>JAJKFI010000003.1:29158673-29191173 GCA_029204185.1 Lerista edwardsae
ATATATATATATATATATATATATATATATATATATATTTCATATAATATATGAATTTGTAGCCTAAATTCATATAAGCTACAGCTATATTCTGGGATCCATTCAAAGATATTTTGCTAACTAAAAATGTATTTTCTGAGTTTGAAGTCATTTGTTCCAAGTTGTGATATGGGCAATGAGTAGAGTTGGCATCCGATGTTGGCAATATTGGGCATCGGCTGAAGGTCCATTCTTATCAGAGAGCCAGGCTGACCCCTGAACTCTTGATACCAAAAGTGTAGGTGAGTGAGAGTGAGAGCTAGGACAGAACTTTGAATCAGGGCTTCCAGCAGCTTGGTGCCGACGCTGAGTTTCGTTGAAAGATGCCTTTCACCCAGGAATAGTTGCTTTGCACCTTGTGTTACGTGGTTGCATGGGAAGCTGAAACTAATTCCCCAGAGGATATTGTACAATCTCTTGTGGAAAGATGAGAACAGCTGCAGCTGTGTGAACTACAGTCAATCCTCATTATCTAGTAGGTTCCTGTATCCATTTAGGTTCCTGTAAATCCTCACTGATAACGAATTTGCAGAAAACGAATCATTGATCCAATGTGATCAATGGGGTTAGGTGCAAGGAGTACCTTATCTGCCATCAGACTAATCCAGCAGTGTCCCTTAGGAAGACAGCAGAGTGCAGCAGAAAGTGCCCAAAGATATCTGAATGCTGCAGAGACTTTCCAGAAGCTGCTGTGATTGATACCTGCATCCCGCATAGACCCCTTAAACATGGCCAACGGATGATTCTGCCAGCCATTTTAAAGAGATTAGTACTGGTTGCAGGTACCATTTTAAAGGTCCCTGCAATCTCTCTTCATAGTAGGAAGCAAAGATAATGAAGAAAGTAGCAATTTTGTTCCTTGCAGATAGCGAGGTTCCATAAAAAGAGGACTGACTGTGAGTTAGGAATTGTACCAGAAGCTATTTTCCTTTAGTTCAGAATTTCTCTGCATTTGTCTCCTACCATACCATTTTAGCATGGTCCACCTATTGGCAGTACTACCAGAGGTAACGTGATGTCATCACCAGTTGCTTCTGGATTGGGAGGCCAGATGCAATGCAACGAACGTCTGTGCTGTGCTGTGAACGTAAGATGCTGTGGATGGGAGGGCTTTTTTGAGCATGTGAGAAGTGCACACTGGATCTTTGCCTGCTGAGCCAAGCCAGATAATGGGGGTCCCATGCATACCGCAGGTCACCACCTCAAGTACCATCAGTGATATGAGTACCACTGGTTGAGAAATCCTGCTTTAGTTCACAGTTCACAGTTCACATAGTTCAAATCCTGCTTTAGTTCACATGCAACACGCATGCTTTAGTTTAGATTAGCCCCCTGAATGCCATTAATAATGAGTATTATTTATAGGCTTTTGTAAGTCATAGAAAACTAAGTAACTTAGCTTTTAAGTTTAAAGGTATCATACATGCTCACAAGGAAATTAGCTTCAGAAAACCTTGGGTGTTCTTAAGGAAATCTAACTGCTACCTTTTGGCTCAACTTCAGCAATTGATCTATTAATGATGCCCATCTTTCCAAGATGGACGATACACTGTTGTCTCAGTGTGTGGCAGCACCGTGTTATCTAGACTAATAAAACATTAATCAAGGGCCAGGGTTATAATAGTCATTCTATAAATGAGGTGAAAGAAGGTCAAAAAATACATGATCAGAAACAATTTAGAGGCTAGCTCTTTGTACTGCAACCGAACACGCATGCTTTAGTTCTCAGAATGCCGAGTTGTAGTGAAATATTTATCCTCTGCATTACAATGATGGTCTTCCTGCCCTATAGCATGTAGAGTCGGCTATTAAGAGAGCAGCATGCTTTGTACATTTGAGAACCTTAATAAATATTGTGGTCATATTTTGAAATAGGACCTCTTCGCTACTAATAACACCAGCTGCTTTTCTATTATATGCGACTAGATACAAGATATCCAGATAGTGAACGTTAGTGCTACTTAGTCTGTTTTTCATCCTATTGTTTCCAACTTATGATTTACTACACACTCATCCTGCAAGTTAATTTTTCACTATAGCCCTTTAGTGATGTTGGATTGCTTTCATATTTTGCAAATTACGCTTTTGACAATTCATGTGACTTCAAAAGAAAAGGAATTTTTAGTCAACATTGAATAATCAATTTTCAGTTAGGAAATATATTGATATTTCTAATGCATGCTGTATTGCCTCTGCTGCCACATCTGTCATTTTCTATAACTAATGTACAATTATTGATTGATCACTTTCCTTCCAGAGGGTAAGAACATTTATGTGTTTATATACACCTTCATATACTGTTTAAGGTCCTGTAGCATGAAGATATTGGTTATAATTAAAGGGCCAAGCCATATGTTGAGCTAAATATTTAAAGTAACTTGATGGAATTTTAATTTTGTTAATAAATAGTGCACAGCCCTCCCTCACAAAACTCTGGCGGGGTCAGTCGGCTTTAGTGTTTTGCCCCTTCTGTGTTCTTTATCTCTACAGCATTGCAGGCCCCCTTTATGCTATTTTTGGTGGGGAGGAATTTTCAACTGGCTTGCAATTGCATTTTTTGAAAATTAAATTGGTGCATGCGGGCACTATCACGTCAAAACTACAGCAGGGACAAAAATAGAAACTACCTGGATGTACTTTTGCTGTATCTTGACTCTCCTGCGCTATTTAGAAATAATCCTAAAACCCCTTTGGCCCACATACATGTAGTATAAAGTATAGTTTGGCCCCAAGCAACAAACTCAATGCTGTAGTCAAAGTTATTTTGGAAGAGTTTTGCATCATGAAAATGCATGGTATAAGCACATTTGCTACTGTCAGTTCATAGTTTTCTCAGAAAATCATAATTGTTGCATACAAATATTATTATAATGGATTTTTAAAAATCCACTAAAAAAATCCATGGTGGGTTTTTCATGGGAATAATGGGAAATTGAATGGATAAATTCCAAGCTGCCACCAATTAAATAAGTTTGAGTTGATTTGCTGTTTCAGCCAAATAATTCCTTCTAAACAAAATGTATTTGTATTTCACTAAGTTCCTGCCTGTGGCATTTGTTTCTGCCTTACTACCAGTGGTGTCATTCAAATGATTTAAGAACAGGAACTCACTTTTGAGTTCAAATTCAAATGTTGGAAAAACAAAACAAAACCCGGAAACAGCCATGGAGCCCGTTAGGATCCGGAACGCCCATTCTGGTCTGTTCCTCCTGAATGACATCACTGCTTACTACCATCCTTACCAAGTGAAAGGTATATTTGTCCCTTGAATAACTCTACTCATTCTCTCTGGCTGATTCTTATGCTCTAATAGAATGTGATACTATTACTCCCATCAAAATCCAATTCTTTTGAACTGTCTCCATACTTTCTACAGCTAACAGCCTTAGAACGCAATACTAACCTTGAGTTAGGCTAGCACAGTTGGGCCAGCAAAGTTTGGCCTGCACAAGGGCCAAAACATGTTCGCACACGAGTAAAGCATGTTTGGACCACTCTTGGAGTCAGGAGGATGGTGCACATTGTATGCTGGCCTTTCTGACTCCAAGAGTGGTCCAAACATACTTTGTGGTGTCCCCTTTGCCAGCCAAACTTTGCTGGCCTTATTGTACAGGCCTAACTCCAAGTTAGGATTACGCTCTAATTATAACCTGTGCTGGAATAGGCAGGCCAACTGGCCTGCATCATGTCCAGCACAGGTAAGGAGGTGGCTGTGGAACAACTTGAAGTAAAGGGATATTTATCCCCTTACCTCATCTCACATGCCAGACAGCACAATGGCATATGGGATCGGAGTTAAGATCCGGCCCTAGTCTCCCTGGACGATCCCACCGCCTTTCCGGACCTAGCCTGCCCACCAGTCCACTCTCCCCTGCCTTCCCCCACCCAAAATGCCTCTGTTCCACCCTCCCTCGCCCTCCCCAACCCCCTGTGCCAGTCGCCCTCAGTACATTTGCAATACTCCAATAAAGGTTTTATCTATCTACCACTAGGCCGAAGCGCAAGATTGTGCACTAAGACTATAATGACATTTACACTTATACATTGTGGCCTCTGCCTCTTTCCCATCTTACTCTCATTTTGTCAAAATATATATTGTAAATTCCTCAGGGCAGGACTTCTGCTTATGTTGTCTGTAAACCACGATGTGAATTGGACATTTTTGTTAGTACTGCAGCCCCAGACACTCAAGACCTTTTGAATGAATGCTAGAACTTAAGATGCCATAAACAAATGCTGCCACTCATTGTTTGAAGAAACATTTTTTTAATTCAATTGTTAACACACCAACCTCTTCAAATGCTGAAAAATAGAACTTGTGCTTTCAAGACAGTGCCACGGATTAAAGAGAGCTGGTTAAAAGTGGTTTCTATCAGTTAATCTACTAATGTTTCAGTAGATTAAGCTACCGATTTAAAACTTGCAGTTCTCCAATTATACAAGATGTTACCACCAATCCTACATCTTTAGGATGTTTAGGCATGGTTGCTTCATTTTATTAGCAGTAATATTTATTATTCATTTCTGCTTTCCTCAGCATTTTAAATGGCCACAATTATATATAAAGTTGCTTACCAAAATATGAATGAAAAGAAAGCTAAGGAGATACTTTTTTCTGGCATCAGTTCCTGGATATTTGAAGGGCAGAATCTGAATCTGCATTTAAACACAATCAAACAAACAAAACCTCAAGTCCGCTGAATTTTTCTTTTTAATAAATCTTTCTCTTTTATGGTAGTCTGCATCTAATAGAGAACTATGTTCTTACAATCAACAAGTTCATTTTAATGCTTTAGTTTCATAATAGGAATTGTTTTGAGAACATGCTAGATAAAACCACAATATGTAATTGAGAGGAACATTAAACAGTGTTAAGGATGTGATGAAAATAAAAATGATATCTCAGAGTGTGCTGAAAGGGTAGGGAGAACAATGTAGCGAGTGTTTTGAAGATCACAGTGATTTTGCATTCTGTGTTAAAATGTTCGTGTGTAAAGCAAACTATTTTTAGAAGTTCAGCTTTTATTGGGTTGAGGGCTGTTTGATCATCTCTGCATGCATTTAAATATCATCTTTGTGCAAATTGAGAACATGTGTGTTTGTAATTCAACTTTGCAGAAAGGTTGTTTGCAGATGACTAAGCCTCTTGGTTTTCAACTAATGTAAGTCCAACTCATTTTAATGAGGCCTATATCAGTAAAGTGCTTTAATAATCAGACTATAGTATTAAGGTTTTGTGAGGGCATATCAGGAACCTTTTAAAGGGACACTTAGGAAAAGAGTTGATTTCTTGGCCATTTTGAAATGAAAAGTGAACTCTCTTAGCCATATTGGCTGCAGTATTGTCTTGAAGCAACTTGTTGTATTACTGGCATCCATAAAGTAAAGCTATGTAATGAATATGGTTGGCATGATTTTCTATCTTCCACTTCCATAGCCTTTACACCCTTTGAGAGAAGATTGATAATGGCTGGCTACAGGGTCAATTTCATTTTTGGCTACGGGGTCAATTTCAAGCAACATTTTAGTAATTGTAGTTGGAGAACATTCAGTGTTCTCTGATAATTACATATGTTCTGTTGACCTCTGGAATGAGGAGGTGACCAGGACTTTGAATCAGATTGCACCTGCGAGCCCCCTGTCCAGCTACAGAATTGGGGCAGCACCTTGGTTCATTGAGGATCTGCAGATGATGAAGCGGCAGGGTAGACACATAGAGCGATGGTGATGGAAAATGTATGCCAAGTCTGACCTGGTCATGGTCTAGAGCTCATTTTAGAGCCTATTCGGTGGTGGCGGCGGCTACAAAGTCTTTCTTCTCTGCCACTGTCACTTCTGTGGAGAATTGACCTGTGTGTGTGGTGCTTGGTTGCTCCATCTTATCCCTCCAGCAGATAAAGATGAATGCACAGTGGCTCACTGTGATAAGTTGATAAAGCACTTTATGGATAAAGTTGAATATGACTTAAACTTCACATTAGGCGTATTTAATGGTATCCCTTTGGCACGTGTCAATTCTGCCTTTTGGGATTCTTTTCAGCTGGTAGAACCTGAGGATGTGGACAGGATTCTTTGCAGTATGAAACTGCTTAACAGCTTGACTCTTGCCCGGCATGGCAAGGGTAACATCTGCCTAGGCGGGGCTGGCTGAGTGAGCAGAGAAGGGTGGTGAACTAAGGGAGGGGACAATGCCACTGGCATTGAAGCAGACAGTAGTTTGCCTCCTTCTGAAGAAAGGAGGAGGAAAGAAGGGTCTACCCTCCCTGGACCCCATCATATTGGATAATTTGCACCCTGGCTTTTGAGATGCAGGGGGCCACAAGGTTCAATTCTGTCACCCATGTTGTTTCACACCCATATGAATCAGCTAGGAGATAACCAGATATTATCATCCAGATATTTGGGGTAGGAAGTCATCAGTATGCTGATGACGCCCAGCTCTTTCTCTCCTTTCCACCCAATTGCAAGGGAGCAGTTGAGGTTCTAGATCAATGTGTAGAGGCAGTTGGGAACCTTGACATGGACAAAGAAGCTGAAATCAAACCCTGATAACACAGAGTGGAAATCAACAATGCATATATTGAACAATTGTCCATCTCTGAATAGGATTACATTCCCCTGAAGGAGTAGGTCCACAGTCTGAGTTTTTTCCTGGATTCGCAATTGCTTCTGGATTCTCAAGTGGCAGCTGTGACCATGGAAGCTTTTGCTCATATTTGGCTGATCCAACAGTTGCAACTATGCTTAAGTTGTTCAGACCTGGCCATGGCAACCCATCCTTAAGTGAGGTCTAGATTAGGTTAGTGTAACATGCTCTACATGGGGCTGCCTTTGAAGGCTGTTTGGAAACTGCAGTTAGTGCAGAACATGGGTGGCCTTGTAGTTACAGGGTTTGTTTTTAGGCTGCTGCTCTGGTGGCTACATTGTCTGCTAGTTCACTTCTGGGCACAATTCAAGGTGCTAGTGTTGACTTTTAAGGCCATCTACAGATTGGGGAATGGCAGAAAGTGAGGAAGACCTAACCTCCTGATGAGGGTGAAAGACGAAAGTGCAAAAATTGGCTTGAAGCTCAACATTAAAAAAAACTAAGATCATGGCAACCACTCCCATCACTTCCTGGCAAATAGAAAGGGAAGAAATGGAAGCAGTGACAGACTTTATTTTCCTGGGCTCCAAGATCACTGCAGCCATGAAATTAAAAGACTTTTACTTCTTGGGAGGAAAGCTATGGCGAACCTAGACAACTTAATCAAAAGCCGAGACATCACCCTGCCAACAAAGGTTCGCCTAGTCAAAGCTATGGTTTTCCCAGTAGCAATGTATGGCTGTGAGAGCTGGACCATAAGAAAGGCAGAGCGCCGAACAATAGATGCTTTTGAATTATGGTGTTGGAGAAGACACTTGAGAGTCCCCTGGACTGCAAGGAGATCCAATCGGTCAATCCTCCAGGAAGTCAAACCTGATTGCTCCCTGGAAGGACAAATCCTGAAGCTGAAGCTCAAATACTTTGGCCACCTCATGAGAAGAGAGGACTCTTTAGAAAAGACCCTCATGCTGGGAAAGATTGAAGGCAAAAGGAGAAGGGGGTGGCAGAGGATGAGATGGTTAGAGAGTATCACCGAAGCAATGAACATGAAATTGAGTGAACTCAGGAAGCTAGTGGAGGACAGGGAGGCCTGGCGTGCCGTGGTCCCTGGGGTTGCGAAGAGTCGGACACGACTTAGCGACTGAACAACAACAACAGATTGGGGCCAGGGTACTGGGGGGACTGCCTTCTGCTGTATAATGCATCTTGTCATTAGAGGGAGCCCTTTTAGCCGTGCCACCACTGATGGAGGCTAGGGGGTGGCAGCAAGGAGCGGGGCTTTCACACACCATCTGTGGAACTCCTTCCCCTTGTAATTAAGAACTGCTCCTCTTTTGAGCAATTCAGCAGGGCCTTAAGACATTTTTATTTAGTGGCAAATGCTAACTACTGGACACGACTCTCGGACGCAATCTGATTGGAGTTTTAACTGGAGCTGATCCATTGGGTTTTTTGTTCTGTTTTAAAATGATTGTAAGCTATCTTGAGTTACCCTATTAGGAGAAAGGCTGGGTGTAAAAATCATTAAATAAATCGTGGACACTACTAATCCTTTATGGAATACTGTGGTGGCATAGGTGCATCTCAGCTTTTTGTGATGAGAGTCTCCTGGTGGTAGGAGGAGTATTTGATGGGTCAGAATCATACACTGATGTCAACACCCTTGTGTGTTTCAGTGTGAAAATGAATCTCTTGTTTGTATGGTAATTTGAATGAAGGAATGCCCTTGTAAAGGAATGTGTATAAATCAGCTCACCCCAATGAAAGAAACAGGGATGGCCTTGTAAGTTGAAGAGCTCTATGCTTGAGATGTATTGAATTATTCATGGGATAGACAGAGTGGACAGAGGGATGTTCTATTCCCTCTCACACAACACCAGAGCCAGGGGACATCCACTAAAATTGAGTGTGGGGAGAATGAGAATGGATGAAAGGAAATACTTTTTTACCCAGTGGGAAATTAATCTGTGGAACTCCTTGCCACAGGAGGTGGTGATGGCATCCAGCCTTTAAAAGTGGATTGGACAGATTTCTGGAGGAAAAGTGCATTGCAGGCTACAGGCCAGGATAAGTGGTTCAATCTCCTTATTGTAGAAATAGGCTACCTGCCTTGTTCCCTGAGGCATCTGGTGGGCCACTGTGAGATACAGGAAGCTGGACTAGATGAGCCTTTTGGGGGCTTTAGCAGGGCTTTTCTTATGCTTGTATCTGACCTCCTATTTGTGAGATCTCTTGCAATTGTGCATTTCTCTTGCAATTGTGAAATCTCTTGCAAAAACATTTCATTTGAATGTTTTAAGATTTTTTTTAAACCATGACCACTGATTTGTCTCCAATACGTTTTCAGGTTGCTGAGTCAAACAATGAAGGATCATCTAGTAAGAGTAGCAAATGAAGCCGAATTTATATTGAGCAGACAGAGAGCTGAAGATATTCACAGACATGCAGAATTTGAGGTAGGTTCCAAAGCTTGCAGTATGCATTAATGTTTTGTCATTCCATTTTTGTGTTCTAATCTTAAAAGATAACACACCAGCAATGCCATGTGCATTGCCTTTTGCCTATTTTTTTTATTGAAGAAGTGAAGTATTTGGGACTCAATTTCAGGGAAAATTTTCAGCCTCTACTTTTTTACTTGTGGCTGTAATTTCATTCTTGTTTTAGAGAAAACTCAAAAGGTTATTGTCTTTGGAATACTGAACTGTCTATAGCTGTATTTGACAATGTATTCAGACTGGATATAACATTTCATACAAAGAGTTTAAGTTGGAAGTTTATCTATTGCCACTTCCTCTAAGTATGAGTAGTGTATTCTGTAAGGCACTTGTGATGATCTCTCAGATGTTCGTAACTACACTGCATTGGTTCTGTAACATCTGCTGTAGTGCAAATAACCAATACTGTACTGTACACACTAATATGGTTGACAATAGTGGTCTCTTTAGATTGTTGAAGATACAAATGAAACTTCCATTAGTAAAATATCCCTTAGTAATTGAACTTGCCTACTATTTCATATGAAAATCTTCACTAGCTTAAAGTGAAGTCTTCAATGTCATGGTCAAGTCTTCAATGTCATGGTCAAGAGGGGATTCTCAAGTGAATGCAGGTTGAACTAGGGAAGCAGTGCCTAGTAATTAGTGTGCTCCCCCCTGTGCTGGGTATACAACTGAATGGGGGAAACCTTGGTAGACTGTCTGCTGCCTTCAGCACAGGCTATAAGACCAGACAGAGGGGCCATCTGGGCAAAGTGCCCTTGCAGAACATAAGGCTCAAGGGTTCCTATTAAATCTGTCCCCAACCCAGTAGCATCTGAACAAAGAGATGTGACAATCCACTGAACTTCCATGTTAACTAAGTGCAGGCAGACCAAGGGTTGAATGCAAGAAATTATATTTTAAAAACGTAAACAGCAGCAGGAGAAGTAAGGAATGGTCAAAAGTGATAGCAGGTTGAGGGAAAACTTTGGAGGCCTAAGTAAAATGGAAATTGTTGCTAAAGCGCAATGACTAATGCCCAGCAGATGGAGATGGAGATGCAGTGCTACTCAAATCTGCTCACATGGCTCAAGAGACATGTGTGTTAGCCAAGTGGCCAAACAGGCCAAAATGAACCGGAAAACTGACACAATCTAGCTAAACATTTTCCCAGCCAAGTCATCATCATTCAGGAATCTCCAGCCCCTTCTCACTTGGTGTGCGGCAAGTGGGCAGTTCTCTCTGAGTCTCATGGATTGGGTTCTCAGGCATCTGGAAGGAAAAAAGACACCTAAGTCTTCCTGTGTGCTCAGGAGTTTTAACTTGTGCTTGGAATGACAGCTTCATCTGGTTGGAAGGAGTGGAACAGACAGTCAGGAATGTGAGCATGGCAAGCACGTTCCAGTTTCAGGCAGGAACTCACCAACTTGGCTGAGAGGTAGAAGTTGAATACCCCCACCCCCAGCTAATGGCAACTGCAAAGCAAAATGACACAAGTTGCCTGTAGGAAGATTCTGGCATTGAAATAGCCACACGTTACCTATTGATTTTAGTGGCCTAAGAAGGGAAACTACCACTGGTTTCCCTTCTGGGGAACGTTTTCTTGTGGGGAAATAGCAGCTGAAAGGTGTGGTAGAGAGATCAGATGCATGTAAAAAGGTTAAGATTCCTCTTCTCCCTCATGCTGTGGACCTGATCCTTATCTGTACCCCATGGCTACTATTTAGGCAATAAAAATTGTGCACTTCAGGGCCTATTATTAAAATATGTTGTGTTAATCCATTTAGCATCTGTTTAGCTGATTAAGTATAAATACTAATTCCCGGCACAGTGTTTTAGTTTGATGCATTGTCGTAATGGGCTCACTGATGTCACACAATTGCTGATGTGAACATACAAATTATTTCTTTTCTCATGCTTCACATGATCTCATACTTTTTAACACAGCATTGAAAATGTATCTAATGAACTATAACCTTGCCAGTGTGATTCCTTAATCCTTTCATACTTAAGGGTTTCAATTGTATTGTTGCTCACTGTCACTGCAAGTGGCTTATGTTCTTATATGTTCTTAATTTTTTCCCCAAGAATTTAAACTGCTTGATTAAAAACATAATGTTGGAATTAAATCCACTAGTCCAGTGGTTCCCAAACTTTATAGCATTGGGACCCACCTAACAAACACAGCTCCACTTTACCAGCTGCTCAAGCCTCAGTGGCTATAATTGGGCAGCAGATAGTTTAACCCTCCCCGCAAATAGCAGATGGTTTAACCCTTGATGCACATAGCCTAAGCTACTCTGTCCATTTCATGAACCTCCATTTCATGAGTTGTGACTCACTGGTTGGCCACAGACATACAGTTTGGGAACCACTGCATTAGTGTGTGTAGATTGCACTGGTATAAATTTATATACCATATAAATATAAATTTACTCTCCATCCATCTTTTTATATCTACAAACTTTCTGTCTGATCCAGAGAGTAGCTTTTAACCGGAGTTTAAACATGAAAAGAGTGAAAAGTTTTTTGGGCTAAGTGCTGTGGTCTATTAGATTGCGTTAAACAGCTGTCTGTGCTTACTGGCGATCATATTGGTGACAGCACTTGGAAAAACAGAACCATTTTGCTGCTGTTATAAAATGGAATACTAATCTGGGGTAAGGAAACTATCTAGTCAGAGATGTTCATTTATTTATACTGTAAACTTAGCGACTTTTGAATTTTCATGTAAAAATTCATGATTGTCAACCACTGTGCCATGGCACATTGGTGTGCTGCAAATGATCTACAGGTGTGCTGTATGGATGGTGTGTTTGGGATGGATTATTTATGCATAAGGCCATTAGGAGCATGAGGTCTTTGCCAGCAGCATGGTGTGACTTGTAGTGTCTTGTCATTATGTTGTGCAGTGAAAGGTTGAAAATGGATCCGCTAAATACTAGTTCATATCACCAGATAATTCTGTGTAACCAATTTTTTTTTTTAAAAAAAAATACCTTGTGTTTTATTTTCTGGGAAATCTTAGAATAAGATTGGCTTTGTTAATGCCATGGTGCAAAAGTTATGAAACCTTGCTGCTCTCACAGAGATCAATCCTCATTTATGCTCCATAGGGGTGTTTTGAATTGCATGTCATTAGTTCATAAAATGTAAGCACTGAATCTTTGGCTTTCTGTTACAAATAAAATGGCTTGGTAAGCCAAATATTTACCTTTATTATTATTTGCCACAACACAAAATAACTTTGAAGAAAGTTGACTATCTTTCTGGTGAAATACTCATTTTATGTAACAAAACACCTTTTTCCATTATGGTATTCCAATGGTATTACAATTACAAAACAATGAAATAAAACATTTTTTAAGGGATAATGGGCAGCATAGAGAAGGTCCCTTTCTCCAGTGGAAAGAGTCCTTTGGGTTGCAACTGAATCCCACGAATTATGACAAATACTATGAATTCATAGTAGATAAAGCTCATAAACCACATTTAATGTTTATCTTGTCTTTCTCACTACTAATAAAAATGAAGACAGCTCCTCCCCTATAATTTGGTAGAAACAAAAAGGAAATAAAAGTAAAAGTTGCATGTTTAATTCTAGTAAAAGAGACGTGTTTCATTTTACATGGTTCTGTGTTTTTAAAGGAAACATAAAGCAAATGAGTCCATCCTTCTCTATTAACACATTAGAACACCTTTGTTTTAAGATATATGAAAAGTAGTGAGCATATTTGTCCTGGACAGTGTTCTAAAGGTCATCTGTGTTGGCCTCGGGATTCATTCTGTGAATTGTTTAATAAGCTGCCTGCACTTCATCTAGAGCTAGTTACCCGCTCCTGCAAACAGAGATGTTGTCAGATATCTACAGTGTCATTTTGTACTTGTGAAAGAGCAGGCAGCTTTCATTTGTTACATCAAAGAATCAAGGGTTGGAAGACAGTCAATCCTGCGGAGATGAAATATACATCTTTTTTAGTTCATTGCCTGATAATCATTGGAGTGGGACGAGGGTGACAACTTATACTCTGGATTTATGCAGACAAGCCATGAGTGACATGGTCTCATTGATTAAGTGAAAAGCTCCATTTTTCCTTCTGCTAATACTACGTATATTTCCCCCCTTTTAACTCTGCCTTTTTCTTACATTAGAAAAGCGAAACTAAACTAAGAATAGCTGATCATATTGCAAAACTCTGTTCCCGTCTGGACTGACTGCTTTTTGTTGTTTCTCCGTGCATTGGTTATGTCTTTGAACCATCTTGAGCAGGTGTTGGCTGACACTTCTTGATCTGATGCTGCCTTGACTCTGTTATATCTGTGTGATGGCTCCAGGGATTTAACTCACATCATTTTGAACTTAAACAGAAACTAGGCTACAGAAAAGGCGGCATTCCTGTTATATATATCAAAAGAGGCAGATGTGTTTGTGCCCAGCTCATATTCCTCATGAATCCACAAAATCTCCATGTATGCTTTATTACAGCTTAGATTTGGTAAGAGTAGCATTTAGCTGCTTGAAGAAGGGACTGTGAAAGAAAAGGGGAGAAGTATTTGTATAAGACTTAAAAACTAACACGAGTGCTATAAGAAGTTAGAATCAATGCTATAAAACAGTGAATAATTAAAATCCTACAGGGTTTTGTTATAACACTACCCTACCTCTGGACAAGTTACTCCAACTGCTGCGTCACAGAAAAGCCCTTCCCATTTTGAATGGTGCTTACTATACCATTCTGCCACACTGCAGCAGTACAGAAATGAGCTCTAATTGTGCCTATGGCAAGACAACGTGGTGACATTGCCACCTGCATCACTCCACCCTGAGTACTGCCACCTCACCACACCTCCAGCTTCCAATATCACTCCATTTCAGAGCCAGACAGGCACAGGGGAGGGCAGGAGAGCTGAACGTTGATCCTCCTTTTTTCTCTCTCTTCTTCACTACTGCTGCTGCTACTCTTCATGTACGTTCATGCCTGATGCCCTGCTGCAACTAGTGCCTGGATCACCCACCCTTCCCGCACTCCCAAAATAAGCCTCTGCACTGCTAAGCAATCTGAACAGAACAATGTACTGGGCAGTCGCATCTGATGCCCATCACCCCAGCAGGCAAACGCAAGTGCCCAGAACATAGTTCCGTTCAGATTGCCTGGAAAGTTTAGCAGCAGCTCAGTGGAACAGTAAGCTCCTCTCATGATGGGGAGGGCTGTTGCATCACACCAGATCGAGTTCATGGGCCATAGTTTAGCTAATGCTGGTTTTAATCAACAAAATGCTGGATGTTGGGTTAGATTTTGTCCCATAGTTTCTTAGGAGGCTGTGACCAAAATGGTACCAGTAGTAATAATGTCTGCTTAAGTGACCATGTTTCTGGCATTCTAAGATGTAAGAATATGAGAGAACACATATAAATTGTTTTTAAGAGTTCAAGCTTATTATTCAACTGAAATGTTTGTAGATTAATTGGCAGAAGAGATATGAATCTTCCTGAGCAGAGCCAAGGCCCACGTAATTCAGCATCCTGTTTGTAACAATGCTTTTGGTAATCCCACAAGGAGGACATGAAGACAAATAGTCCTCTTCCCACTGTTGCTTTCTAGGATGTATACTATCTCTGAACCTGGTGGTAGCATATAATCATAATGACTAGCAACAGTTTATTGGGCCCATCCTTTGTTATCTAATTGTTTTTTGAAGCTTTCTTGTGCACTACATCAATGTACCACTGTCTCCCTGGAGACCACTGCTATGGGGAAAATCGTCCCTGTTACAAATGGTGTTTTGCGTTCCATTGGGGAAAAACACCTACTACAGCTCTGAAGGGTCTTTGCTGCCAATTGCTCATATGCAGAACTCCAGGTGCATGGCTTGCTGGGGCAGCAGACTGCAGATGCAGCTGGCTGCGAAGACTCCTGGGAGCTGTAGTAGTGGTCCTTTGCGGCTTCCCCGGTGGAACGCAAAGCACTGCTCACGCTGGGGAAGGGTTGGGGAGGCACCAGATTCAGCTCACAAGATCCAGCTGCACTACATTATAATAAAGGGAACAAACGAAATATCATTCCTCAATCAGGTTCAAAGACCAGCAACTAGAAGTCACAGGGTTCTGGGAAACTAGAGGCAGGCAAGCAGAAGCTGAGCTCCAGTGCTGCCACAGAGTCTGGAGTGACAAGAAGTCAGACTCCATAGCCCAAGGGGCCAGATAATAGGATGGGTGTGGGGAGGAGATAAGGCAGACTGGCTACTCAGGGAGCAATCCTACCTGGAGTTAGGCTGGCACAGTTAGGCCAGCAAAGTTTGACCAGCACAAGGGAACACCTTGATAAAGGTGAATTTTGACCTCTGATGACAGAGATATCCAAGCATTCAGTTATAGGAATTAACTTTGTAAGCACGTTTTCTATATCTGTGGTTCTCAAACATTTTAGCATCCAGACCCACCTAAAAGACGTTTCACTTTAGCAGCCATTTAAGCCTCTGTGGCTGTAATTGTGATTGGACAGCAGTGCTTCCCTCGTGTTTTACCTCTGATGCACATAACCCAATCTACCTTGTCAGTTTCACATACCACCAAAAATTGGATTGTGACCAAGAGGTTTTGGAACTGCTGTTCTATATTATAGTCCCTGTGTGTGTGTTTGTGTGTGTGTGTGCACACATGCACCTGTGCACACACTCTAAAAGAGACTTTATTTTTATAGATTATCTTCTCAGTATGTTGGTGGTTTGTCAATTTCACACAGAGATAGTAACATCTATTGTTCAAAATGCTGCAGTCTCAAAACACAAAAATAATTTCTTTGAAGAGTAAAGATTTTTGTTTTTAATAAATACTAAGCATGTGCTGTTGCCTTTTTTCTGTTATGAATTTACTGAAAGCATGCATAAGCCACAAAGAGTCCATGTTCTGATTATTGACACTTTGTCGATTTTAACTGGGATATTCATCTGACTTTCCTTCTTTGTTGTAAATCATATTAGGCAGCTAACTTCTCTGCATGATTTCCCTCCAATAATTAAATCTAGCATTTCCAGCTGTTATAAAATTTGTTGCCCTTTTCTCTTTAGTGATGTTTCTTCATGCGTATAACTTGGATTTTTATATAGCCTTAATTTTCACTCTGTACCCATTTATAGACTATAGTTAAGCAGCAATAAACTTTACATGTTTTATTTTATGACTTACGTTGAAGATGAATGTTAATGTAAATATAGACTTGTCTGACTTGAAAGGCACACATAATTTTTAGCTAGTTTTATTTGTGGCAAAAAATAATCTTCGCTTTCTTGTTGAACAGCAGATATGCTCATTATCTATTCAAATCTCAGTTACTAAGTAGATTTTAGATACATACGTATCGTGTTCATTTGCTAATAGTCCCTCAAAGGTCTGTCTTGTATCCTGTGCTACTGTCTACATGAAACCCCAAGGGCAGGGGTAGGCAACCATTGGATATACGTGAGATACTTAACAAAATCACTAACTGCAATAGAGCTACTGTGATCTTTCCATATTTAACTGTAGAAAAAATGGCCATTGCAAGGCAGCAAGCAGGGCAAGGGATCCTTCCAAGAAGCAATACGCGTGCAGCCACAGATCACTAGTAAATACAGCCCTCACAGTCCTGATTTCTCTCCCCCGCCCCCCAAAAATTGCCAGAGCAAGGAAGCAGGGCAAGCCACCAGGTCGTGCGTTGGGCGGGGGCAGGAGAACTTCTAAGAAAGTCTCCCACCCATTACACTCTGGGGAGGAGAGGACGCTGTCTTTCACTTCTCTTCCTTTCCCTCTGTGCTTTGCCTGCACTGTCTCTTATCATAATGAAGAAGATGCTTCTGCAGCCGCCGTGTCTAGCTGCAATCGCTAGTCCCACTCTGAGCAGCCACCTCATGAGAGCACATGCCAGCCAGGAGCTCAGAAGCTGCATCGCGGTAGCCGGAAAAGGCAGAGCTGACCAGTTCTCTGCTCTCACCCTGTCCTTTCTGGCTGCTTAGCAGCAGCTGGTGCTGGTGCTTCAAGCTGAAAAGGGCAGCAAGCTACTGGTAACCATCCTGTGTGCTACGAGTAGCTCGCGAGCCCCATGTTGCCTACCCCTGCACTAGTGGAACTCCTCTAGTGGCTTGGGCTGTGGCATAATCAGTATGCTGAGGATTCCTAGATCAACCACTCTTTTGCATCCGATCCTGGGCAAGTGGTGGAGGTGGATCAGTAGTCATGGCCTGGGTAATAAACTGATACTTGGACCAGGCAAGGTAAAGGTATTACCAGTCAGTAGGAAAGCCAAGTTGAATTTGGATGTTGATCTTGTTCTAAGTTGTCGCCTAGAAGACAGCATGTGAAAGAGCTTGCTGAATTTTTTTTTTAAAAAATGTTTGGGTTCTTTAAGGTGAGTAGTGATAGGATGAAGTACCTCCCTTGCAAGGATGTTCCAGACCATATCAGAAAAGCCCTGATTGACGTACAGTTGCTAGGAACTGTTCTAAGATTAAAAGTGTGTGTGTGTGCGCGCGCGCGCACGCGCGCATGTGTGCATATAAAGTTCTTGCAACTTGGCAATAATTTGTATCCTGTAGTAAACTGGAAGTGTGGTATCAATCTTTCTTGGACTTACAGAGGATTATTTGAAATATAATGGGTATTATCCTAAGATAGTCATGACTAAAGATAATTGAAGTTAATCACACTGTTTCAAAACACTTGTTGGACACTATTCCCAGTGCTCAGGGGCAGTTAGGTATATTTTATTTATTAATCTATCATTATAATCTGAACATGATCTCCAACACTGATCTATGCGTACATAAAAATGGGAAGAGGGGAAAGAGAGAAGGTTGTTTCTATCTCCCAAATAACTTACTTACATTCTGCAATAAATAGTATTAACACACACAACCCCCTCCCTCTGTTCCAAAGCCTTGTCTCCCATCCAAAGGACACGTCTCCCTAGCACTACTCAACCATGCATTTATCTCTCAAGCTTCTGAGTGTTTTACCTTCTGTTAACAGTAAGGAAAGTACCACAGGGATGCCAGTCTTTTGGGAAGTGAAAATTCTAAAGGAAAAACACAAACCTGAAGGAGTGAGGAAACATTCGTTTAACCTCTTGCTGCTCTTTAGCAGCAAGAGGAATGAGGACAACGAGTGAGCGAAGGAGAACGTACTCTGGAGTATTAGAAAAAGAGGAGCAGGAGCTCGTGTTACATCTTTATTTTTGAAACAAAAATCAAACTTTTCTGTACTTTGACTTTTCAAAGCAGCATTTCTGAGAATTGTCAGCAATGACATTGCTTGAGAAGTAGCATGACCTTTTGGCAGAAACTTCCTTTTGTAATAACCTCCTCCTGCTTTTAGGCTCCCTTCTGAAGAAGCAAGTAATGGTCGTCTTTTTATATAATCATTTTCAGATGTTTATTAACTGCCAAACTATGAAGACAGTTTTTTTTTTAAAGTGGGCACTATTTTTTTTACGTGAAATGTAATCCTGTTAGAATACAATTTGCAGAGAAGAAAATGCAGTTTCATTGCTTCTCAGTGGAGTCAGAAAGGGGCTTGTTCAGTTTTGTCAGGGAGTGTCAAGCTTTACAAGCCTAGTATGCAGGTAAGAAGAGTTTATTCCATGTTCTTCTAAAAGCACAAGTAGATATGATGTAGGAGATGGATGATCAAAGCCAATTCAATTTTTTTAAAGTAGAAGTCATGGGAGCCCAGATCAAATGAGGCTGTGCCCTGGAGGACAGGGTAGAATCCTTTATTTTATGCAGCTTATCCTGTTTCCCCAATCCTCACACAAACTTTTGAAATGCTCTGAGGAGCAGTACATAGTAGTATATATAATGTCTTCTCCTGCCAGCCTTATAGTCTTGGGGACAACCTTAATTGGGAAAATGACAGGAGTGGAACCATCAAGCTGAGCCATAACTCCAATCTGTTTCTACTTCCTTACAGCTGATATTAAAAGTGGGGGAGATGCAGATAAAATGTAAAGTATAAACAGTGAATGGAGTATCCCTGAATTTTCTGCAGGATACTCAACATCAAGTAAAAATCCTCTCCTCATTGTTCCCAACACTCCTTGGAGCTGCATTAAAAGTCTCAAGGCGCATTCAGTTTAGAATAAGACTGTAGAACCATTGAAGCCCTCTTCAGATGTATTAAATATTTGTGCAAGATTGTATGGATAGAAGCAGTAAGAACATACCAACAAGTCCTACCAATGTGCTGCTTGAAACCCCCTCCCCTAGCCTACAAGTGGATAGTATTTGTCTGCAGAACTGGAACCCAGCATTCTCAATCTGTTCAAAGATCTCTCTCTAGGTACGGTGTTTGTCACTGCAGACAAATACCATACTTGTGGCTGTGGGTGGGGTTGCCAGTGTGCACTCACGGCTTGCCTGCACATTGTTTGACCCATCTACAATGTTTGAAGAGGACTTCAGCATTCACTCTATAGTTGCCCGTTCACTTGTGGAAAAACTCTTCTGCTCACAGAAATAAAAGGTTATTTCTGCCATTGTGAAAAACCATTATAGTACATGAGAAAAGTGATTACAGATCACAAATACAGAGAGGTGGTTCCGTTTTTGTGCAAGGCCTTGCACAAATCTCTGTACTGGAGTTTTATGCTAATGTGCTTTTCTGATTCACTGGCTTTCTCTTACGGTAATGTAACCCCTTATACATTGCAGGGCTGTGCTGTGAGAAGTCTTCCCTGTAACTGGAGCAAGAGTTAATGTAACAGCACTAAGACATTTTTTCCTTCCATTTGCTGCACTTTGAATGCAAATCTTGTAAAAGATCAACAATGGTTGTGTAGCTTCTTACATTCTCATTTTAAACATTCTCTTTTTACACATTTTACTAGTTAGGTTGAAGTCTTTTGCAGGGGTGAAAAAGAGACTTTTAAATATTTGCAAATCACAAAATATACAGTATAAATTATTTTGACGTAAATGTGAAACATGAATACTGGTTTCACAGTATTACAACAAATGGTGTAAATATAACATGGAAGGAAGTTCATAGACTTCATAGACATAGACTTCCGAGGGTCTATGTGGTGTACTTCAAATTATCATTCCATTTAAAACTGCTAATAACAAAATGGCGGGTTTTAAGGTTAAGCAACCTTTAATTCCAGTCAATGTTCAGGCAATATTTATAATGACAAAATTACTAGGAACATAAATGTCTTTAGATTCTTCTATCAAGCTACGAGGAAATGAATTATTGAAAAGATAAAAATAAATTTGTTTGCTTTCTGTCAGAGTTCATATCCACAGCCAACCTTGATAGAAGACCAGAATGATTTAGACAAGTTTGCTTTGGAGATTCATAACATATGCTTGCTGGACAGAATTGAGTTATCTGTGCTCTGGAGAGTAAGTTATTGTAGCAGGAGCTGACAGAGATGAAGATAACTGAGGGAAATTCAATTACCTTTTAGTGTTTTCCTTCTAATAGGATTCTTAATGTGAAAAAGATCCGTAGATGATGCACCTCTGTTGCTTGGCAAGATTTGCTTTGATACGTGCCTCCAGAATAAAGTGAACTCTTCTTCCTAGGCCTTCGTTGGGGTGAAACATGCGATTGCTGCCTAAATGCTGTATTAGATTTGAAGGATTTGATTGACCGTATTGTCGATTATATACCACACGCAGTACTCCTGTTTGAAAAACATCATTTTAGAATGTGCTGCTTTTTAGTTGTTAAACTATGAAACAATTGCATATAGCTGTGCTGATTCCCTTCATTTACCAGTACTTCTGTTTGGTGACATTATTTTGCTTTGGCTTTCTCCTAGATAAGCCTTCTGATCTGTACTTTATTTAGTAGTAGATCCAAAGTTGGTGCTTTTTCAGTTACCTGTGAAAAGTGCAATTCTGCTGAATAATATGTTTTATATATGGGTGGAAACCTTCTGTGCAAATAGGTTGCCTAAAATAAATTATTGGAGCATTTTTTCCTTCTATTTTAGTTTTTTCTTTTTAACACCAACACAAATTTTCTGCAGCAACAGTTTATTTAATTAAGCTGAGTTAAATTCAGTACACTTTAACCATATCATGTAGAGATTCTTCAACCTGGACCTGGGTAAGCCACAGTGATGACTAAACCAAAATTGCCCATGCATGAACTCCCGGAGTGGAAAACACTAAACAAACCTGGATAAACACTACAGTAGGTTTGCACTTGGATCCAAAGAGCTGTTTGGGCATACCAAAGACTTGTTAGACTTCTTTCATTTGAAAGTGCTGTATCCCCATGCAGTATTACAAAAGTCTGGAAAAGTGGTTTGTGATATGGCTTTGGAAACTCCCTTAAAAGTGGAAATGCTTTTACTGGAAATGCTTCTACTGGGAGTGCACAAACAGATCTTTGGATCTAAACTTCCATGTTTGCTTTGTGCCTTCTGGTGTGCTAGCTTGTCACAAAGAGAAGGCACCGCTGCCAGATAGAAACATTAACCTACAAATACTTACCATACATGATAACTTCTTGTATAAGATTTTTACATCCACGTCATCATGTTGTTCACAACATCATCACATCATGCACATCAACGCAAGGAAATCTTAGCTAATTATGGCTGCATAAAATGTGTCCCAGCAGCATAATACTGCATGTGACTATCTAAATGTGAGTGGCATGTTACTTCCTACATCAAAGTATGTTCCTTGATGGAGTTTTGTGAAACATGGCATAAACTTCCCTTTAGATGAAAAGTCTAAAAAGCCTTGAACAGATTTTTTTTTCCAGATTTTCACTCAGTGCATAAATGTTGTTCAGCATTGTTGCAGGTTTGTTTGTTGTTGTTTTTTAAAGTATTTGAGTGGAAGGAATATCACTGTAGGAATGTGTATTCCTTTTGGCGTTCACTAGCTTGGGTGATGTCAATGATATACTGCAGCAGCATGATATACTACAAGGGGAGAAGCTGTTAATGTGATTAGTTGTAATTGAATTATCATAAACACATTCACAATCTGATTTGCTCACTAATATGGTTTGGTTTTTCCAGATATTCTGGATGTATCTGAGTATTAAACACAAAACAAAACACAAGCTTAATTCTTTAAGCTGACCACCAATGACAGTAAACATGTTTTTTTCTCAATTTTACTGAAATTTTAGTCTGCTGTGAGAAATGTAAAAACTATTTTATTCCTTCCAAAAAATTGTCAGATTATTTTTAAGATATTTTTTTCAGAGCAAAACAGTTTTTAAAAAAAATCTATGTATTGAGACTTCAGAGTGTACTGCAGTCCTGGCATTCCTTACATCTTGTTTTGAAATAGCAAGTGGCCAACAATATAATATGGAGGAGATATATTTGGAATTGGCCAATCCAGTGGCTGTTTTAATATTATTTTGCCATCTTTTTAGTACGGTATTTATGTAATAGGTTGTCATGGTCTAACATTGAAACATGGATGGAAAGGAAGGAAAGTAAAAATGACTTGCTTACCTCTGTTCTGGATCCTTCCTTCCTATGGCGTTTCCTGCCGCCACTAAGTAGAAATTGTTTTTAAGGCTACCTTGAATAAACCAGCCCCGTACCGTGGGAAGCTCTTTAAGACCGAGCCACTTCATCTGTACTAGATAGAGTGGGGGGGGGGTGGCTCTTAGGCATAGGGTGGGAAAAGAATACAAAAACTGAAATAAACTACTATAATTAGTTTCTACCAGAGATTTTGAAAAAGGTTTCAATAACCAAGTATATACAAGGAAATACAGTCTTAATCCAGAAGAGCATATGCGGACAAGAAAGTAGGGATAAATGCATCTAGCTAAGCCTAATGTGTTCCCTCTTATAGCCACATCCTAAATTAAAATCATTTTCATATGCTATTATCTTTTAGTCTGGCTTCTTTTCAGGACCTCTTGGTCCTAGTTCTACCGTTCCAAGCAGCAAGTCTTTCTGACCGTTCTGTTCCAAACTGACTTATTCTGTGGCTTAATACCATTTATATATGAAAATGCTAACTTTTCTTCTGGATTTTATCCAATAGATAACCAGTTCTAAGTTTCATTTTCCCAAAGTAGTGATTTTAGCTTATTTTCCCCAACCCCCCTTTGCCCCCTATGTTTCTAGCCAGTACTTTTGGTGTTCATTCCCAGGTAAATCTCTTAATTTTCTGCTTAGTGCAGAACTCAAATTTAAACGAGCTTTTCTTAGACAACCATTTTAATACCACAACGTACTGTATGTACGATAACACAGATACACAATGGAGAAAGCAAGTACAATTAACACTCAATTTAACGGACGAGTGGGAGGAAGTGGTGTGTAAATATGAATGCATTTATCATAGTGCAAGGTGCATACACAAAACATATATTACTAGTGTTTAGAGAAGCAGATAGATGACATCTGTTATTTCCAAAGTCTGTAAAATTGAGGTCTACAAAGTTGAGAGTTCACTGTGCATTCTTTATATTGGTCTTAGATATCCTAAAATTACTCATAAGCTGGAGGGAAAAAATGTTTCTTTGGGTATTATAATTTCCAGATTCCTACTAATAGTTTCTCTTAACTACTAGTGGCAGTAATCATGTTGTTGTGGAAGTACTGCAGTGATGACTTGAGAAGAAACTTTGTCTCTTGAGAATGTATCACAAAGACCTTATTTACAACACCTGCAAATTTAATTGTGTCCTTTGCTCTTCCATATACATTCTGGCTGCGTATTGGCTTACTTCTTATGCACCCTGCAGTTTGTGTAGTTAGTTCCATTTTTATACATCATCTACTTTTCAGTAGGGAGAGCTTAGAGAAACAAACTGCCAACAGCCCAAGCCTCTTGAAATCAGTAGATTTTCCTAAGTGATGCTAAAAATACCTTATAGCAGATAAGAAGGTTAGAAGAAGGTAGAACATGATTTGCTGATAAATCAGTGCATGATTTGTAGTTAAATAATCAAGGATTTCTGTCTAGCAGTAGTTTAACGATCACAATAACAAAAAAGTCTTCTGTTAGACACTTATTCTGTAATAACTGGGATGTAGCTTTGTATTTCTATATGCTGGTCATCCCAGTGTGTGGCATTTGGTGGATTAGGCTATTGCCTCTGTTTCTTGACCCACCATGTTGCATGTGCCTCCTGTTCTTGGAGCATGGGGTTCTATTTTTAAAAACCCATAAGCATAAAGGTCTGGCAGACATGTCTGATGGCAACTTTTCGAGTTGTGATGTACAGGAACAGAGCAATTTTTACATTGAATATACATTTTAATCAACACACTTCTGCTGCATTTCTTAGCATTTCATGTAAAAATACCAGAAGTGAAAGACATTACCACTAGTTCATGGGTTTTTTGTTTTGTATTAATAGTGATTCACAATTCTGCGCCATTAATCAGAAACTTTTAAACGTTTATTTTAAAGATACTTTATGCAGTGAGGGAGAAGACTACTCATTCAATAATTCCAAGGATCTTCTAGAAATGACTGAGATCAAACAGTTTTGGTAACAAATAGCTGAAGAGACAGTTAATTTATATGCAGATTCTAAATCTCTAGATCCATTAAAGGCTGGATAAATGATTATGTGTGTGTGTGGGGGGGAGGGGGCAGTAGAGGTTGTAGAGATGAAAAGCCAATACATTGTATCCAGTCCATTAAAACAAGAAGAAATAGAAAAGATACCTTGATAAGTGTTCTGCCTGTGTTAACCTTGATGGCTATTATCAGGGGAGGGGGAAGGGGCATGCTGCTATATCTATTTCATTGGCTTAGGCTTTTTCATGCTGAGAGAAATCAATACTTTGAGTCGCTGGATGACAGAAGCATCACTTCAGAATTGAAGGTGGCTGTCAGACGTTGTCATTGGTTGACTTTTGTTTGCTATTGAGGTTTTAAGCTTTCATTTTTCTAAGTCTTATTCAGGAGCTTTGGAAGATTTCCCTGGGTGGCATTTTTAGTCCAGACTTTAAACTGAAGGTTAAAGGTCAAGTGCAAAGATCTTGCTGAAGAACGCAGGAGTTGGTTCCATTTACTAAAATGTGTGGTGCTGATGAGAATTTGCATTTGCAGGTGGAATGTATGTTTGTTTTCCCTGGGATTCCTTTTAGTGTGTTTAATAACACTCTAAGGATACGTTTTCTCAGAACTAATTTTTAGCTTAGGTATTTTTAAAAGTTCTTAAAATTTAGCTATTTTCACAAATACTTCCAACTTTGTAAGTAAATTACAGTTTGCTAATTTCTGGGCAAATGATTGCACAATCACCCAGGAGGCTGAGCTGCCACAAGCTTGTCTACTATGTTTGTGCAGGTGCTGATGCTTCCAGTTAGCCTTCAGATGCAGCATGATGTCATCTGCAAGCTTCACACATTGGACCGCCCGGCAAGTCACTGCTTTAGCATTATGAGAGAAGAAGAAAAACCTCTTGCCATGCAATGTGTTATTATCCAAATTGCAATCACACCCCACAGTAGTCTTTTTCCAAATGAAAAAAGCTCCAAACATTGTAGCCTTTTGTCATAAGGGAAGTGCTCCAGTCCTCTGATCATTTTGGTTGCTGTCTCTTGCCCCTCTGCAATATCCTCCTTGAGGTGTGGTAGCCAGAATTGCACTATGTGTCTGCACTGATCTGTATATGGACATTATAATATCAGTAGTGTTATTGATTTCTTTCTTAATGACCCCAGTATCAAAGTTGTCGCTTTCACAGCTGCTGCACACTGGCTCAATGCTTTAATTGAACCTATCTACTATGAAATCTAACTATATGCCCTGGTTCATCACCATTAGCTTAGATCCCATCAGTATAAATGTGAAGTCGGTTTCCCTCTCCTTCAATATGTACTACTTCACATTTATTGATATTTGCAGTGCAATCTTATCGTCTGCGCAGCGCTGCACACTTAGCGCAGAAGCCGGGGCGCCGATTGGCAGCCCCGCAGCAACGCTAAGGCCACAGGACTGGCGTTGCAGGCAGCACTGGCCCCTGAAGCGCCCGTGCAGCGCCTCCTTAGTGTTGGCTGAAGTCAGCCGGCGTGAGGGAGGCGCCATGACAGCATGCCTTGGGGATTGGCAGGAGGAGGGTGGAATGTGGGCGGGACGAGGGCGAGATATGGGCAGACCACGGGTTCGGCCATAAGCCCAAATCCTAAGCCGGTTCAAGAGGCCCCGTGGCCCCCTCGGATCTGCACCCGCTCTTTAGCGGGTGCAGATCTGAGGAGTGCATAGGGGAGGCTGGAGTTGCACTGGCCGGCTGGCCTTACCATTCCAGCGCTGGGTAGGATTGCGCCCTAAATTGCTTTTGTCATTGGTAGTATTTGCGGACTTGACCACCTTGTTGTTTAACACTCTGGATCATTTATGATATGTGATCACTTTTTAGCAAAATGTATTCTGTATTTGTACTCATTTTATTTCTCAGGCCAACTATGCTAGCTTTTTTTAAAAAAAACAAGCAAAATGTCCTTAATGTGGGTGTAGTTATGGAAGCCTTAGACCAGCACATCTGGCCATTGCTATATTACAAATCTGGCTATGCAAATTGAGCCTGTGTGCTACTCTAAAAATATGATTTAGTCATAACTACAGTGATACATAAGAAGAGCCCCACTTGATCAGGCCAAGGGCCATTTAGTCCAGCTTCCTATATCACACAGTGGCCCACCAGATGCCTCAGAGAGCCTTGCACTTTCATCTGGTTAAGGATCAGAGCTTGGATGAAAATAAAGAAAATGAATGACTATCAAAGCATAGCCTTAATGAGCTTGCAAATTTATTTTATCTGGTAAAAAAACAACAAATAACTATATAACACATGTGAATGTTTGTGAAACATAAATAAACAAAAGAATAATAAACATAAGAATGTCAACAAATGTCATGGAAACTTGAATGACATCAGGTGAAAGAGGAAAGCACATGGGCGAAATTTGAAATGTGATTGTACCTGAAAATGGCTGAAATAGCAAAGTGATGGAAGTCGGATGATTGAAAGTCAAATTCTTGCTGTATCTAGTTTTAGGGTACAACCAATTGACATGAATTATAAAGCCATTTTGCAAATCAAAACTGGTTTTTTTGGTTGCATTTTATGACTAAACAGTGAGTCATTTCAGATGTTCAGTTGAGCCATGATTTATTTTAAGTAACAATGGCTTGTTTGATTGTCCAGACTGATAAAGGGTTTGTCAGGAGTGGAGTTGGTAATGTAAGTGGGGATCTTTGTGTGTCCAAAATGCAGCTTATGGAGGATTTGGCAGGAGTGGGGTGGAATGAGTAACAGTCCAGTCCTGAGCCCAGTGTGCCCAGGACTCCAGCAATGCCAAATAGGAAACATTAGTTACCTTCCCGCTGGAAGACCACAACCAACAGCAATGGGTGTCCTCGACTCTGCTCCCGCATTTGTGTGGGCATAGAGCCCAGCAGTCCCATGTTGGGCCAGCCGGCTCAGGAGGGGGGTTGAGATGTGGTGGCAGAAGCTGCCGCCGTCCTCACTCCCTTCATGAACCCACTCTGCCCTTCCGCCCTCTTCCTTTGCAAATCAGTTTTGTTCCCTCCAATCCTTTTTCAAAATCCATTTCCCATCCTTGCATCTCTAATGTATTTGTTTGTTTATTTATTTAAATTTAATTATTTTCCAGTCCTTGGGACTATGCCAGATAAACGATGTGGCCTTCATGCCGAAAAGTTTGTGGCCCCTTCTCTAGTTGCAGTCCCTGCTGTCTTTGCCTTGCATTAGCTTTGCTCATCCATCTCCCCCTTGCATTAAAATGCATAAGCATAAGTTTTACTGTTTATCTGGCAAAGGGAATTGTGAAACACTAAAGAATCAAAGGTATCTTCTCCCAAGTCTGTCTTTCAAACCAAACCAATTCAAAAATGGTGAAAGTGTGACTTGTAAATCAAGTTGTTTAAAAAGAAGTAAATTTTCCTCAACACAAAGGGGTTTTTTATATATTCATTGCAGGGAATGGACAAGAAACCATTAACCTTTTATGGAAATCGGAAGGGAGTAAAATCAAGTTTTGTCCTTCTCATTTGAGTCTTCCCAGAACAGATAGAAATATCCAAAAAAGCTAGGGGTTAGCTTATAACACTTACGTCACCTCTCACCTGGTGGCAAAAGCATAGCTGATGAAGCAACATTTTACCAGGAGAGATAAAGGGAGACTAGGTGGTAGAAATGAAGCCAAAACAAAAAGCGAGACTGAACAAATCAGGATTTGTTGATTGTCTGTGGTACCAACTTCAGATATTGGCTTCATATCATATCATTTCCAATATGACATCTCAATTGTTTCTTGCCTTATTTTTGGACATTCTCTGTGTTCATGTTAAATGTTTTTAAATATTTTATGTGTTTTACTTACTGTGGTTACATTGTACTTTTATGTTCTCTGTAAGCCGCCTTGGGCATTTGCTTCGAAATTGGATGAAGGGGTGTAAATTCTTCAAATCAAATCTTGGAGAGCTGCTGCCAGCCAGTGCTGACAGTACTGAGCCATACGGACACAATAAAACAGCGTTTATGGCAGTGGTGTCATCTGTTAATGAACAGAGGGAACGCTGGGCGGGACTTACGCTCTGATTGGCTGCCCGTCCATTGCGTTCCGCTGCCTGCCCGCGCTGCCCTGGCCTCGGACGGGGCACCTGCTCACCACAGGGGACGGGGGGCGCGTGCCAGGTGCCTGGGCGAGCAGCGGTGGGGCGCACCAACCGGAGGCACCCCGCGCGGCAGGGGGGCAGGCGGCGGAATGCAACGGACGGGCTGCCAATCACGCGTAAGTCCCGCCCAGCGTTCCCTCTGTTCATTAACAGATGACACTACTGGTTTATGGGCAGATACGCACTCAGACATTTTGAAACCATGGTCTGGCGTTATGACTGAACTCCCAATTGAAGAGATCTCATAGTAGGGAAAGGGAAATGGTGATTCTTTGATCTAATATGAAACCATCAATTAATCTCTTGCCCACACACTGTTCATTAATAATGTATTCCACATGACTAGTCATATTAGACTATTACAGCAAACTCAAAAAATAAGGCTTATGGTGTTTTTAAAAGACAAACAGTTTCATTGTGGTTTAAGCTTTGATGGGCTAGGCCCCGACTTATCTGGAAGTAGGTTCCTAGTTCATGAGACTTAGAGCACAACAGCCTTGTTTAGTCAATAAGGTGCCTCAGGACACTCTTCGTGTGATAGTAACATGGGTTGTCTTTGAAGTAGAAACAGATTAATGGGAATTTTCCAGCAAGAGATGGCTGAGCTGAGCATCCGGTGGAGGAGGGAGGGAATGAAGTCGATTTTCTTTCTCTCTAGCTCCACAGAAAATGTTTTTAAGAGTCTTGACAGCTTACAGATGTGTATTTATTTATTTATTTATTTATTTATTTATTTATTTAAGAAATTTTTACCCCGCCTTTCCTCTGCCAGGGCAGATGTCCAAGGCGGCTTACAATATTAAAAAAGATAAAAATAAAGTATAACAATTAACATTAAAAACAGTTAAAAACAGTATTAAACAATAAGCAATCAAGATTAAAAACACAAACAATTTAAAAACAATTAAAAAATAAAATAAAACACAAGCCCCGTGGATCATAATAACCAGCCAGCCAACCTGTCAATGTGTAGAACTCCTAAACTAGAAGCTGCTAAACTAGGACAATAGATTAAGTAGGAGAAGCTTCAGCAGATTGCACAGTCTTAGGCTCAGTCCTAAACACACTTACCCAGAAGTATATCTTGTTGAACTTAACGTAGTTTACTGTTGAGTATGTATAGATTTGCCAGTTACCTTCACCATTACCACTGTCTCAGGTTGCCTACTCATTCTTGGCAGGGAGGGGGCAAGGACAGTACTTGGTTGGAGGTTATGGCCCTCCTTGTATGTACTGGGTAGGACAATATTTTAAGGATCTGAAAGAATGGCTTGCACTGAAAGGAATTTTGGACGTACTGTACAGGTAGATTATCCCTTATTCAAGACATCCAAAATCCATACCATTCTGAAATCCAGAAATTTTTTGTCAAAGACTTTTTAAAACTTGGTTTGGGGCTTCTCTTAGGTGTAACACAGATGTCTTGCACCTGAGTGAGTTTGAATGCGGCTTCCCAGGAACACATTAAAGGCTCAATTGCACACTAATCAGTGAAGTTCATGAGGTTCAAAAGACATGGCAGACTGTGTGCTGCATCTATCTCATTGATGGGAGAGACTTCCTGGCAAAGAAATTTTAAAAGATTGTCCAGGTGACCTGGTCACTTAATTTATTATGCAGCAGACCTTGTGCTTGCAGCAAAATTCTATCAGGATGGGGCACCCAAATTTGTAGGACCTTAGAGCAGGGGTTTCCAAACTTTGCCTGCGGTGCACCAAGAAAAACAAGATGTTTTACTTCTTGCAGTAGTGAAGCCTTACCTTTCCATTCTGCTGCCTCCTGCCATGATCTTTGTAGAAACCTTCTCTGGCCAGCTGCTTCCACTGCTGATTGGCCGAGGCTCTGCTGCTGCCCGTTTTGAGTTTCTGCATAAATCGGGTGTGATGAGGGGATGTGGTGGGGAGGAACAGTAAAGCTTCACTGCTATCACACTGCGCCCAAGAGGCTTTTCTTGGTGCACCGGATCCGGCCTGCAGACAGTATTTTGGAGGCCCTTGCCTAAAAGCACACACACACAATGCCACAAAACACTACAGCCTTCCTTCCTCTTAATGGCTCTTATCTAGTATGATCCCTCTCAAGAATTAGGGTGACATTACCCCTTTCAGAGCTAAGCCCTGCTTAGCTCCTAGAAAAGCAACTAGCAAACTAGAAAAAACTAGAAAAAAGCAACTAGCTCCTAGAAAATTGAGTTAGGTTAGACTGCACAAGTGTTGGAAAAAATGAGGGTGCTGACAATACAGTCATGCAGCTACTTAAATTCCCAATGCTTTAGTTTTCTGTCTGCCATTTCTCTAGTTAAAGGTCTCTAAGTGGAGCAAATGGCTAGAAATTTCAGATAGCTCAACAAAACATAGTTACTGCAAATGACAGGTTGTAAGCCCACTTCAGACTATGATTTTGTTTTCTGGTTTGACTAATGACAAATCATGATTTTGTCAATTCTGAAATGTCAAGCCAAGTGCCTAGGTATGTAGTGCTGTAGTACGCCCAGGTTGAAATCTAACTTCTTATTTTATAAAATATGTATAGTACACTATTGTGTAAGAAATTTCCTTTTTCCTTTGATACATCTCATGTACTGAATGCCTGTAATGTAACATTCTCCATTTTCATTTTAGTTCTTGTTTGCCTTCCAGAACTTGCTAGAAAAAATGTCAGCAACATAATAATCTTTATTTTAATTGATACGTCATTTTTAGAAGGGATAATCCTTCTGAAAGCTACATGGTAACACCTTTTATCAGAGACAACTAAAATTCTATTGGCTTATAGTTTTACATTAAATGTATCACATTTCTGTTCTTGAAAACACCCCTTGTAGTATTTCCAATCCATTTTACAGTGAATTTTTGTCTGAAAGTTTGCTTTATGCTGACAATTTCTACCCATGCTGGTCTGTAAGCTCTTTCGTACAAATTTTGTGATGATCAGTTCTGTTCATTCTATCTGTATATAGATTGTTGTTGAAATTCTCAAATGGACAGTGTATGATCCATTTTAATTTTTTTTAAAGTAATTGACTACTGAAGAACATAGTTTAAAAAATGTTTTTCTTCTCTCTTCTTCCTCCTGTCCCCAGTCACAGTGTGCCCAATATTCTGCAGATAAACGGGAGGATGAGAAGATGTGTGATCATTTGATAAGGGCTGCGAAGTATCGAGATCATGTGACAGCAACTCAACTGATACAGAAAATCATCAACATTCTGACAGACAAGCATGGTGCCTGGGGCAGTTCTGCACCAAGGTAAACAAACCCTTAACATTTTGCACCTTATTCATTTCTATGGCTGACACCAATTTTAAAAGACCGTGTTAAAACTCTCTGTATTAAAGTTAAGCAATCAAAGCTGTGCAAAGACCTTTTTTATTTGCAGAACTAGATCATTTCTGGATACTCACATTTTCCCCAGTGACTCTTAAATGGCAAAGAGTCCTTGTGTTCATCTGTGCATTTGGTAGTTGGAGGGGGAATTGACAACATACCAAACAGGGAGTTGGTTCAGTGGTCTCTGATCCTCTTTGAATTAAGCTTGTGTAATCAGCTTGTAAATTATCTAGAGCAGCTAATATAGAACATGATTACTTTCACTTTATAACAATCTACATTTAAATGGGAACATCACACAGTGCACTTTGCAATACCCCAAGCATCATTCCCAAACATGTAAATGACATTATCAAGAAAACAAAATATCTTTATGTGAAAGCCAGAATGCATTTAGCCACCATAAAACCTGTAAAAAGAAGCTCATAGGATGATTGCAGTC
>JAJKFI010000003.1:29193673-29334207 GCA_029204185.1 Lerista edwardsae
CAGGGCAGAGCAGGCTAGTCTGCTGGTACTTCTTACCTGCCAGATGCCACAACATCCTTACAGTGTTGCCTTTGCAACACTTTCTGCTGGCACTGAGGCCCCTGCATTGGTGGATCTTGTACTTAGAATTGCGCTCTCAGACACTTAACTGCTATTTGGTAAAGGGTTCCCCACAACTAAATGGTCTAGTCGTGACTGACTGTAGGGGGCGGTGCTCATCTCCATTTCTAAGCCGAAGAGCCGGCGTTTGTCCTGAGGACAAGTTTCCATGGTCATGTGGCTGGCATGACTATACACCATAGCACATGGAATGCCGTTACCTTCCCACCAAAGTGCTACCTATTTATCTACTCACATTTTTACATGCTTTCAAACTGCTAGGTTGGCAGGAGCTGGGACAAGCAACGGGAACTCACTCCGTCGCATGGTCTCGAACACCCAACCGTCCAGTCAACAAGCTCAGCTCAGTGGTTTAACCCACAGCACCACCACATCCCTTCTACTCTTAAGTGTACGTAAAAGCCTAAAACATAAGGCCAATTTTCAGACGGCACAATGAGAATCATTAATTAGCTAGATACCAGGAATTTTAAATCATGATTTTGAGCATTAGGCTAACCTATCTGGCAGGCAGAAACACCTGATATGAGGGACTTTGCCGACACACCAGTGTCGTAGCAACTATCATGGCCATAAACATTATAGTCCTTATGTACTAATGGAGTTCAACCCATGGCATACGTACTGATAATGGGGCTGCTGGTGTTCAGGAGGTAGCCCATTTGTAACCTCGGTAATCCCTGTTGAAAGGAACCTGATTTAGGGTAAAATATTTCTTACTATAGTAAGTTTGACTGTTCAGCCTTAATTTCACAGAAAGGAACTTGCAACTGTGGTCCTTCCCTACCTCCTTTAAGAGCACCATAAAAACTAGATACAAGTATCAATGTTACTGTTTCAGGCCATACAGGTGTCTGGTCCAATATGTTTCTTATCCGTATTCCAGCCAAGATTTCTTAGAGCAGGCAGGCACAAAATCAGGCAAATTGGACTGGAAACTTTGCATCCTGATCACAGTTGAATGGGGGCTGCATTGAGCCCTCCTGCTAGGCTTGCTCAATTCATGTCAGCCTCTCAGATTTATTGGAATGCATGTGTACTCCAGTTAATTGGAATGCATGCGTACACATGTACTCTCAGGGTTCACTTTCTCTTTCATAACTAAAAGAAGCTCCTTTTGCAGTAGATGTTCAAGATTTCACAGGTGCAAATGTAGGGGGCAGGTCCTTGAACTCTGTTAAGTATGCTATCAAAAGCCAGAACTTATTTTGAGGTGTCTTGTGTTTAAACAAGGGGATGAGTCTTCTCTGTAACGGCTCCACAAATATGGAATTCCCTCCCAGAAGAATTAAGAACTGCACACTCCCTCATGGCCTTTCAGAGAAGGCTCAAATCATACCTTTCTCCAGTGGGGTCTCCTTGCCAAGCTCAGCAATGGTGGATGGAAGCTCCCCTTCTCAGGTCAGGCAGGTCAGATAATGACAATTTCCTGAGGGGAGAGGCTCCCTCCATTATCCCAGTCTGGCCTCGCCTCAGGTACAGAGCAGTTACGTTTACATTCCTTTCGCCCCCCCCAATCTTTCCCATTGAGCGCAGCAACGTCCCCTTTAAGAGCAGGGAGATCTTCGCTGCGCACAGCAGCCACTCACAAACGGCGACTCCTTTTGTCTTCAGACGAGAACTGCTCAACAGCCCCCCCCCCCGCTCCCCATCGAGGCAAGCAGTGGCTGGCCACATAGCCTGTGTGCGCTCAGCTTGGGCTTATTTGCTGCCTTCCCCCCCCCCTTGGGCAGGGAAGGGGAGCTAAAGCCGACAGGGCAAGCAGGAATAGGCTGGGACTGGCTGTACCACTGTAAGCCCACCGAGCGGAGCAACAGCTGCACGCGGAGCCTCAGGACATACCATTGCTGTTCTCCGATGCGACGCGCTCCAGCAGCCGAGCTTTGACGGAGGACGCTACAGCCTCCCTCGGAAGGTCCCTCAAGCCACTGCAGCCTCCCAGCTTGCTGCCCAATCGCCTTCCCGGCTTCAAAACCCACCATTTGGCCTGGCTCAGCCGCAGCTCATCCCGCCAACGGGCTTCGATGTGGAGGCCCCCCTCAAGCCTCCACAGCCTCGCAGCATGCTGCCCACTCACCCACCTGCCTGTGTAGCGGTCCAGCCCTCCTCCACGGTCCAGCTGTCCTCCTACCAAGGGGTGCATTTTCAATTTGCTGCCCTTCCGTTCGGCCTTACGTCTGCCCTGAGGGTCTTCACCAAAGTCCTCATGGTCCTGATCGCCCACCTTTGGACCCAGGGGTAGCGGCCTTTCCGTACCTCAACAACATCTTGGTCCACTCGACCTCTTTCCAGTCAGCTGCACGCCATCTGGACCTGACAGTATGTTGCCTCTCATCCCACGGCTTCCTGGTCAACCTTGAGAAGAGCCACCTAGTTCCATCGCAGACCATCGAACACCTCGGAGCCATCATAGACATGAGAAGCCTCTCCACGCTGCATTCACAAGAGACGGATGTCCAAACACTGTCCAAGCTTCTCGGGATGCTCACATCCTGCCAGGAGATCATTCCTTGGGCGAGATTCAGATCAAGGTCCCTCCAGTACCCGCTCCTTCCCCACCAGATAGTAGCCTCCAGGCACAACAGACCGCTCAGACTGGACCTAGCATCCATGTTGGACCTTCGGTGGTGGACCCTCCCCCACAGGCTGGACCAGGAGTCCCCCATTTTAGTCCAGGGTTGGGGAGCCCACTCTGCAGGACACACCGCCCAGGGGAGATGGTCTCAGCCTGACTCATCCCTTTCCATTAACCTCCTCGAGCTCAAGATGATGTTCCTGGGGATCAAGGCCTTCTCTCCCCTCCTCAGAGGGTCCCATGTTCTGGTCTACATGGACAACATAACGGCCAGAGCCTATGTCAATTGCCAAGGAGGCACCAGGTCCTCTGCCCTCCAAGTGGAAGCACAATGTCTGTTCCAATGGGTGAAACACAACCTGACCTCCATCTGTGCAGAACACGTTCCTGGAATAGAGAACGTCATGGCAGACTGGCTGAGCCGAAAGGAACTAGACCAGTCGGAGTGGCAACTCCATTTGGAAGTGTTCCAGTCCCTGCAGCACAGATTTGGGCTGGACCTCTTCACCTGCCATCTCAACAACCAGTTCCCAAGGTTCTTCTCCAGGACTCGCTGTCCCGCAGCGGAGAAGATGGACGCTCTCACAGCCCTTGGCCCCGGGGAATCCTATATGCATCCCCCCCCTGATAACTCATTCCAAGAGTGGTCAACAAGGTAAGAAGAGAAGGGGCACAGGTACTCCTAATAGCACCCTATTGGTCTAGTCGTCCCTGGTTTCTGGACCTCATGGAGATGTCCATTGCCCAGCCCATGAAACTGCCTCCAAAAGCAAGCCTCCTGTCACAGGGACCGTTGCTCCATCCCCAGCCCCAGATGCTTCAGCTGACTGAACGGAGATGCCTAGCCAGAGCTAGCTACTCCTCCCAGGTACTATCCACCCTGCTAGCCAATAGGTGTCCCTCCACCAACAGGGTCCACGGGTACACCTGGAAGACCCTAACAGCTTGGTGCGCCCAACACTCTCTGAACCCAGAACACCTTAGGGTTAGAGACCTCCTAGAATTCCGCCAGATGGGCCTGGACAAGGGACTCAGTACTGCCACTCTTTGGAGACAAGTCTCCTGTGTCTCATCCATACTCGGCCATCCCAAAGGCCATCACCTCGCTATCCATCCCCACGTCAGGAAGTTCATCCGGGGCGGCCCTATCCAACCCTCCCCCTATCCTGAGGACACCTTCCTGGAATCTCCTGCTAGTTCTCAAATCCCTCACCCGGCCTCCCTTCAAGCCTTGTGAGACTGCTGACCTACAAGACAGCATTCCTCATAGGCATAACATCAGCCAGAAGAGTCTCTGAATTGGCAGCCTTCTCTATGGCAAAAGAACTGTGTCACTTCTACCCTGATAGAGTAGTGATCCACACAGACCTGGTGTTTCTGCCCAAAGTCAACTCCCTATTCCACCGCTCTCAGGATGTCACCCTTCCCTCCTTCTGCCCCAACCCCTCCCACCCCAAGGAGCAGGACTGGCATACCCTAGACATCCGCAGGGCTCTTAGCTTCTACCTCAACAGGACGTCTTCATTCCGCCGCTCAGAAGCCCTGTTCGTTTCATACAAGCCCCATAACAGTGGACTGAAGGTTTCCCCCTCCACCATTTCTAGATGGATCAGGGAAGCCATTGCCGCAGCCTACCGTAAAAGGGGCGTGGACGTGCCCCAGGGCATTGTGGCCCACTCCCTACACAGCGCTGCCACCTCAGCGGCGTTCAAATCCTTCCCATCCTTTGAAGATGTGTGCAAGGCTGCAACCTGGAGCACGCCTCACACGTTTATCAAACAGTACAAGGTGGACACATTTGCATCTAGAGATGCAGCCTTCACCAGGCGTGTCCTACATAGTGTCGTATCTCACACCCTGGGCAGCTCCCACCCATAGAGGCTTGGCTTGGGCACGTCCCATCCACCATTGCTGAGCCTGGCAAGGAGACCCCACTGGAGAAAGGGGAAATTTGAACTCACCTGTGAATTCCCCTTCTCAGTAGACTCCTTGACAGGCTCAGCAGGCCCTCCCGTGCTGCCCGCGGTGTGTGATATCACCTTTCCTCCAGGCCTCCCCTTCCCTGGGTAGGCCTCTCTTGCTGGGTGTCTTCTCTCCTTACCTACAGCACCTCTTGCCACGATTACCACTGTCAACTCTCTCTTTCAAGACCCGCACAGCTCCTTCCAACTCCTTCTGGCTTAGTCCTGGATAATGGTGGGAGCCCCTCCCCTCAGGAAATCGTCATTATCTGACCTGCCTGTCCTGAGAGGAGGAGCTTCCATCCACCATTGCTGAGCCTGGCAAGGAGTCCACTGAGAAGGGGAATTCACAGGTGAGTTCAAATTGCCCCTATTTCGTCTGGCCTTTGGATGATGGCTGACTGTCTTCCCTCTGTCTCTCTGGTATTTTGTCACAGTTTGTTCACTCCCTTGGTCGATTGTTTTTCTCACCCTCCAAACGGCCTGATATGGAGAATTGGATCTAACTTCATTCTTATACACACTGTGTGTTTCCGTTAATGATTAATGCTGTTGCTATTGTTTTAATGTGCTTTACTTATTGTGGTAACATTGTATTTTGTTGTTCTCTGTAAGCCACCTTGGGCATTTGCTTCAGCATGGGAAAGGCGGGATATAAATTCTTCAAATAAACTTAACATTTAGATGCTGTGGACTACACGAAAATGATTAATAGTAGTTATTAATAGTATAGCTAAAAATAGCAGCTAGGGTTTTTTAATTTAGTATGTGTTCTCAATAATTATAAGATCTGATATTACTGGTTGGGTTAAAATGCGGACTAGTGTTCAGTGTATTTTCACATGTGTACTCGGCAGCCCCAGTCAAGCTGATTCAGGCTGCTTTGTAGGACAATGATTATTGCTTGCTTATGTGTGTTGTACTGTTATAGTCTTGGAATTGACTTGGGAACAGTTGCATCCATTGACTAACTGCTTAAATAGCTCCCTAGTGCTTATCTCATCATGCTGCTAGGTCAGCTTTCTGCAAGATCTGTTATGTATATAATGGTGTGGTTTGCGTCTCTTGTAAAGGGAGATCAACTGTAACTTTCTAATGGTCATTTTAAAATACCAATTTAAGCAGTGTGCCTTCAAAGTAAACAAGAAGTCATTGGGCCATCCCTTAGATAGACCTTTGGAATGATCTATTGAGAGTACTTCTCATTCAACTGATCTTATGCTCCACTCTTGTGAAGTCTAAAGATGGTTTCTCCAAATGTGCCCTTGCCCCATAGAGGCTCCAGGCAGCTCCCAACTTGCACTGGATACGGCACAGGGAGGTCAGCCTGCCCACTCTTCTGCAAGTTAGGATTGTACCCTAAATCTCACTGTTCCTTATCTAGTACCTACCTCATGGTCAGCTTGAAAAGTTCCCCCAGATCTCTCTGACTTCCAAGAGACCTGTGAGAGCTTGACCACATACAGATGCTTTGTGACAAACAAGCCTGGAACACATATGCAAGGATCCTTGTATTTGACCATAAGAAACCTAGGTTTGGTGGTTTCATAAAGGTCATCTATGTCAAGGAAAATTACTTCATCCCAATCCTTTACCTTGACAAATGGATTTGGCTGCCCAGTTGGTGAGCACATCTCATCAGGAGGGTTAGTAAGGATCTATCATCTTTGGCTTGTCCCAGGCATGTAGACTGATCAGTCCACATCCTGCACATGTGTGCTTTTTGGGAATGAGATTTCAAATGAAGAACCTCAGAGGAGCATCTCAAGGTAATGGTTCCTGTGTTTAAGATTCCAGACAGTCCTGATGGGAAAATCACAACATATACCCTGGGGGTGAGTAGAAGTGTCCAAAATTAGGCAAAAAATTGGGGAAAATGCAGGGCATTCATCATAACGTTGTACCCCTTTTCCTTTTCTTATTTTTAAAAATGACAACTTGTTTAACACTGCAAATTATTTATAACATAGTGATCTAAAAAAACACCCAATTATAACCCTGTAAGAGTCAGAGAGAGAAATGTATTTGCATATACCAAAAATAGAATGGAATTTAAATATACATAGTATGTGAAAGTTCTCATTTACTATGTGAGTTTAAATGCTTTAAAAAGCTCCTGCATGTTATCTTACTGTACGTGTAGATTGCTTAAAAACCTTGTGCAGACTGAATAAAGCTGGATCCAAAGAGCTGGATCTCACAAATCCTCAATCCCTGTTTTCCTGAAAAGAAAGCCAAAACTTTCATTTTTTCTAACACAATTACAGTAGCTTGTTTACAAATTTGTTTCATTTTTATCATAGATGTTTCTCTCAACTTCCTGTTAGTTAGCTTACTGCCTCTTATATACAAATATGAATGTATAAAGGCTGTGCTTGACCTGATTCTTGAGGTTTTACCAAATGCATTCCTTGGTCTTCAGCATCACAACAGATAGGCAGGGATGCTGAGATGCCATTGAGAAATAATGCTCTAATCTTTAAAGCACCATACTGATGGAACAAGGAGTAGAGTGCAGCCTTAGTAAATTCTCTGGTTGACTGCTCATTTTGTTGAAATATTACACTAAATTCATGCAAAATGGGGCAAAAATCCCTGAAACGAATCTTCTCAATAAAATGCTTCTGCTTAAGAGCTTTCTAGGGTACCAAAAGATTTATGTGATCCATATACCTTTTAAAGAAAGGATTGCTTTTCCAGAATAAGGTCAAGATGAGTCAGTGATCAGTATCTGAGTAGGAGGGGAAGAGCCTATTTTCAAACTTTTTTTAGAACTCAATTGTTTTTTTGAGAGAACAATATCTGAGGAGTATCGATCGTCTGTGTCCAGTAGTTAGTCAAAGGCTATCTCCTTTGACTAACCCTTTAGAGTGGTGTCATCCTCCCTCATGTGATAGATTGTTACAATCTCAGCCAGTGTAATTACACACTAACCAAGTGGGTCATTTATTTCTTTACCTTCACCATTTACCAAAAGTCTCCTTTATCTTTGGAAGCCAGTTCTTCCCTGTGTAGTAAAAGCAAAATAATGGCACATAAAATATTAGATGGTAGAACTAAGGGCTAGAAAAATAAGAACAACTTGGTGGAAACTATTATACTTTTTATGAACACCCAATGTTCTTTTAAGCCATTTTTCTCCTGCCCCAGAGAACAAAACACTTTCTACTATGTTGTATGTCTAGCAAACACAATTAAAAACCAACAACGTCTGAGCAAGGTTCTTTGGTGGTGTTGTCTTAATCAAGCTCCTCTCATATAGTATACCATAACTGCCCCGAGTTCCAAAATTCTTGTGAATTCCTTTTCACTTTCTGTATCACAAAGTCAATGCATCTATGCTGCTTTTTGAGAACTTGTCCTAGTATTATGATTAATAGGCATGACTCTACTCTTCATTTGCTCATAGAAGTTTAATTTTGCAGGAGTCAGTGTAATGACTATCTTTTAATTGTTTTTCTTAATGTAGCTGTAGTTTTCCTTTCTTACGGTGCGCACTGGTTTAGCAATAGTGGAAACAATGGGCACTTTTGATGGTGTGCTTTTTCTTGGAAAGCAGTATATTGACACTATAGAGATCTAAAGCCAGAGTGAAATCCTTCATCAAACAGTACAGCATTTGGTCCTTTCCCAAAAGCTTTATAAAATACTTGGCATTAAATGGCCTAGATGCAACTGTGCAATAATCAATCTATCTAGTTATGGCTTATGAATATCCTTTTTTTTAAAATGCTATTTACTGATGTTCCCCTATCTTTAAAAAGGCATCCTCAGTATCTACGGTTTCAGGTATTCACAGGGCGGTCAGGAACAGAACCCCGGCAGATAGTGGGCCAAGCCTGTACCTTCATTTTTTGTAGAAAAATGTTTTGAAACATAAGGTAAAGGTAAAGGTTTCCCCACGACCGAATGGTCTAGTCGTGACCGACTGTAGGGGGCGGTGCTCATCTCCGTTTCAAAGCCTGTGAGCCGGCGTTTTTGTCCGATCATGGTGGCCAGCATGATTCTACGCCGTAGCGCACGGAACGCCGTTACCTTCCCACCAAAGTGGTTCCTATTTATCTACTTGCATTTTAGGTGCTTTCGAACTGCTAGGTTGGCAGGAGCTGGGACAAGCAACGGGAGCTCACTCCGTCACGCAGTCTCGAACTCCCAACCTTGCGGTCGAAAGCCCAACGACAGCGGATTAACTCGCTGCGCCACCACATCCCTTTTTGAAACATAGACTCTGCTTTAAATCTTCCTCTCCTCTTGCCCCATCTAGTTTTATTTTGTTAATTTGCTGTGTAAATATAGAAGATGGACCCTTGCTGGTTCTCTAATGGTCTTGAGTTCTACACCCATTGCATATTCTGTCCCAAACTGGTGGAGAGAAGACCTTATCTTACAGAGATCCTGCTTGTGATTTATGATACTACTACTATTTGACTACCCCAATAAACTTAGTTTAAGAAATGCTTTGCATTTTGAAATTTTTTTCTTTGTTTATTTCAGACAACATAAATTTCAAGAAATGTTTCAGACCAAGGTATCTTATGCTTGGATAGCCTTTAAAAATGAAAATAGTATAAGCTGTTGGTATTTCTAGAGTTACTTAGAACGTGCTCATTCACTCTTAAATCACAGGTTGTGAAAATAACCTTGCATTAAGCGCATGCTGGCATCCCTACCTCCTACGGGTCCTTTAGCAAAATACAAACCAGCATGTTGCATTTTCAGTTCAATTTCATGCAATATTATGTACAATATTTTGGTTATTTATAGAGCTTGTTGTGAAAATTCACACTAAGCTTGCTCATTACAGTGCAATAATTAGCATATAATTTTCTACATTTCAATGAATTTTTGTCATAACATTTAAGGGGCTTTAATTGCAAGTAATCAGGATTGCATGTTAATAGGCTGCAGATAATTAGGAAACCATTTGCATCTCTCTTCTCACAAATTTTCTTAGCATTCAGACTTCACTTAATTCATAACTTTTTCTCCTGAGGATTGACTAATCCCATTTAGTCACAGTAATAATAGGCATGCTGGTTTTTTTCCTTTAGCCTTTCCTGGAGTCCTAATGATTTTGGAAGGATTATAGCTTTGATTAGTCAGATTTATTGGTGTTAGATGTACAGTATTTTTCTTTTGACTTCTAATAAGCAGGAGTAAACTGTCACAGGAAGATACAGTAGCTGCACTGATTGTAAATCTGCATTATTCTGCGGTAATGAAGATATGCTTTCATCTCTATTAGATCTTTGTTGGAAATTTAAGAAAACCTTTTAGCGAAGTGGTGTCTTGTGGAACAATACCACTTTTAACATACAAAGGAAACTAAATGCCCCATTATTATGTGACTTATTTAGTTTTTGGTTTTTAAAAAAAGATGAAACACATTTGTGGTAAACAAGAAACTAAGTTCTCTGGTTCTTAATAGAAACCAGAAAACGATATGAAGTGATAAAGCACAAGAATGCTGATTTTTATATACTTTTAATGAAAAATCCTGTTTTCAGCTTGTCTCAGTTCTCAGTGTGGACAGTACTGTATACATTTTTTATTTGTTCAAGGAAAGGCAACAGGGCTTTGAAACACCCAATACACTGCAGTGCTTTACTATATACTTTACTATAAAGAAAATGTAATAGAGTAGGGCAAAGGGCAGCAGCAACAGTAGCAGCTATGCCATGTTGCAATGAGAGACCCAGAAACCACCTTGTGATTAGTTTTATGAAACGTGTCTCAAGAAATGATGGTAAAGTGATCCTGCAGATGGAGATAAAGTGGAGATTGATCACTGTTGAAAATATCTACCTTATTGTTCACCATGTGCTGTTGGGGCAAAGAAATCAAAGAAGGACAACCTAGCATGAGGAGCACTTAAGGCTGTAAAAATATATGGAGGTAACTGTCAAATGACATACAGAGGTCTAAACGTGAACACCTATAAACCAGATCCGTTTCAGGTATTTCTTGGTTGCTGAGAATACACTTTATAAATGTTTAAACAAACAGATTCTTCTCTAACAGCAGGTTGGTAAAAATTCACCAGCAGAAATGGATCTTATGGAATATTATCTGCAAATACATATTGCATCAACCTATTTCCAAATGAAGCACTGTTTATCAATTCAGAGAACTTCCCAAAGCAAAACATTAGAATAAAAACAAGTTTTTAAGTGATTTGTATGCAATATCGTTGAAGTTAATGCTACCTTGGGAAGGACAATTGCAACGAAATAACTTGTGCTAAAATGCAAAGTGAGTGCTTTTCTGGACCTTTGTTCATCAGGAATTTTCAAAGTGGGATCTAATAGATGCCCCTCCTATTCCGTTCTCCATCCCTCTCTGTGCACATGTAACAAGCACACGGACCCTGCTTCCAATGGTTTGGACAGTGGCTGCCTCCTTATAGCAAACTATTTGTGTGCAGACTGTAGGGTCTGGAGAATCATTTTACTCATCACAAAGTTTACTTCATGTTGGTTTAGATTGTTTTCATAAATCAGGCAATCTATGGAGCTAGTCATATCAACACCAAACAAAAATAGGTTGTATGGTAAGTGGCCTCTTAGCTTTATATTAATAGTTACAAATTTATATATTAAATTTATTTTAGTAACTAATTTATTAAATATTTATAAATGGTGACTAATGTGCTGACATACAGCAATGTGCTCTGTGGCAGCTTGCTAAACCTACGTTTCTATGAGGTAGTTTAAAAAAAGATTATTGGTATAATGCACCACAGTATAAGAATTGGCCAGTGAACTCTTTACTTCTCCGTTTGAGTGAATGAGCAAAAATAACTTGGAACATGACTGTTCAAATTCATTGGTTTGCAACAGTGCATACGTATAGTTGATACCCACTAGTTCCCTATTTATAGAATGTAAATTCTAGATCAAGACCTGATGAAAACAATTTCAATAAGAATTATATGTGCTTTCAGTTATGGCTTATGAATATCTTTTTTTTAAAAAAAAATGCTATTTACATTTTTGTTTGGCACTGATTAAGAAAAGAGTAACTGAGACATATTATATAGCTGTGTTGGTGGCTGTTAGTTGCCCTCTTGTCTCCTTTCTGTCTACTCTACCTTTCCCTAGTTACAGTAGTGTAGTCTGCTGCATGTTGAGCAGATGTTTCTTCTTTGCTTCTTTATCTTTAAGTGCCCTTTTATACAGAAATCAGATTGTGCTGGTACTGTCATTTTTATCTGAGAAGAGGAAATCCCACCTGAATGAGGCTGGTTTTCTTTTCAAGCAGCTAGGCAGTGATGCTCTAGGGCTTGCACTTCTTTCTCTTGCTTCTGTTGCAGCTCATTGCAAATGCTGTCATTCTGGCATGTTTCTCCACTAATCCCCTTTCAATTTTTGCCAGTGATTCTTAATCCCATTGGGTTGCTCTTGAACTGTCTACAGTTACTTTTAAGTCTTTAGCTTCTCTGCCCCAATTCTGAAGATGTAAACGTGTTTCATACGACTTCTTTGGTGGTACTTTGTTTTTGTTTCTGCAGCTGGAAAAAAGAACTTTGAATCTATTGTTCTTTTCTGCTTTCTGCACTGGTGTTTTATTATTTGCACTGGTAAGAATGTTGCTCAGAAACAATGTGCAGGCCATGACCTGGTCCTCACTTAATGAAGGAGCTAGCTTTGTACACTCAGAGTGCAATCATAACCTGGAGTTAGGCTGGCACAGTTAGGCCAGCATAGTTTGGCCGGTACAAGGGCCACCTTAAAGCACGTTTGGACCATTTTCTGAATTGGGGGGATGGCACACATCTGTGTGTTGGCTTCTCTGACTCTGAGAGTGGTCCAAACATACTTTACGGTGTCCCTTGTGCCAGCTAAACTTTGCTGGCCTAACTCCAGTTAGGATTGTGCTCTCAGGCTGTTTCTTAATAAAGGAAGGGGGCATGACTCCTACTAAGGTGCAAAATAACACAACATGTTTGTTGTGAGTATTTTCATTTTTATATTCAAGTATGCTTTTCCTGTCTGATATCGTTTACCATTCAAGTCATCTAAAATCTGCGGTAATGTTACTAATTTTATCAAATCAGAACTAAATGAATGTTAATGAAGTATGTTTTGTCTGTCCAACTTTGCCCCCTTCTCCAATCAATATACTTGTGTACTGTGTGTAATGTCAGCTGAAGTCGCGATTCTCCCATTGATCTTGGTTACCACTTGTACTTCAAGTGCACTTCAAGTGTACTTGAAAAGCCTCTGGGTGTACTTGGCTTGAGACTTACAGTTGTACTGAGCACATACACAAAAAGCTTGCCTAGTGGTGCTTTCTGGATTTATAGTACTTTTTACAAACAAGAACATAGTATTCAATAACTCTTAAAAGATGACTTTCCACACTAATGTTTAGAAATGAATCTAGAAGGTTTTATTCTCTCTTTAGTGGTGGTGGAAAACAGTTGATGGGGATATTAGTTCAAAATTTGTCTTGATGTATTTTCTAAAACATCCAAGAATTCCATTTAATCTTCCTTCTTCCACTGCCTCTTTCTGTTTATTGTAATTCTTTTTTCCTTTGATGCTCTACATACATGTTGTTTCCTTTGGTTATATTGACCATAACTAGCTCCATACATTCTTTAGTCTTTTGTTGTTCAGATTTAGCTCCTGTATCAAACTGGCAAACTGCTTTTGAAACCAGCAAGTTTTGAAAGCAGTGGTGCGACTGCTGTTCAAAGGGAGAAAAAGTTTCAAAGTTCACTGGGCATATACAATGCCTTGATTATGGTTTGATGGTCCTACCTGTTATATCCACTGCTTGTTAAGAAGAAGGAGAAGAAGAAGGGAATTAACGAGGCAGCATTAATATCTGTTTGCCATTAGAGAGATACACTCACCATATTGTAATTTCAATGTTTTGATAATTTCCATTACTATTATGTATACCTATTACACAGGCCCATGAAATTGAGGGTCAGAAAAACTTAAAATTTTTATGGTGGTTTTATATGAATTTGGTGTGCTGATTCCAAAAATGTTTTGCCCTATCATATCTAGTTTTGGAGATACGGCATAATATCATTAGTAAATGGGTCACCCAATTTCCTTGAGAGGAAGCCATGGTGTAGGCTTCCTCATGAAGGAGCTGCTTGAACCATTCACTAATGAGGCTATCTTCCAAAACTGGAAGTGATAGGGCAAATCCAATGCCAATTTTTCAAATCAGCACACCAAATATACTCACAAATACGTCTTAAGGCAGCAAAATGTGTGTTGGCCTATGTTGTTTTTATGCAGTAAAGTGAAACCAGTTCTTCTATAAATAAAATAGAGATTGAAGAGATCTTGGAAAAGCAAAATCTGATTTAAAAGCAAATGTTAAAAGTTGAATTGGACAAGTCTTTCTCTGAACACTCCCTCCTCTACACGCAACACTCCATTAACCTGTTATGCCTGGCTTGCCTCTCATGCTACTAGCCGTCCATATGAAAGTATGATACTCCAGTGTGTATAAACAACATGCAGCCAACTCCTAGATTTATCTAGGAAATAGTTTGCATGAAATAGATTTGGGATTGCACATGCATATAGCCTATTCAGATGTTAAACCCTGTGTGAACAATTGATTACATTGGAGGTTAGGCAGGTTAGGTATGGCCTTAAACTCGCTTCTGCCCACCACATATGGGGGAATATTAGCCAATCTACTCCTATGACTAGGTATGAATCTAGGGCAATTTTCTGCTTTAAATTTCTTTCACCTATATGTGATTTCAGCAACACTAATACGATTTCATATTATCGAATATATGTGATATCGAGCATAATTGTTTTTTGAACAATTGAACAATTGTTGATAATAACACTTGCTTGCTCAAGGAAAGTAATTTGGTACTTACTTGTACTTAACTTTCCTTAAAGTACTTAACTTGTAGAATGATTTTGCATGATCAGATAAATTATGCAGACTTTGACCTTGCTCCCCTTTTGACTGTGTTTCAACTCTGTGATATTTATCACCTCAAGACTTTGATGGTTATCAGTTATACCTTTAAATGCCTTCAGCCTTTTTATTACAAAACCAAATATTCTAAAAGAGATCCAAATATTTATTTCTTTACTAGCTGGTCCTTACGCGGAGTTGCCCGGGAATTTATTTATCCCATGCTTCTATTAGACAGGAAAAGGAATGAATTCTATCTATAGTGTAAAATCGAAGTAATTTTATGTACAGGTAATTAAAAGTATAAGTACAGTATAAAAATTATAAAGTAAAATCTTTTACAAATTCACTATAATATTAATTTAACTCAGAACTTGATTATAAACAACATTTTTAGTTTCACCTTCAGGAGCAAGAATAAATAAATTCTTGGGTGAACCTACCCTTGAGCAAGTAACATAAAGTTGTCCGTGGGAGAAACATGGCGATCTCAAATCCATTCCACCGTACTTAATAGACTGCCCCTGTGACTTGTTGATCGTGATCGAGAATGCAAGTCTCACTGGAAATTGCAATCTCTTAAAGTTAAAAGGGAGATCCATCGGAATGAGTGGTATCCGTGGGATAAAAACTGTTTCATCCTTTCCCAGCATCTTCTTGACACACAGCCTTGTGCCATCGCAAGGTTTTGGCGGGTCAAGGTCCTGTAGTAAAATAATTGGAGATCCCACTGCAAGTAAAAGAGGATGTGGTGGCAGTCCAGCCGGATCAAGTGAGTGTAGGAAGTCTGATGGGAAATTGACAACCTCATCGGCATCTACTATGGTATCGATAGAATTGTATTCAGTGACTACGCCTGGTAACATGGCAAGTATTTGATTGGAGTCCAAGACTGGGGCCTAATGATTTCTAAAAATTTCCAGAAGGTTCTGCAGAGTTCTATTCGTTCTATTTGACTCCACTTGGGCTTAAATGTCATCGGGACTGTCACCAATCAGCTTAGTGACCCCAAAAACTATGGATATGACACTAATGTCGGTCATTTTGGACATTTTACTTTTCACCCTTTCTCACCCCCCATGCTGATGGGGGCTGAACATGGACTTAAACGGCATCGGAAGCGTCACCGTTTATCTCAGCGACCGCGAAAACTATGGATTCGACACCAATATCGGCCGTTTTTGACTTTTTTTACATGGCACCCCATTCCCACCCCCACTCCTAGGGGTGCTAGGGGTGTCGTACACCCACAGTATTTCTAGAAGTGGGATGAGTTGTGAAATCTGAAAGCAAGCAGTGTCCCCTATGCCACCATCAGTGTGCTGAGGATCTTCTATTTCCATGCCGATGGGGGCCAAACGTGGACTTAAACTGCATCAGGAGTGTCGCCGTTCATCTCAGTGACCTCGAAAACTATGGATTCGACACCAATATTGGCCATTTTCAATTATTTTTACATGGCACTCCCTTCGCACCCCCACCCCCAGGGGCTCTAGGGGCATCTTACCCCAACAGTATTTCTTTCCAGATCGCAAGGCACACATGTACCAAGTTTGGTGTAAATCGCTCCAGGCGTTCCAGAGCTTATGCGGAATGAACACACACACACATACACACACACACACACGTTCTCTTTTATATAGACAGATTATATAGAAGATACGCAGTCTTAAAAAGACTTGTTTCCTACAGCAGGCCAAATAGCATTCATGGAACCTGCTAAATGCTGGAAGTGATGTCATAATGCAGGAAGTAATGTAATTAAACAGAAATGATTACCAGAAATAAGCCTTTACAGTAGTTCTCACCTAGAAACTCATTAGTTGCAAATGAAAATGTGCAAATATTGATATTTTCAAGATAGGGAAGAATCCATTATTATGTGGGCCACTCTTCTGGCATTGTTGCTTCTGCCAAGGCATCACATTACAGCTCAGCAGATGAGAGGTGCTTTGTAAAGTGATACCACAGCAGAAGCAGCATTACTGAAAGGGCAGCCTGTGTGCTAATTGGTCTCCCCAGCACCTCAGCAGCATCTTCCTCTCTCACCATGTTTGATATACCCCTTCCCCATTCCGTTCCTTGCTTTCCTAGTAGTATAGAGGTGTCAAACTCATTTTATACAGTGGACTGGTAGTATTCATAGTTCTTGCTGAGGGCAGGAAATGACATAATCAGATTAATGCTTAATCAGACACAGTTTAATTCCTGCTTTTCCTAGCTAATCTCCAAGTGAGAAGATCCATTATAGGATCAACTTTCTTCAATTGTTCAAGTATTGAGGTGGCAATACTGCCTTGGCCCAGGAGAATACCTTTGGGTTTGGGCTATTCAATCTTCAATTTTTGGCCTGAGAATCCTCCCATGACTTCTTTAGTGACACAAGTTGCTCACTGGTCCTGTCCCATCTTTTCTTGCCTATCCTGGACTACATCCTGTGACCATTATTTAACTAACTCTTCACCTGCTCATATAGAGCAGCAAAGAAACCATTTGACGAAGTACCAACCAGTTACTCTCATGCTGTGGTCATGGGTGGGTGGGTTGACATGTTGACACCCAGACTTAGCGTGGAACTGTCTAATGGCTGGCATTGCTTTGTGCTTCCAGTATCTCAATCAGTTACCCACCCACCCCAACTCCATCAATTAAAATGGGTGGGTTGAAACCCTCCCCCAGAAATTTACTGCAAATTTCAACTGGGCAAAAATGATCACAGCCAAACAACAAAAAAAGTGTTCTGGTGCTTCAGATGATAACCTATTCTTGTATATATTTGGGGTGCTGATTCCAAAAAGAGCACCTATCAGCTCTCGTTTTTGGAGAAATGGCATACCCATCAGATGCTGATGGTGCAGATGACTGAATCAACAAATAAGGTGGCTATGCCATATAGCCAAAATGAGAGCTGATAGGGCAAAACTGATGTTGTTTTTGAAATTAGTGCTCCAAATATATCCAAGAATAGGTCTAACTTTTAAGGCACCAAAATGTGTGTTGGGCAGGGTAATCAGTGTTATATATGGAAGATAGGTGTATTTGACTGCAAAATAATACAAATACTGCAATTCTGTATGAGTCTCTAGTGCAGATACTATCTGTAATCTTTTGAAGCCCTTTCCTTGATACTATGACCCCTTGGCCACATACTTGTGAGTCAAGGAGGGTATGAATGCTGACATCTGCTACTAGTGTTGCATTTAAAGATATAGGTGCAGAGTTGAGAGTTGCATCCATCTGAAAGGATAGGCACATATGATGCAACGACAGTACACATGCATGCCTTTGAGAGAAGATTCATGGCTTCTTTTGTAGCTGTTTATATGTCTTCTTCTCCAGGTTTGCTATGTATGCTACCATATATTCCTTCTATATACTTCCTTTTATCTTTTCCTTTGTTCTATTTATTTGCAAGAGCATGTTTGTTTCTTTAACATGTATTTAACTTGGCCATGCTTCATGACATTTGAGCTTTTTTAACCAAATAATGAGAATCTTTTTTAAAAATAAGTAATTATCTCCTTTTACAGATGTCATCCCCAATTTAAGTGTTAAATACTATTCTTAGTTGCTTTAAAACCAAGCAAAACATTGCCCCCCCCCCCAATTGAGGCCTTGATTGTTTCAGTGTTTTGGATCTTAACAGCTTAACTTTGCCATTTATTTGTGTATCAGGAAGTGCCTTGTAATACTGAATATTTTTTCAAGCACTTTTCAATGTTCATAGCACTTAACATGTATTATCTTACGCAATATCACATGAATTAGGTCAATAAATACTATCCCCATATTGTATACTAGCTGGATACCACTGTTTTGCTACTTTATGTAATAATGAAGGGGGGGGAAGCATAGATATCCTTACATGCAGCCCACTTTGCAGCCCATTCCTGCAGGCTCTCCAGGTGGTCACAAAAGATCTGCAGTGCCCTGAAGCTCACAAGAGACATCCAAACCCTGCACAACTGCTGGGAAGGGCCTGGCAGCTTGCACAAGAGGCCCGAGCCCCTTGCGACTGGGATGGAGGGAAGCTTGGGTGGGTGGGCGGCAGGGAGAGCCCCCATCTTAGACATGCCTTTGGTCTTTAAGAGAGCCTGCCCTGTGCTGGGTGTCAAAGGCATGAGGGACAGAAGGAGGCTGGGCAGGGGGTTTTGGCGAGGAGAGACGCACACACCTGTAAGAGGGGGCAAATTTTTTTTTTTTTAAAAATCCCTTCTTAGTGGGTCCTCATGTCACAGAAGGAATGTACTCCTCAAATTTCAGATTTTTGTTTTGGTAGCTGCACCATGCTTGAAGCAGGGGTGGGGAGGAACTAGGAGGTGATGGATGCAGGCCAGCACACGATAGAGGGAATGGCCTGTTGTGTCCACCTCAGAAGGAACAGATAATCGATTGGAATACTGGTTTCAAATGGGACTACTTCCGAGTACATTTTTCACATTTTCCTTTGAAAACTAATTTGAATCACATTACCACATACTTTTTGTTTTTGGATATTGGTACTTCGTTAATTAGAAAACTTGTAGGGGAATAGAAAGTACTGTCAGGCACTTTCTCATTTGTGGGCCCCTCCCACCATAATATTAAAAATTACTTTTGATTTAACTTTAAATACTTCAACATTTTATTTTGTTATAGGCAAAATTTAATAAATTTTATGGTCCTTTAAAGGTCTCATTTTTTCTGATGTGAAAAAAACATTAAACCACTTCCACCCTAAAACTCATTTATTTCCTTCAGATTTTAAAAGAAATTTAAATTTCTTCATGGGCCCATAAAAGTCTATACCTGTTCAGTCATTATGGGCTCAATCCTATCCAGTTTTTTGTTGCTGATGCATAAGGTGACCAACTTTTTTAAAATGAAAAGGAGGACACAAATAAATTGAAGAAAAAAATATCGTAAATAAAAGAAACATTTTATTCATTGCAATAATATGATAAATGCATGATAAAAACATTTGTAACATTTTATATTGTAATTATGCTTACATGCCAACAGGGTTGTATAAACTTGTAAATAAAATTATTCATATTTGGAAATTATTAAATAGATAATGAATTACTAAAACATGAATTGTGCTTACCTGTGTATGATTGAATATTCACTGAAAGAAAGAAATAATTAACGTGAGTCTGCTGCGTGCGTATGTGCTGTGTTGTGTTTCGGTAAGAAGTAAACAAAGCCACTTGCACGCGGCACGCTCTCTCAAGGTCTCCCGTGCGGCGCGCATGCATCTCATAATGGTGTCTCACCGCACTGTACCGAGTGTAAATCACAGGCTCATATGCCCTCTAATAATTTCCGGGCCCCTATGAGTCTGTGATTTTTTCAGCAGCGTGTGACCTTAAGCACAACAAGGCTCACAACCACTGCTACTAGTCTGGGCCCAAAGTTAAGAATACTTCCTCTTAACCTTAAAATTCCCCAAGCTAAACAAGTCCCAACTACAGGGAACTTTTCCAATGAGTAACTTGAAATTTGGTAAGCGTGCCACTTTAGCCACTTTAGTCTTTGGAATCTTATCTGGTTCCAAAGACAACCAAAGCCTCTAGTAAATTTAATTGTAATTTATTGATAAACAAGGGTTACACAACTAAGAAAGCATACTAGAACTAACAGAGATACCTTATAAAACAAAGAAAACTAGGCTCCTATCACTGACTAGGCCCTAGTTGTTCACCTTGTTCCTCAGTCTTGCAAAGAGAAGTCTGCAGTTTTGCAAGCTTTATCAGGTCTGATGATATTCTTGGAGGATGATCTGAAGGAGTCTTGCAGTTTGGAAGGTCTTGATGGTGGTTGTGCGGCCACACCCCTCAGCCTCAATCAATTAGCCTATCAGGGTAAAGGGGCTATCTCCTGTTTTCAGCACTAGCTACATGTAACCTTTCTGAATAGCTTCCATTCCTGACCCCAGCTATAACTTCACACCTTTTGCAAACAACCAATGAAATAAGCTCTCTCAATCCTGCTTGTGTTACAATTCTTTCAAAATAAAGTCAAGCCAGGGCCTAGCTTTTTCTTGTTTCCTCTTTACACTGAGCCTTGACGAATCATCATGTCAAATACAAATACGTCACATCACACGCAACGGATTGGATCGGCATCGATCAAATACGGAGATTTACAGATTATTCTTCAAATATTGAAAAGCAGGACATGCAGGAGGACACTTTTCGAGGGAGGACAGAACTTACAAAAGGAGGACTGTCCTCCCTAAAGGAGGACGGTTGGTCACCTTACTGATGCAGCCATGTCAAGGAGGCACATGTTGCTTCCTGCATTGGGTGGGGGCAGTGACTGAGGCCTATTCAAGGGTGGGCGGTGGCCTACTCACTGCAGCTGCATTGGTGCTGAAAAGGATTGGGCCATATATTTACATGTGCAATGCCCACATGCTGGGAGAGATACAAGAGTGCAGTACATTCCCAGAACCAACCATCTCCCCCTTTGACTACAGTGGGATCCCAGTATCCAGGGGTCCAGTATCCACATACTTGACGTATTGTGAATGCCAGTGGATACCAGGGTCTAATTTTAAATAGATTTAAACATATTAAAAAGTGCCAAAAATATATTGTTCTGCTGAGGAATTGCAAAGAGGATTAAAACTTCCTCCATTTAGCTTTCCTTTCTATTGTCGATAGAACCAAACTACTGTTTTGCAACCAAATTACACTGTTTCTGATTTTCTACAGCAATTTTTAGACCTTAAGAAACCACTTCATGTGGAGGTTCCTTTCTCCTCCCAGCATTGCTCCAGATTGCGTCATGAATGGAACAAAACCCCTGCAGAAACCAAGGTCCCTCAAAAATGCTCCAATATAAAGTCAGAGCTTGGACTGACAAAATAAAGAGCATGTATAGTGATGAGTCTGAAAACTATAGATAATGTGTGTGTTTAATTATTTTTAAGTGTAACCATGTTTGGAAAAATTGTCGCAGTTAGCAATACATATAATTTTCCTATAGGAAATATTCCCATGTGGTAGCAATACACATTGAAGTGTTTTATGACATGTTTTTTTAATATCTGCATTCAGTTGCTCTTAGTATGTTTTAGAGGGCATAAGTAACAGGTTAAGGGGAGGAGAAGTATAAAGCATCACTGTACTTCATATCATTTTCTTGTAACCTTAACACTTCACCATGAACATTATAAATGACTGTTTCTCCTTTAGAAACTGACTTGTTTAGAATGATGTATGAAATAATATGTGTTTTGCATGTCCTGTTTGTAATGATAAAGGTCATATAGTATCATTTACATAATCTCCAGCCAGAAATGAACTCTTGCAAATACCTCCTGTATAACATATACATTATCTGAGGTTTAAAACTCTCATTATTCATGAAAGTTAATTTTACAGTGGGTGTGAATGATCTATCTTATGGCTGCTTTTTTTGATCATTCTATAAAATAATATGGTGAAAAGCCTGCACAACTAGCAGGAAAACCAGTAAAGAGTGATGCATTTGCCTGACTCTCTGTATACGCGATTGGATCTTGATTGATGGCAATCATTTGTCTTTGTCAAAAAAAAGGAGAAAAATTCAGACATTGAAATAAGAGTGCTATCAAACTTTCTACAATGGCAGAAAGATTCTATTAATGTGGCCTCAGAGTATTAACTGTCTCTGTTGGGAAATGATAAAGAATGTTATTTTTTTTTCCTTGATCATGGTTAAGTGTAAAATGCATTATTTTGTCTCGTGTTAAGATTAAAAGTGGTGTATTTCAAATTTATGAAGTATAAATATTGGAAGTTTAAAAAACAAATTAGAAAAAAATTGACAATAGAAAGGAAAGCTAAATGGAGCAAGTTTTAATCCTCCTTTCAATTCCTCAGCAAAACAATAAATGTTCAAATAGCATAGTGTCGTAAAATCCTTAATGCTGCATTCCACTTGATACTGTAGCTTTGAAGAGTTACTTCAAAGAACACGAAACAAGAACATAAAAAAAGATATAAAATAAACAAAATTGGAAAATTTATTTCTCAGAATCCTTTAAAAAAATTACTTTAAGTTCATTTAATTACTAGTCTTTTAAGTTTTCTAATTAACGAAGTAGCAATATCCAAAAATAAAAAGCATCTGGTAATGTGATGTAGTTTAGCTTTCAAAGGAAAATGTGAAAAATGTACAATAGTATCAGTAGCTATTGTCCCTTCTGAGAAAGGAAAGTTTTCAAGAGGCTGCTAAATGTTTATCTTAGAGCACTTTTTTTCTTCATCTCATAATATTATGATATTCTTCTGTACATCCATTGTAGTTATGCTCAAATTCTATCCAGACATTTGAAATATAAGGTAGGTTATAGAAACAGAAATTGTCCCATCTATGTGTACATCCTTCCTTTCCAACTTGACATATTAAAACTTTTCCTTATTCTCTGATGGGGCAGCCTTCTCTTTTAGGGAACATGCTTCCTTTTGGGTAGCAAACAAAGTCGGCTTCAAACTCATTATATGGGTGAGCTTCTCCTGAGGTCATAGTATGGTTCTTGACAGTTAGCAGTTGACAGAGCCTCAGTGGAGTTCCTCAGGCTGTGATAATCTACACTGGTCTGTTGGAAGTATAGGAGATAATATTATACATCTTTACCTTATACTTCTTTATTAATATTACACCATTCTGTGACTGTGGATGTTTGAACTTATTGAAAAATATCCTTATTAAAATAATCTTAATAAGTAAGTGTGTTGGGGCCAGTAATGTTATCTGTGTTCATAGAAATATTTTAATACATTTTTGAAAGGGGATCAGAAGCCATGCTAATTTATAAGAATTAGTTCTAGAGGCTGGACTGTATTATAAAAAGCATTGGTATAATAACCCATAGCCATTTGTTGCTGTGATTTGTTGCTTATTCTTTTTGCTTTACACCTGTATTTCATTTTAAAAGGCTAGCAACGTTATTCCCTATAAATTGGGTGCCAGTCTAGATGAAAACCATCTCTCTTAGAGAAAACCAAAGTGTCTTGGTTGATACTTCAGCAATGTTAGCAGTGCACAATGCTTAAAATGCACATTAATGGCTTGAAAATATTGTGGTGAAATATCAGATGTAATACTAATAATCTTGTTTGTATTTATACAGTAGTGCCATACTAGTATTAAGGTGGCTTGAATATGCACAGCAAACATGTGCAACCATTAAAATTCATACTTCAAATAAAGATGGTCAAGGAACTGTGCTGCTTTGTCTCATGCACTGATGATGATGTATATAATAATCCTTTATTAATGTCAACTTCCTTTATATATAGGCATATACATAGGCATATATTGTATACCTACAGTTTGTTAGCGTCTTATCTTCTAATATGTGCCTCCATTGTAAAGAGGGCATTACTTTCAGAAATACATTATTTATTGTGACAGTCCCTAAAAAGCTACATCCTGCAATAGAGAATGGACAATAGAGAATAGACAATTTACTGCAACAGTAAATTCCTGCTTGAAACTTTTCAGTGTGGCCTCTTTGCCACCCACACAAGCAAAGCAGGGCAAACAGGGGCTTCATTCTTATTGGCAAAAGAAAGGCAGCAGGAGTGAGAGTCCAGTCATGTGAAATGATGAGCCCCCTTGTCACTAGTGTCACTTAGAACAGAGATCTCCAAAGCCCGGACTGCTGTGTACAGGGAAAACCTTCCCTGTTGTGAGTTGTGTGGATCGTTCCTTTGCCCTACCTCTGCAAATGGCCCTCACATTGCCCTGGGAGACACTCGGGGCTGTTGCATCTATCGTAACTTGCCCCAGCAGGCTCTTCACCCAGATTTCCAGGTAGACGCGACTGCCCAGAGCATTTCTCTGGGCACTGCGAGTGACATTCACAGGGACAGGGTGACAGAACGATACATGCCACTCACAATGGGGAAGCCTTCCCCCATACACAGACAGGCTGTAGTTTCAAGGCCCCTGAAGTTAGAAGCAGTGTGGGGAGGAGAAAAGAGATGCTAATTGCTAAGCAACTTGAGGCATTCTCAGGGGCAATCCTGGGGATGTTGGTGCCTGGGGGCACACTTCCAGGGCTACGCCCCCAGCAGGTACTGCCCCCACCCCCATGGCCTCGTGCAGCTCCAAAGGGCCCCCCACCCCTCCAAGAAGGGTCGAGTGGCCTTTTGGAGGGCACCTGGTTGCTCCAAGAAGCAGCTGCAGAAGCCACTTCTCAGAGCGAACAGATGTGCTCTGACATGCCACTCGCCCCTTCTTGGAGGGGCAGGTCGCCCTTCGGAGTCACTCTGGGTTGCTCTGTGAAGCAGCTTCTGCTGTGGAAGCTACTGCTTAGACTGACCAGGTGCACTCCAAAGTGTTCCTTATCAGGGGTGGATGGGCGTTTGGGCGATCAACGTAGCCGCCATCCCAGCCCAATGCCCGGGGCATTTGTACCCCTTACACCCCCTCAGGTCCACCACTGGGCATTCCTCATGGGTGAGATGCCCAAAGCTGGGGAAAAAAACGCACTTCTTACTGAAGAGAGAAGGTTTTTCTGTGCTGAATTTGACTGGGCAAATTAAAGGAATATTAAAGAATATTAAAGGAAATATTAAAGGAAATCTGCCTCAGACTTAAATAGTTCTTTGTTTGTTTACTTGCCCTTCATTAGCAGTTGCTAATTTTTCTTACTAGTAAAGTTGTAGTGTACTTTCAGTCTAATTTGCTGACTTCTGCCTATCTCTCTGAGTATGGGGGCAGTAACTACATGGTTCAAATGAACAGATTTTAGCATTTGTGTCACTGTGTTTAATTGTGGTCTCCCTCCAAAATAAAAATACAGTTCACAATGTAGAGGAGGAGGAATAAAATATGATGCTCTGGCAGATATTGATTATTTCCCTTACACACTTTGTTTATTGTCTCCTTATCCAATATTGCTTCCTAGCAGTTAATTTTTAAAGATGCTTAATTGCTCTCAAGTACCTTGAGTGCTGGACATTAAATTCAATTATTAGGTTAAAAAAATCTGTATCTAGGAAAAATACATTATCCGCCAGCTCCTTCAAAACTTTGGCAGGCAGTATGCTGTCTTTTAAGTAATGCTTACTCTCTAAAATTAAAACCATGTTTTAATTCTGTACATGCATTGTATGGTAAGAGCTTCAATATGGCAAGAATTGCAAATTCAAGAATTTAAACTAGGAAACACATGAGTAAATGGCACCTCTGGAGAATATTTTCCCTATGTTTCTCTGCACAGTAATTACCTGACAATGCACATTTTTTGTGAGGAGTCTTGTTTTTTTAATGTACAGAATAGATCTCAGGAAACTGACTGTGCATTAATAGCAAATAGGTTGTAAAATTCATGTGTCACTGGATCATAGGTTTTGCAGTACATAATCAATAGCTGGGGGGGGGGAGGAAGTAAGGAAAAGGATCATATTCTGATTTAGCCAACTGAACATAACTGAGGATTTGTATAAACTGTATAATTGTCAAGTGATAAGGGGCAAGTTTCCTCTTGAGATGAAAGCTATGGTGAACATAAACAACTTAATAAATAGCCGAGACATCACCCTGCCAACAAAGGTTCGCAAAGTCAAAGCTATGGTTTTCCCAGTAGTCATGTATGGTTGTGAGAGCTGGACCATAAGGAAGGCGGAGGGCTGAAGAATAGACGCTTCTGAATTATGGCATTGGAGAAGACTCTTGAGAGTCCCCTGGACGGCAAGGAAATCAAATTGGGCAATCCTACAGGAAGTCAAGCCTGATTGCTCCTTGGAAGGACAAATACTGAAGCTGAAGCTCAAATATTTTAGCCACCTCATGAGAACAAAGGACTATTTAGAAAAGACCGTCATGGGAAAGATTGAAGGTGAAAGGAGAAGGGGGTGGCAGAGGATGAGATAGTTAGATAGTGTCCGAAGCAATGAACAAGGATTAACTCCAGAAGCTAGTGGAGGACAGGGAGGCCTGGGGTGCTGTGGTCCATGGGGTCACAAAGAGTTGGACATGGGTTAGCGACTGAACAACAACAACAACAACAACAACAAGGGCCAAGTTATAAGAACCAAACGTCTCAGAGAGGTTTATAATTATACAGGAGGTTTCCTGTGTAGCTCACATTAGGTACCTGTGCTCTCACCTAGCTGACATTAGGTACTTGTGCAAAGCTGTAGGAACTGTAGCTGAAGCACAATAAAAATGTGCGGGACGTGAGGCTTACATGTGATTAAGGGGTTTTTAAACCTCTTTTCCTGTTGAAGCCTCCAAATCTGCCCCTTCTACTGGATACAGTACTTCCTTTTTTTGGTGCAGATGTACCAGAAGGAGAGAAGAATGCTGTGAAAAGCTACCAGTGGCTCTGGATCACCCTGCCCCTTTGAAGATGTGTCCTTTACAGAAGTGGGCCAGATATATGCTGGAAAATGAAATGCCCAAGCAGTTTACTGGGAATGATTCTGTTGAGTCAGAGAAGAAAATCTCACCTATCTTTGTGGACTGTTTACCAAGAGTGACTAATGTGGTAGTGGTTTGGTTGACCAGATAGTCCACCAGATTGACAGACTTTCACCTTGCAACTGTAGTATACCATATACAAATCATTATGGAACTTTTTTTTTAATTAGTTTGTTAACAAGGAAATATTGTTTGCCTGGACACTCTGATTTTTTTCCCCATTGTTCCATGTACATTGACTTTTCCGTGTACTATTTGCCCAGCAAAGCAAGGTATTTGACCAAACACCTAAAAGAGGCAGAACATATATTTTGGCAGAATAGGTACCAAAATATTTTGGTATTTTGGCATGCGTCTACCGTATGGATAAGCAGCCACAGATTTGGTTTTTATGAGATTGCAGTCATTGGATATCTCATTTATATTCACAGTGTTACGTAATACTCAGTTAGGGTCTCAAAGGGGAAGAAAATATTCCTGCACTCTGAAGTCTTGTTTAAGTTTAAACGTGAAGATTCTGAACTCTATTGAGAAAAGAGTGCTAAGTAATGTATCAGAATATGATCCATCACACAGCACAGCAGTGCACAGCGGTCTGTAAAAGATGCATTTGTGTAGAGATTTGTGGGTTGTGATGTAATTCCTCAAGGAAGAAGAGTCCAATAACTTATGAGTGAAGTAGTCATAAATAATCAATAGTATCCAAGGAGTTCATTTGCAGTAAAGAATGACTTCCCATATATGCAAAAATAGAAAGTATTTTTACTCTTGCACTCATATTCCAGGAGTGTGTTGCATGTGTGGCACAAAATTTGTGCTGGTCATCCCAGGGTATGTTTCTTTGTGTTTCTATCATTATACGTTATAGCAGAAGAAATTATTCTGATTATTTTGCTTTAATTAAATTACTTTTTAAAAGATCAGGTCATCAAATCGACTGTAGCACTCTTGAAAGTGCTACATGAGACAGCATGTGTGGTGTTGCCACTTTTGTTCCTTAAACCGGAAATGGCAATGAATGATTTTGCATATTATGCTACTATAAATAATACTCTATAGGTTACTTTATACTCTGTAGAGTAGAGCTAGTCCTGTACTTAGCATGGAAGAGAGCTTGTTAAGAAGTTGACTAGCCACAAAGTCACAGTTTATTATAAGGAAGTAGGTGTTACACTCTCAGGAAGGAGCAGATGGTGTGCGAAACCTTATAAGAGATATTAGTTTTACAAAAGGAGAGCAGGCAATATCAAAGGCAAACATATGTTGTCTGACAATACTGATTCATTAAAATTATTATTTGCTTCTCCTACTGTAAAGAGATTTCAAAAGCATTTTAACTGGAAGAGCATGATGAATAAATTTTTTTCGGATGTATAATTTCTGGGTTTTCTTGCTATGAACCTAGTGTGATTGCAGGCCATCACAACAGTGCTACCAGCTGTGCTTTTCATAACATGCGTAACATGCACACAAGGAGAATCTATTGTATGTAGAGGGACCAAGTGCAGTGGCTAGTGGTATCGTGGAGTAGTTTGATATAGGGAAGAAGGAGGCAAGGGTGAAGGTGCAACAAGAAGAATGACAAAAATGAAATGAAAAAAGGGGCAAAGCAGAAATCTATTTCTGCTGCCTTAGGTGCAAAGCACTGCAGGAACTCTGGACCTAGTTAAGACCTAACAATCCCCTGACTTAAATCCTTAAACTTACTGACTTAAATCCTTAAACAAAGGATTTAAGTTGGATAATTGTTAAGAAGCAAGATATTTTAGATCAAATTGATAAATTAAAAAATTAAATATAAATAAGTCACCAGGCCCAGATGGCATCTACCCAAGAGTTATCAAGAATGAAGTTGAATGAAGAATGAAGTTGAACTTGTCCCTTCAAACAGCCATGGTGCCAGAGGATTGGAGGATAGCCAATGTCACAACAATCTTTAAAAAAGGAAGAAGGGGGGACCCTGGAAACTACAGGCTGGTCAACCTAACATCTGTTCCAGGTAAGATGGTGGAAAGCCTCATCAAAGATAAAATCCTAAAACACGTAGAAGAACAAGTGTTGCTGAAAGAAAGTCAGCATGGCTTCTGTAAGGATAAGTCTTGCCTCACAAACGTTTTAGAATTCTTGGAAAAGGTCAACAGGCATGTGGATGTAGACGAACCGGTGGATATCATACATTTGGATTTTCAGAAGGTGTTCGACACGGTCCCCCACCAAAGGCTGCTGAGGAAACTTCAGTCAGGGAATAAGAGGGCAGGTCCTCTTATGGATTCAGAATTGGTTGAGGGCCAGGAAACAGAGAATGGGGGTCAATGGGCAATTTTCACAATGGAGAGAGGTAAAAAGTGGGAGTGTCCCAAGGATCTGTCTTGGGGCCGGTGCTTTTCAACTTGTTCATAAATGACCTGGAGACTGGCATAAGTAGCAAGGTGGCCAGGTTTGTGGATGACACAAAATTTTTCTGGGTGGTGAAAACCAGAAAGGATTGTGAAGAGCTCCAGAAGGATCTCTCCAAGTTGGGGGAATGGGCAGCCAAATGGCAGATGCATTTCAACGTAGACAAGAGTAAAGTGATGCACATTGGGGCAAAAAATCAAAACTTCAATGGGTTCTGGGACAGCTCAGGAGAGAGATCGTGGGGTGCTAGTGGACAACTCAATGAAGGTGTTGACCCACTGTGCAGTGGCAGTGAAGATGCCAATTCCATGCTTGGGGTAATTTAAAAAGGGGTTGAGAATAAAACGACCAACATTATTATGTCGTTGTACAAATCGATGGTAAGGCCACATCTGGAATATTGTGTATAGTTCTGGTCGCTGCATCTCAAAAAGGACATAGTGGAGCTAGAACAGGTGCAGAAGAGAGCGACAAAAATGATTATGGGGCTGGGGCACCTCCTTTACGAAGAAAGACTGCAGCATTTGGGGCTCTTCAATCTGGAAAAAAGGCGCCTGAGAAGGGACATGGTTGAGACATATAAAATTATGCATGGGAGGGATAGAATCAATAGAGGGATATTCTTTTCCCTCTCTCATAATACCAGAACCAGGGGGCATCCACTGAAATTGAGTGTTTGGAGAGTTAAAACAGATAAAAGGAAATACCTTTTTACCCAGTGGGTAATTAAGCTATGGAACTCCTTGCCACAGGAGGTGGTGATGAGCATCTGGCCTAGATGCCTTTAAAAGGAGACTGGAGGAAAAATCCATTGTGGGCTATAGACCATGATGGGTTGGGCAACCCCTTACATGAATAGTAGGCTACTTCAGAATGCCAGGTGGAAGGGAGTGGCAACAGGATGCAAGCATCTTGTTGTCTACTGAACTCCCTGAGGCATCTGGTGGGCCACTGTGAGATACAAGAAGCTGGACTAAATTGGCCTGATCCAGTGGCGCTCTTCTTATGTTTTTATGTTCCTGATTCAAAAATGGGGTGCACAGGTGGAAAGCACATCCAGAGACTAGGCCATAGCTAGTTGTCATTAAGCAAGCAGGGCTAGGAAGCTGAAACTACTTTCCTGAGAGGGTGTGTGTGTTAGGAGTCAACTCACAAAAGGACAGCTGTTCATCTGCTTTACCCTCTGGAAGGATGCCAGCTCAGTTGGCACTTTGGCTGCAGTTTCTTGGTTGCACTTGAGGAAGGGAAGTTGGGGTAGAACGGGAGTGGAAAGACTAGGTTCTTAGTGATTTTTCAGTAGTGCCTGTAATGGTGTTGCTTCATGCAGTACCTGTTGATCATTGAATGACAATATCAATAGCAAGACAGAGCATAGAATGAGGAACACAGATATGTCCTGTGACCCAACCTTTATATCTTTTCTGCCTATGGAACCCTGGGCAGGGTTCAAAATCTTTTATAGGATACATTCATCAAGCAATCCGCTTTTGCTAGCCCTTGATTGCTCATCTCTGGCCCTTGCATCCTATTGTTTTGCATCCTACCAAGAGTGTGACAGCTAGCTCTGGAGGCCAGCAGCTCACTTAGCATGCACTTTTGATTGAATTTAGCCGTGGAGTTGGTGGAGGCAGCTAGGGTTCGCCACACTTCTTTTGACCTGCCAGCCATCTTTTAGTAAGAGCCTTATGTGCTATGGGGAAAGGTTTCTGGACCTAGATAATTGCCTTTTCCTTCCTGCCTTCCTTGTCAATAACAAGCAATGATAAAATTTATAAAATGCCACATTTTCCCAGTTATTGCATTTTGGCAATGACAATTGTTTCAGGAAACTCGGGTTACAAATTTCCGCTCAGTCATTAGGTAGCATTCATCAAGTCACAATCCCCTCATGCTAACCTGCCTCACAAAAATGCTGGTCAAAGGGTGGGATACCTATGTAAAAATTTGTTGTTGATGTTGTTTAGTCGCTAACTTGTGTCTAACTCTTCACAACTCCATGGACCAGAGGACATCAGTCCCTGTCCTCCACTAGCTTCCGCAGTTCACCCAATTTCATGTTCATTGCTTCGGTGACACTATCTAACCATCTCATCCTCTGCCGCCCCCTTCTCCCCTTCCCTTCAATCTTTCCAAGCATGAGGGTCTTTTCTAAAGAGTCCTCTCTTCTCATGAGGTCACCAAAGTATTTGAGCTATGAAATAGCTCAATGAAATAGCTTCAGTATTTGTCCTTCCAGGGAGCAATCAGGCTTGACTTCCTGTAGGATTGCCCGATTGGGTCTCCTTGTAGTCCAGGGGACTCTCAAGAGTCTTCTCCAACACCATAATTCGAAAGCATCTATTCTTCGGCGCTCTGCCGTCCTTATGGTCCAGCTCTCAATACATCAATAAGTCAATACATTAAATAATACATACAGGTCCAACCTTTTAATACTGATTTTTTATATACTAACTTGGCTCAACACTGATTGCCACTGCAGATAAGGACCCTGATGAACGCTGGAGAAAGGGAAAAACACGTCCCATTCTCAAAACTGCTTTTCTAGGGAGTCAGACTATTAGAACTGCTATTTTCAGCTTTCTCTCAGACCCTCTCTCGCTGATTAATAACTTTGGCATTTCATTCGTCAGTGAGAGAGGGCAAAGGGAGGCGGTCACTTTTCTCGAAGCGAGCTAAAAATAGTAGTTCTAATTGACTGACTAACCTGTGTTTTATTTTAACTGCTTTTACTTAACATAGTTTTGGTTAACCATATATTAGTGGGGAGTCCCAGAACCAACCCCCAACGGATACCAGGACACAACTGTACTATGACTGGGATAGACTGGGAATGTTATGTCCAGTAGCATAGCTAGAGGAGGGGAATGTTAAGTACTGTTTATGTCTGTGATGAGCCTCATTCCTGTCCTCCATCTTTGCCTCCCAGAACCTTTGTAAGAACCATTGTGATAAGAATGATATGCATTTTATGATAGAAGTGTGAAGGAAATTATGCTGAGTTTTATTTCAAAGACAAAGCTCTGAAATCTTGAGAACAGCACTATCCCTGATGGAGTAAGTTGTAGAACACAAAGCAGGGATGGCATGCCTCACTATGCGGAAATATTTCCCTCTGAAAGGTGCATACTACATTTCTTTACTGTGCTGTGCATTAATAAATACTGTTGGCTACTTGAAATTTACTATGTAAATTAGTAAGACATGAAAATCTGTTTTATCATAATTATATGCAGTTTTGCTTTGAAGTTAATGCTTTCTGCAGCTTCAATAAAAAATAGCGTGAAGCTTAGAAAATATTTTACTTCATGAAACACTATTTTTCCATTAAGATGGTATAGAGATGGGTAGCTTGCACGTTATTTATGGCCACTACTTGATAAATGGCTAAGGTTTTAGTTAGTACTCTCCATCTCTATCTGCATGAAGGCACAATGCATTTCAGTTTGTGAGATAGAAGGGAATGCTTTATCTCATGATGCCCTCTAATACGTGGATGTTATTTCATCAAGATTTATGCTGAAGGTAAAGCCTGGCTGGAACTTGAACACTTTTATCTTTCAATTTAAAATCAAGTGCATAACACTCATGGCTGAGGTAGGGCAGGCAAACCATTTATTTAACTTGTAGTTAAGATCTAGTCAATTTTTTTTTCAAAAGAAATTCAGCAGTCACTAAAGTCAGCTGAAAATAAAGGGAAATGCTTAGATTTAAAATTCTGAAGCATTATAAGAATTATACACTACTTCAAACATACTGAAATCATCCGTTAAATGTATTTTTAATTGTTTGGGCAACTTTCTGCCATTAGTAATTATTTCAAAAGCAACATCTTACAATCAGTGCCTAGTCTTTTAGACCTGCTAGAAAATAAGGCTATAATTCTAAACACACTTAACTAGGCAGTAAGTCTTATTGAATTTGGTAGGACTTACTTCCAGTTAAGCATTTATGTGATCAGGCTGCTGTAGCCCAACAGCTATGACCATTGAGCAGCGAACCTGAACATCCGCATTTTGAACTTCACCTCTATGAGGAACTCAAGAGCACAATCCTAAATTGGAGTTAGGCCAGCATAAACTAAGCCAGCAAAGTTTGGCCAGCACAAGGGCCACAATAAAGCAGGTTTGGACTACTCTTGGAGTCAGGGAGGGTGGCGCACATCTGTGTGCTGGCCTCTCTAAGAGTGGTACAAACATACTTTATGGTGTCCCTTGTGCTGGCCAAACTTTGCTGGTTTAGCGTATGCCGGCCTAAGTCAGTTTAGGATTGCGCCCTAAGTGGACTTAGGCAATCTTCTCCTTGTCAGTTTCAGCTCCCCAGCTGCAATATAAGGGTAAGGTGGGGTAAAAATATTTTAAGTAATAAACAAAAATACCTACTTTACAGGGTTGTTCTACAGATAACAAGGCATTAATACATATGAAGCACTTCGCACACTCAAAAAGCACTATACAGATTATGATGGCTTTTCAAAGTTATTTAAGTATTTCTCCCTATTTATTTTAAATATGTGAAAATGTACATTGTTCTTGTTTGGGTATATAGATGCTATATTCAAAATAGCGTTAGTACTTGATTCCATGAACCAGTGCTTGGTACTCTTATTAGAACTGTGGATCCTGATTGCAGCACAAAAGCTTAACTGGTCAATTAATACGTAAAATAACACATTATTTCTCCTCGGAGCAGGCCTCATAGTGCTGTGTGGCAAAGTGAGGTTGTTACAACTATCCTTAAGGATAGTAACATTTACTGGGATCATGGTGGAGGAAGAGGAAGGGTCTCTTGGGACAAAATGTAGGCTTTTTAAACTTTGGCAGCAAAAGGGTAAAAATTGGCCTTGCATCATTCTAGAATAGCATCAGTGCTTGGTATTGCTGTGCCCATTTATGCGTTGATTTACACCACTGCATCCCACAGCTACATAAGGGTTAAACTTGGAAGACAACAGGTTCACTTCTCTTTCTTTGAACTGCAATCAACACAAAATAGATTCAGTTAAAATCTGATAGTGCTGGCAGTGCCCAGAAGTTTGTGCTCTGTACTAGTGGTTTGCCGTGGAAATGTATTAAAATTTAATTCTGTCCGCAACAGACAGATATCTGGTCTGCAAATATCACTGCTCTTACAGATGTTGAGATCCTTGTGATTGATCGTAGCGTTTGCTAAGCTGAACAGTATTCTTGCTTCCCAACCTCCCAGTTGCAATGCTTCTGATTATTCAGAAAGAGCAGTACAGTGTTTCTCTTTTGGCAGACACAAAATATGAAATTGGTCATGTGCCTCTCTCCATATATCCAGATCCAAAGCTGTAAACTTCCAGATTTTTCTAATGTGCTATGATTTGGGACAGCTTCACCTTGATGTTACTTTGAATTAGTCCTGTTCCAGTCTAGGAAAGGTTTGCATACAGCTAAACTAAACATTGCAGTGGCACAACTCATTTACTGCATGGGTCTTGCTGATTTCCTGTAAAGTGGAATGAGTGGGTGGGCTATTTAAAATAGTATATAGGTAGGCTCAAGAGAGGTGATGAATATTTCCCCTGCCTGCACTCCTTCCTCCTCCTCCTCTGAAAAATTGCTTCCCTTCAACTTTCTTTATCAAGCTTGTGTTACAAATTGAATTTCATTGGATGAAAATTATGCAGGGAATGGATAGACTGGATAGAGGGATGTTCTTATCCCTTTCTCACAACACCAGAACCAGGGGACATCCACTAAATTGAGTGTTGGGAGAGTTAGAACAGATAGAAGGGAATACTTGTTACCCAGTGGGTAATTAATCTTAGGAACTCCTTGTCACAAGAGGTGGTGATGGTGTCTAGTTGGGATGCCTTTAAAACGGGATTGGACAGATATCTAGAAGAAAATTCCATCACAGGTTACAAGCCAGGATGGATAGGTACTATCCATTCTGAGGTAAGTAGGTTACCTCAGAATTCCAGGTGCAAGAGTGGCAACAGGCTGCAGGCATCTTGTTGTCTTGTGTGTTCCCTGAGGCATCTGGTGGGCCACTGTGAGATACAGGAAGCTACAGATGTGAGATACAGGAGATGGGCCGTTAGCCTGATCTAGCAGGGCTCTTTTTATGTTTTTATGAAAAATAATGGCTGTTTAGAAGCAGTTGTGGGGGGAGGGATGGGAAGCATGAACAAAGTGTTTTACATTCCTTCCCAGCTGTGCTGCGGTTTAAATGACCCACCTGCTCATCTCATGATACGTGGCACTATCTACTTCGGCTCTTCGATTCTTGATGCTTTCAAACCTGAGGTTTGGAGAAGCCTTATTGGACTATCATAACTGCAACTGTTATGAAGGTAATTAATAGCCTTAGCTTCTAGAGCTGTCAGTCAGGCGCTTTCCTCAACGGTACAAAACTCACACTCATGACCAGGCATAAGCAAACATTTTACCTGCATGATGTGTTTAACCTCCAGACCAGGAAACAAGAGATGTTTTTCTTTTGAACAGGCATCTTGTGAAATGAGCTCCAGACTGGTCTCCTGTTTTCATTACAGCATGTGGTTTATTAAGGCTACTGCACTGTACATTCCGTCGGGTTTTATATTTGGCAAAACTACCCTTCATGCAGATAGATTTTTTTCAACTCTTTTCTACTAGTTTTATAGCAGATACAGTTGCATTGATTCATTGTAGGATTGTACTGGCTTCCATGAAATGTTAATTTTATTTTGGTCCCTCTCTACAAAAGTTATAACATTTTGGATTGTGCTTTAGTGGTTTTGCATGGCTTAAAATAAATGGTAGCTTAATCCATCCACTTCTTGACTTGGAAGTCTGCAATTTTGTTGCCTATGCCCATAAATTCCTTTTCTTCCTATGTAAGTTGTTGTAGTTGTTCCTTTCCTGTACTCTGTTATGGAAAAGCAATTTTGCAAGGAATTGCCACTGGTGTCCTCAAGCAGGGAGATTCACATGTGGTAGTTACTGAGGAATTGCAAGACTTCTATTTATGTTTACAATGTTATACTATATTCTTTGATCCAAGTAGGGGCCACTGTTATTAAACACTATTAAAAATCAACAGATCAACAGTAATGATAATGGTGACCAAGTTAAAATCCACACAATGCAGACCAATCAAAATTCTGAAAAACAGAAATATAATTTAAAAAACAACACCCTTCACTACTGTCAAGGACTGTTCTACTACTGAGCTATTTTGCAATATACCCCTTCATGGCTCAAAATTAGTACCTAGTGAAAGGCTTGCTTTTGTTCTTGTTACCAGTTGTGTGAATATGGGAGGACAGGCTGAAATGAAGCTCCACTACTTCTGTGACAGTATTGGAGTGATGACATCATCCAAGTCTCCCTACTTGCTCTGTCTCCCCCTCCCCCCAAAAAGCTGGTTTCTTGCATTCAGTGAGAACTACCAATGCCAACACCTACTTATATTTGAAAAGACGGGAGCTGCAGGGAAGCAATAGAGACTACAGCACAGTCAGGCTAGTCTAATCTGTCCTGTTCCTTAATCCTCCTCCTTCACTTCTGGCTACTGCCTTTTCTTAAGGAAGAGAATGCAGGAAGGAGGGAAGCTGGCTGGTTGAAGAAGCCACTACTAAAACTACATAATTGGGGTGCAAGAGAACACAGACAGACAGACAGACAGACAGACAGACAGACAGACAGACAGGTAAATGTAGGTGGAGGAAAGAAGGAAGAAGTGGGGGATGAGGGTGGGGTGGGAAAAGCTATTTCACCAGCTGAAGGAAGAAAACAAAGAAACCTGGACCATTTGGATAGCACTTTAAATTGTCCATAATATTATAACTATATAAGGTGGGTAAGTTTATTGCCCCCATACTGCAGATGGGAATATTGAGGGCCCCTTAATGAGTTTGTGGTGCAGGTGGTTTTGAATTGGGAAAGTCCTGATTAGTAGCTCATTCTCTTGGCCACTGCACTATACAAATTCTCAAAAAGTGCAGAAGCAGGGACAGACTCGGGCAAGACCTTTCCAGTGGACAATTGGGGAGTATGAATATGGGAATGTTATGAATAGCTTATGCAGTTTAAAAATTTATCAGTACACCACTGTTAGTGATTATCCCTGCAGAGTAACTATTGACATTAGGTCAATAGACAGACTGTCTTCCTAATTTCCAGCATTGGCATTCTGTTAAAAGCTGCCCCAAAAATTCTACTGAAAGATGGTGTGGTGTCCCAGTACACATCCTGTCCTCGTGCCTCTTCTGTGTTAACTAATCAAGACACACATGAGGCATCTTGTACTTAGTTTTGAAAACAAACTAGAGTCTTAAAAGTTATAATTAATATTTTTTTAGATAATACTTTCATTTCTCACTCCATTGTTAGATCTAATTTTACTAATTTCATCTCAGTTGTCTAGCATGTTGTCATTTTCAGCAGAAGAATGGCATTTAATTTTGCATCAAAAGTGCATAGACACAAATGGATGGCATGAATAATTTACCGACTTTACCTAGACTGGGGTGCAGAATGCTGGGAAGGATTGATGGCAAAAGTAGTTAACAAATTTTAGAAACCTCCATTAGCTTTTCATTGTCATATGTTTGTGGCGCTGGCTACAATAAGCCTTGCAAGAGATTTCGGCCTAGGGAACTAATTACTTGTGCCGATTGCCATACTGATGAATAGACTCATTGTATCATTCCCCTGAAGATGAGACGCAGTTTATGATTCACGGCTCTATCCTAGTTGATATTTGATAGTAATTTTAACAGATAAATGAAGGGAGGCAGAATGATGAAGTGGCTATCCATGCTGTATGACTATCAATGGCATACATATAGCCAGCTGTGTTCTGCCTTTTTTGTAATCGCTAATGGGGAATTTTAAGTTATTAATCACTCTTTGAACAAATGTAGCTTTTTCTTATGCATACAACAGTCCTAGGTAAGACTTGCAGAATAACTTGTGAGAGGGAGTATCTTGAGCCTGTGTGCATTTAAAGTACGTGATGTATAGATAATATGAACAAGGGCCTTTCATTTAAAAGGGATGCAAATAATTAATTTACAGAAGAATAAAAAGTATTAGAAGGATGTAGCTCAGTGATGTGATAATTCAATTGGACTTAATGAAAATTCACATTTTTACATTTATTTTCATACAATGTATTCTCTAATATGGACTTTTTAAAAGGTTAATGAATAGAAATGTACAGTAAACTTGTAGTTCTTTGTTTTATATTAGATAGATTCACTCTAACAAGAAACATTTTTTTTTCCTGGACAACAAATAATTAAATGAGGGGAACCACACATACTGTGTGCTTGTGATGATTTGTAATCTATAAATTAATCAGAGCTATTAATTTGTCAGAGTTGACAGATATACAATGATTATTAGCTCATGAAAAAGAAATGAGGCTATATTTTGTATTTTTGGTTTACCATTCATGGAGAAGCTATTCTTTTATAAACAAAATTATAATTTTGTAATTGGAGCACGCAGATATTGGTTGTAGATCTTCAGTGATATTCTTGTAGGCTTTATTCTTTTACATATAATAAAATGTATTTATACATAGATATGAATACGCACCTGAATTGGCTGCTTTTGCAGTTTTTAATGGTTAATATACACTTTTACAGCACACTCATTCATGATCATCTAACAAGATAGGAAGTGGCATTTATATATGGCCACATTAAAAAGATCTATGCATATTTGAATAATACAATGTAGAAAATAACAAACGTGATAGAACCCTTTTCTAAATGTAAATTTTAAAAAGTGTGCTTTTAGTATTGCACACCATAACATGTGGTTCTTAATTAAATGCAAAATACAGAGCTATATAAAACAGAAATCCAATCTGATTTGTCTGAAAATAGATTGCTATTTCACTCTGCTGGAATGGTTTATTTAAAAACAGGAAATGGAACCGAAATGTATTTTCTTGTGTTGTGCTAAGCCTCAGGGGCTAAATGTAATGAATATTTTAAGAGATTATTTTAATTAAATTCCTGCACATCTAAACAGAGTAATATTTTATTATCACATACATAATCATGTAACAGAAGTATTCATTAAAGTTAACACTTTCTCGACCAAGAATTCGTGGTATGATTTACTGACCTTGTGCAAAAAGGCACAAATTAGGAAGAAAAATGAAGGGGGACAGACTTTGATTAATATAGGTAATGCTATACCATATTTATAATAGCCTTTTCCCTATTCGGGTTTATAAATGCAGTCACTGAGAAAGGTGCCCTGCTGAGGCTGAAATGAGGCTGAAATCGGAGCACATGCCACTAGAGTGTGGGGAAACTGATCACACTGTCAGCAATTCATTTCAAAATGATGTATTTAGTGCTCATTTCACCTTCTAAGAAAAAAAAAGGGAAAGGAGTTCCTCAGACTGGAAGGTGATATTGTTATTTTCAAGGACATACCTAAGTTAAGGATTGTAGAAAGGGATTTGGGGTGCTATTTAAAAAAAAAAATCCAGTCCAAACAAGGAAAGCTTTATGCAGAAAGCCAGTGCTACCATGCTGTTTGATAATTGCTAACATATGTGCTTCCTCTGTTTCATTGTAGTCGTCCTCGTGAGTTCTGGTGCCTTGACTACTGGGAAGATGACTTGCGGCGCCGGCGACGATTTGTGCGTAACCCCCTTGGATCGACACATCCTGAAGCGACGTTAAAAGCAGCCACAGAACATGGTCAGTGTAAAATCGGCTCCTTGCCAATAGGCAGGAGGTATGGTGCATGGCAGTGAAGCTCCGGGCATCATCCGCCTGAGAGAATGTAAAACTATTACACATGTAGAGATCTCCTCGTTGTATTTCAGGCCTGTGCGTTTCCAGATCTAATTATATCTTAATGGCATCTGCCTGTGCGAGTCCTTCTGCACAGAGGGTTGAGCTTGCCTGTGATTTGAGACAAAGGTAGCGGATTCCTTTATTCCCTTGGTATGGTTTTGTGACAGATTACCTTATATGAGTTGCAGCAATGTGGACAAGATATATTTCCCTGTGAGAAAGCCCCACTGATTATTTTAATTAGCTTTCGGCTTAAGAGGAAAACTGTGGGCAAAGCTAACTATATTTCCAGGAACTCTGTTTTAATCCTCCTGCATCTGAGCTCTTTTTTCCAGTAGAGGAAGTGATACAAGCGCTGAGAAACATATTCTTCCAATGTAGGGAGTAAATTAAGATTTTTGTTTGCATACATCTCCTCCCATAGATGTATGTTTACGTTGCGAAAATACACTTGCCTCTAACATTCTATACTGTAAAATCACCTTGATAAAAATAAGAATAATTATTTATCTAACATTTTGGTTATATAGTGCGATTAGGCATTTGTAGAAATCAGATTAGACAAGTGATACTGAAATGGGTACAAAATTGAGATTGTTCACTTGTTATGAAGGCTCAAACTTGGAAAGTGAATGTTTCAAACAAGATGAAAGCTACTACATATGCATTAAAATGTGGTTTGTTCTTTCTATTTTAAGTCACTTTCTGTTCTTTTTTAACAGTTGCCAGTTAATTCATTTGGAATTTATTTTAATGTAGAGTATCTCCAGGAAGACAGGATAATTGAAAAGTTTGTCCTGGGCCAAACATCTTAACCTCTTGCATCTGTCCTTAAACAGCTATTTCTGAAAGAAAATGCCTCCAATATATCAACAGCTATAATGCCAAATATGACAGCAATCTTTAAAATAAATGACTATACAGAGAAGAGTCGATAATATGATCTAAACACAGTAATGTTTTTTGGTCCTCACTTGGTTAAAGGAGGGACAGAGAAATGAGACACAGAATTAATTAGGCACATTCTGCTTTGAAACTCCTTGTAAATTTTTTTGTTGGATATACATGAAGGGCTTTCAAGAGTGCAACCTGTCTTGGGCCATTATATTTAGCGTCAGTAATGCTGACACTGTCATTTATATTCTGTCTCATTTGTAGTAATGAACAGTAACATTAAATTTAGCCATCGTGACTTTTCATAGTATATTGATTGGAATTTTCTAATGTGCACTTAATATACATTATATGAAACAAAATACCGTACTTTAGCCTTTCTTCCTGAGAACAATACCGTATACATTTCTAATATTCAAGTTATCTCTTTCACTTTAGGACTGCAGTGTGCTATACTACAGTAGTAGTTGACCCTATTGAATAATAGATCTGAAGATGCTCAAAGCATATAGTACTGGATTCAACTATGATTTAATAATGATTGTCATAGTTGCATTTGATACATGGCAGAAGGGAAGGAAATGATGCTAGCTGGAATAGCACCATCACTATGAACATGACCTCTTGAACAGAGGAAACTGTAGAGCATGTTGGAGGAAAACATTTCTTTTGGGGAGGGCTTGCGTCCTGCCCTATTTCAAGGATTCAAAGTGAGTACCAACAAGTTAATATTATACTACATAAAGCAAATAATTACTTAAGAGCCCAATCCTATATCCTTACGTGGGCCGTATGCTCGTATTGCCTGGGCACGTGTTACACATGATGCCATAAAGCCATTACCTGGTGCTGGAGTGGTGCCATGGCAACGGCGATTGGAGGGAACAGAGATTCCTGGAGGCAGCACAGGTTGTTGGCAAGAGCTGAATTCAGAGCTTGCTGGTAATTAGGCCTTTCAGGGTGGAGTGGGAGGGAGGAATGGCGCAGGGGTGGGACTGGCGCCAACTCTCACCACTGTTTCCCAACTTCCGAGGAAGGCCATGCGGACTTACTTGGAGGCCCTGGCTTCTGCACTGGCTTCTGCACGGGGAAAGGGGAAAGTATCATGTGAGTCAGCAGGAAAAGGATATATTTTGTAGCTATTTCCATTTGCACTTTTGGTGCTGCCAAAACTGCAGAAATGGCAGCATAGTATCCAGGAGAGTATCCGTTCTCCAACTGCTTTGTCCAGTCTAGCAGGCCATACATGGGAATAGTTCGCGTAACACAATTTTGGTGAGAAATTACATTTGAACAAGAGATTACGCACTTTTGAAAAAAAAAATTGCAGTCTACTGCTTTTGGCAAACATCCACAGGAATTGAGCTTTGTGAAGGAGGCACAGAAATTTACACTTTAGTCTGTGCCTTGAATGTTTGAACATGCATGGTGGCCATTTTGAAGAGAGTACTGGTTAGCCTTGGGGGGTAATAATGAAGTATAGGATAATATAAAAATAGATATGCTATTAATTTTTTTCCTTAAATTAGGGTAGCATCTCATACAGATATTATATCAATTCTGGTTACTAGCAGTTGAATCTGGGCTACTGAACTTCAAAGTGTTACCATGATTCTTGCTGCAATGGTTCTTCTATGGTTTCTTCTTAATAGTTAATTACAAAGCTTTCTAAATTATATACACTCCATTCCATAATCCATTTAAGTTGAAGCAATAGGATTTGAGCCAATTCAGACCTATTGTGTTCAATGGGAACTACACTGGTTTGATTCCATGTATCACCTCAACTGGGATGTACATCAGTCTGATGTTCTTTTCTATGCCTGCATTTTTTGGTAACATCGGCAATTGTTTTTCCTTGTAAAACTTCCTTATTTTAGCTTTTTAATGTTGTCCTATTTGGTAACCATCTGTTGAGACAGAAGGAGAGAGAAAATCAGATATAAAGAAAACATGATAAAGGCAAGCTTTTTTAATGCTTTCCCATATAATTTGTATAGCAGTCAACTACCACTGCTATTCTGGGTTAGAGCAGCATTCACAATGTGGAAAAAGTATTCTTCAAACAAAATAAGATGTAATGTTCAATCCTTTTCCATTAAGTGCCATGGATTTTGCAATGGACTTCAGTTGGGAAAGGGCTTTTCCCATAGCTTCTACCCTAGAGAACACAGTTGTGAAAGCTCACAATTGGAAGAAGTGGAAGAGATCCAAAAACAATCAGAAACCGAGACAACGGTATAGAAAAGCCTAGAGAGAAAAACAGCAAAAATCAGCTTGTTGCAGCCTCATTTATGTATTTCAGTAGCCATCTCTTCCAGGGATTGATTTGATTTGAAGGAGAGCCTCTGGTGCAGAGGTGGCAGAGTAAATACCTGAAGACTAATGTTCTCTGTTCAGACAATCAATATCAGCTCCATGACTATACTCCCGGCTACCTTCTAGTTAAAAACAATTTTTTTTAATTCTGACAATTTAATTGCCCTTCCCAAGCACACATTAAATTGCCTGGGAAGAAAGACTGTCAGAGATTTTTCAAAAAGTGGGGTGGGGAGAAAAAAAGAACATCCAAATCATTATTTGTAAAAGTCAACGTGGACATGTGACTACTCTAACTTTGTTTTTGCTTTTGTTACTGAATGAAACCAGTCTTCAGAAGGAGCGGTTTTAAACTCAGTATGCAATGTAGAAGTCATCACTATCATGCAAGAATAGAATTTTACCTGTGCCATCTCATAATGTCTTCTCAAATAAATAGATTCCAAATAGTGTACTATATGTGGGGCAAGAAATAATTTGAAATATAAACACTGCAGGGTTCTGCTACATGAGCATGTAAGGAAACTGACAAAACTGTAATAAATTATTTTTATTGCCCCCTCTAACCTGCCCCCCTTTAACACCTAGGTTTGCTCTTTATGTTTTCCAAATGTTTGTCTTTTTGGGAGTAATATGAAGATAGTTAAATGAACATCTGTTTTCTTCCATATACACATGTTGAGGAGCCTATAGGTTTCTTCATGAGTTTATCAGGAGAAATCAGTGTCACCAACGTCTAGGAGCTGAACTCTTTGCCACCTCTCAAAAATCCCAGATTTCTAGGATTTAAGCACCTTTAGCAACCCTTTGTCTGGCTCCAATCCTCTCCTATGTACATGGTCACTGCCATTTCATATTCTATAAATATTCTTTTTATATTCTGTATCTTCTTTTGGTCAGCACACTCTGGGAAACAAAGCCCTTGTATAGATTTCAGACATGACCTTCCCTTACTGCCTGTACCTTTCCTAGATCATTGGACCACCAACCTTGTCAGGGATGGCCCAAGGAGTGGTGGAGCCAATGCAGGGCATTCTCAGGGGAGCCTCCACATAGGGGCCCTCTCTCCCCATACAGCTATAGTGAGTAGAGCATTTGTGGTGCTGTCCATGAAATGCTGCATCTGGAAAAAGTTGGTGGTGGTGTGATGTCACTGCCAACTGCTTCCCATTTCAGGCTGTTTGGAGGCAAGGCTAAGTGGGATGGCCCAATGAGTAACCACTCTACTCGCCCCACTGTTTTATAGCCCATGGAGATTACCATGCAATTACCAATTGCAAATACCGTGCAATTACCAATGTCTTTTCAGCCCCTTCCCCATCATTCATGCGTTTCCCTCTGGTACCTCCAGTGATGTCATTCAGGGGGAACGGACCAGAACGGGCGTTCCGGATCCAAACGGGCTCCGTGGCTGGTTCCGGGTTCCCAACAAGTGCCAATCAAAAGTGAGTTCCTGTTCCTAAATAATTTGAATGACACCACTGGGTACCTCCCCTGCATTGCCCAAGCCTTTCCCATCCCTTCCACATCTACCATTATTCTCTTTATCTTCTTTCCTCCAGTTTGCATTTTGAGAGATAGAAGAGATGTGGAAAAAGAGACAGGGTTAGAGTGGCTCCTCTCTCACTTCTCTTTCACTCCCTCAGCTTCTTTATTTTTTTTTAAAGGTAGAGAGGAGCTTATTAATGATCTGGCTCGGTCAGTGATGGCGAACCTTTTGGGCTTGGTGTGTCAAAACTTAGAAAAATGCTTAATTTGACTTTGCTGGTGTGTCAATTCCCCTCTCAAACAAAAGAAAAACAATTTTTTATATTCATGTATTTAGACAAAAAATACAGTCCAATCATGTGTGGTGCTATGTATTATATAAAGAAACATAAAATAATTAGAAAAATGAAAGATGAGTAAAACAAACTCAGTTTTTGTCAAGTATTGGTAATTGCTGGTGTGTCACCCCAAACGTTGCAGTGTGTCACCTTTGACACGCGTATTATAGGTTCGCCATCACTGAGCTAGGTAAACAGTGAAGCTAGGTAAACAGTGGACAAATTTGAAGATGGCACCAATCTATTCTGGATGCTAAAAGCTTGTTGTGAAGGGCCCCCCAAAAGGACCTCTCCAAACTGGCTGAATGGGCAACCAAATCACAAATGTTGGATTAGTTTCTGTAAGGATAAAATGATGCATGTTGTTGCAAATAATCCCAGCTTCAGATATATACATGAGGTCTGAGGGGATGAGGAGAGTTATGGCTGATTTCTCAGTTAAAACATTGACTGTATGCGGCAATAGTGAAGAAGATTCTATGCTAGCGGTAATTAGGATAAGAATCAAGAATATGTCTGCTAGAATTATATTGCCACTACGCAAATATATGGTGTAGCCACATTTGGAATAATATGTACAGTTCTGGTCAGAACACCTCAAGAAGAATATTGTAGAGCTGGAAAAGGTGTAACAAAAGGAAGCCAAAGTGGTCAGGCGGCTGGACTATTGGGGGGAGGGGCTGATAGGGATTTATACATTATCCATGGTATGGAGAGCTAAAGTTTTTACTTTTCTCTCAGTATGAGGGGGTGGGGTGTCATCCAATGAAACTGCTTTGTTGGAGATTTAGGATGGGCAATGAAAACACTTCCAAAGATGTCACATAATCAGGCTGTGGAATTTCTTGCACAAAATGTGGTGATGTCCCCTAGCGTGGATGGCTTAAAAAAGGAATTGCACAAATTCATAGAGGAAATGTCAGTCAGTGGCTACTAGTCATGGTGACTGCTTACTATCTCCAGGGTCTACAACAGTGTGCCACTGAATACCAGTTGCAGGAGAACAATGGTGAAAGAGAATTATGCCTTTCTTCCTTGCTTTATTAGACAGCTGGTTGGCCACTGTGGGAAACATGCTACTGGACTAGATGAGCCTTTGACCTGATCCAGCCAGTCTTTTCTTGTGGTGTTAAAATCCAAACAGCAGATCCAGCCAATTTCTGGGTAACAATAGACTGTTACCCAGAAATTGGCTGGATCTGCTGTTTGGATTTTTTGACAATAGCCTATTTGACATATTTTACCTTTGGTGAAATATAAATTGCTGTCCATTGATTGTCTAACAATCACTTTTTTTACATTCAGATGTTAAATTTCAATCCCTTGCATAAAGCATGTAAAAGTATCTTGTAATTTTAAGAAAATCAGTTTACTGAGTAAATTCAGCTTTTCAGATTTAGTTGTGGAATGAGTTTTGTCCGGTACCTTGCTATACAGAGCCCCATCCAATCAGCTCAATTCTGCTTCCCAGGAGAACGCTGGATATCAATCATGTGCTCATCTGTCACTACTTTCCTATCTTAACTGCCAGCATTAATTTCCACAATTATGTCAGCAGGTGAGAGAGCTGTCTTTCAGAGACAATTCTGACCTATAAATCAGTGACTCGCCACTCTTCTCTCTTGGGCCTAACTTGCACACTGAAATCTAGAGGTTCTGAAGATACATTTGTTGAGAGTACATGGATAATGTTAGTTCAGGCATTCATTTCCCCAAATATCTGTTAGCCAATGTATATGATAATCTCTGTAGTATTGCAGGTAACACTTTCAAGCAGTCCAGTGACCCAATCATTGCAGGGTATAATACATTATAGCAATGATATTGTGTCAGTAATGCGTTATACCTTGTGGTACCATGTGGTGTGTCTCTACATGCTTGTAATCTCCGATCTGATCATATTAACATTTCGAGTGGTGATGGTGAAGTTCAAGTCAGCAGAATTACGATGCATGGTTCTAGTCCCCATCGGAGCCAACTAGGGGTTTTGGATTCATGGCAAGTTCAATGCATTATAAAATAGTATTTGGGGAGATCTCAAATCCAGAAATATGTCAAACGTATATTGCCAAAGTATGTGTTTAATGAGCAAAGTATGTGTTTAATGAGCAATGCAAAGAAATAGAGGAAAACAACAGAATGGGGAGGACTAGAGATCTTTTCAAGAAAATTGGAGATGTCAAAGGACAATTTCATGCTAAGGTAGGCACAATAAAGGACAAAAATGGCAAGGACCTAACAGAAGCAGATGAGATTCAGAAGAGGTGGCAAGAATACACAGAGGAACTCTATAAGGCCGATCTCAATGTTCCTGATAACCACAGTGGTACAGTCACTGAGCTCGAACCTGACATCCTGGAGAGTGAAGTCAAGTGGGCTTTAGAAAGCCTCACTAACAACAAAGCTAGTGGAGGTGACAGCATTCCAGCGGAATTACTCAAAATCTTAAAAGATGATGCTGTCCAAGTGCTGCTCTCCATATGCCAGCAAATTTGGAAAACCCAACAGTGGCCACAAGACTGGAAAAGTTCAGTTTACATTCCAATCCCAAAGAAGGGCAATGCCAAAGATTGCTCGAATTACCGCACCATTGCACTCATTTCACATGCTAGCAAGGTCATGCTCAAAATCCTACAAGCTCGGCTTCAGCAGTATGTGAATCGAGAACTACCAGATGTACAAGCTGGTTTCCGAAGAGGCAGAGGAACTAGAGATCAAATTGCCAACCTTCGCTGGATCATGGAGAAAGCAAGAGAGTTCCAGAAAAACATCTACCTCTGCTTCATTGATTATGCTAAAGCCTTTGATTGTGTGGATCACAACAAACTGTGGCAAGTTCTTGAAGAGATGGGAGTTCCAGACCACCTGATCTGCCTTCTGAGAAACCTTTATGCGGGTCAGGAAGCAACCGTTAGAACTGGACATGGAACAACCGACTGGTTTAAAATTGGGAAAGGAGTACGACAAGGCTGTATATTGTCACCCTGCTTATTTAACTTATACGCAGAGTACATCATGAGGAAGGCAGGGCTGGAAGACTCACAAGCTGGAATCAAGATTGCTGGGAGAAACATCAACAACCTCAGATATGCAGACGATACCACTCTACTGGCAGAAAGTGAGGAAGACCTAAAGAACCTTTTGATGAGGGTGAAAGAGGAAAGTGCCAAAATTGGTTTGAAGCTCAACATTAAAAAGACTAAGATCATGGCCACCACTCCCATCACTTCCTGGCAAATAGAAGGGGAAGAAATGGAAGCAGTGACAGACTTTATTTTCCTGGGCTCCAAGATCACCGCAGATGGTGACTGCAGCCATGAAATTAAAAGACGTTTACTTCTTGGGAAGAAAGCTATGGTGAACCTAGATAGCTTAATCAAAAGCCGAGACATCACCCTGCCAACAAAGGTTCGCATAGTCAAAGCGATGGTTTTCCCAGTAGCCATGTATGGCTGTGAGAGCTGGACCATAAGAAAGGCAGAGCGTCGAAGAATCGATGCTTTTGAATTATGGTGTTGGAGAAGACTCTTGAGAGTCCCCTGGACTGCAAAGAGATCCAATCGGTCAATTCTCCAGGAAGTCAAGCCTGATTGCTCCCTGGAAGGACAAATGCTGAAGCTGAAGCTCCAATACTTTGGCCACCTGATGAGAAGAGAGGACTCTTTAGAAAAGACCCTCATGCTGGGAAAGATTGAAGGCAAAAGGAGAAGGGGGCGACAGAGGATGAGATGGTTAGATAGTGTCACCGAAGCAATGAATATGAAATTGGGCGAACTCAGGAAGCTAGTGGAGGACAGGGAGGCCTGGCGTGCTGTGGTCCATGGGGTCGCGAAGAGTCGGACACGACTTAGCGACTGAACAACAACAATGTGTTTAATGCTGGTTTTGCAAGAATATTCCCTTCTGAAAGTTAAAACGTCATACTCTCACTGGTGGTCTTATAGGATGTGAATCTTGCTGCTTCAGTTGCTTGGGTCAACTGAGCATTCCGGAAGGTGTTTTTTTTCGTAACTGACAGAATCCGGTGTCTACATGTTTTGTAAGACTAGTAACAAGAGAGAAATCAAAAGCAAGCAATCAGCTAAAATACAGCTAGTTATTTTCTTAACCATATCAGGCCTATAGACACAGGGAATGTCTGAACCCCAGCAAAGACATTTTCAGCGACACTTTATACCATAATACAACAGTTCTCAGATTGTCGGTCCAGGACCTCCCAGTGGGTCGTGACCTAATTTTTGGTGGTTTGTGAAACTGACAGGGCAGATTAGGTTAGGGCATCAAGGGTTAAATAAGATGATACTTGTGGGGAGCACTGCTGCCTGATCACCATTATAGCCAGCCCCTTGGCATGTATACATCAGGCAGCAGCCTCTAGGGAAGTGGTTCCCAACCTTTTTAGCACCAGGACCCAGTGGTATCACCAGGCTTTGCGTCACCCGCTGTGGGAGGCCAGTGTGTCAACATGATGGACTGCCTCTCATCCAGTGGGCACCCCCTTGGGTCACAGAACAGTTTTGCATCCCCCCATACAACAAATTGAAATTTAATTAAGAAATGAAATTAATATGAATTATATTAATCATATCATTAATTTAATGCAGATCTCAAAAATATAATACACAAGGGAAAGGTTTCCCCACAACCAAATGGTCTAGTCATGACCGACTATAGGGAGCAGTGCTCATCTCTGTTTCTATGTTGAAGAGCCAGCGTTTGTTCGAGGACAAGCTTCCATGGTCATGTGGCCGGCATGACCATACGCCAAGACACACGGAACGCCATTACCTTCCCACCGAAGTGGTACCTATTTATCTACTAGCATTTTTAGGTGCTTTGGAACTGCTAGGTTGGCAGGAGCTGGGACAAGCAATGGGAGCTCACTCCTTTGCGTGGTCTCGAACTGCCAACCTTCTGGTCAGCAGCTCGGCGGTTTAACCCGCAGTGCCACCACGTCCCTAATATATTAATTGTTGTTGTTGTTCAGTTGCTAAGTCGTGTCCGACTCTTTGCGACCCCATGGACCACAGCATGCCAGGCCTCCCTGTCCTCCACTAGCTTCCGGAGTTTGCCCAATTTCATGTTCATCGCTTCGGTGACACTGTCTAACCATCTCATCCTCTGCTGCCCCCTTCTCCTTTTGCCTTCAATCTTTCCGAGCATGAGGGTCTTTTCTAAAGAGTCCTCTCTTCTCATGAGGTGGCCAAAGTACTTGAGCTTCAGCTTCACTGATATATTAATACACAGCTATAATTATTTGTGATTAGCTGCTGATCTCGTTGAGCTCCTTGGAGTGAGAAAACCCTTGAAACTCACTGTACTTCAACAGCTCCATTTTTCCTGGCTTCTCTAGCCTCCAGGCTTCTCCTGTGAGATCATGCCGTGCTTTCACCAATCAGTGCAGTAGCTTTTGGGAGAAGAAGGAACCCAAACAGGGAGAAGAAGGAGGGCTGGGAGAACCAGTAAGACGCAAGGAAGTAGGGGAGGGCAGGCTCTTATCCCTAACTGGTAGGTATTGTCATCAATAGGGAGAGGAAGAGGGAGGAAAGCTAAAACAAGGAATCCAACAGAGGGATGGCTCTTGAATGTGACTGGCAGGAGTTCTCACCAATAAAGAGGGGGGGAAGCAGAGGGGGTGTTGCATGGGGGGCAGGGGGCTGTCACCTGGGACGTAAAATTCTTAGGGGCGTAAATTTGTGCCCCTAAGGAAAAAAAGCCCCTCCTGCACCCCCCTCTGCTTTCCCAGCTTAGGAAGGCAGACGGGCACACGCCACCAGGGCAATTTTGCCCCTGCAACAGCGGCAGGAGCCCCCCCACTTGCCCCCCTGTGTTCCCAACTTGGGAAGGCAGAAGGGTGCATGCCGCTGCCTTGGCTCCTGCCATCATCACAGGGTGATTTCATCGCAGCGGCAGCAAAGTCCCAGGTGCCTCCGTTTGCTTTCCAGCTTGGGAAACAGAACGGGGGCCCCTGGCACTGGTTGCATTTGCTGTCGTGCCCCGGGTGATTTTGAAATCACCCAGGGCACAGCAATGAAGGCCCACTTGAGGCATCATGACATGAGGCATCATGATGTCACAGCATGGGGGCGCAATGCATGCCTTGCCCCCAATGCAGGCAAGGCACGCTATGCCCCTGGTAGGAAGTACTGTAATATTGCAGGATACAGGATATTGGAAATAATTGAGTTGTAAGACACTGCAGCAGCAGCAAAGGCACGTCTCAGGGCAAGGATTCAAACCTTTCCTTGAAAAAATGCCTCCTCAGCTGAGCCAGAGCTGGAAACAAGGGCAGAAAAGCCACCCTCAGAACAACAGACTAAATTTCCCACAAAACAGATGCTCCACAAATCAGCTTGAGAGCAGAAGTAAGGATCTTTAAAGGGCCAGCAGCGTTTTCTCACTTGAATCCAGTGCCTCAAGTCACCTCCTAGGAGGAGTGTGGACACAGCAGCCTCTCCCATTAAGATACCTGCATTAAGGGGAAATCCCCCTCCCTTCTGCACTTGTTCTCCATCCTCCCTTTCCCAAGCAGTCACCCCCTCCCTGTGTCCCCTGGTGTGGATCGCACCACCACACCAGCTGTAACAACACCACTGCCAGGACCCACTTTTTAGGTATGACCTGTCAGGACCCCCCCCTCCAAAGACGGGGGGGGGGTGCAATCCTAAACTAGAGTTAGGCCAGTAAAGTTTGGCCAGCACACAGATGTGTGCCATCCTCCCTGACTCCGAGAGTGGTCCAAATGCACTTTATGGTGGCTCTTGTGCCAGCCAAACTTTGCCAGGGTAGGATTGCACTCTGGAAGTAATACCATTCAGCAGGAAGTGACATCATTGTGCTGGTAGGGCTGGAAATGTCAAGGTTTTAATAAATCACACTTTTTAAATAAGTCACATGTTGTACTCATAAACATCTAAATTGGGGGAAAGGATGGAAAATAAATGAGAGAGAAAGAGAGAGCCTGCAAAATGCTTAATCTTGCTGTTGTATCCTGCAGTAGCTAAGCTGTGTGAGCAGTAAAACCATGTAGGTTTTTTTTTTAAGATTTCCTGGGGTGAGTTCAGCTTTTTTGCGTTATTTCCATAGGAATTAATATTCAGCACCCAGGACAGTGCCTGTAAAAAACAGGTATGTAGACTACCATAGGGTACCAAATGCAACACTTGTTTTCAGGTATGTGGAAATACCTTGAAATTTGTTCAAAAAAACATTTCTGTTCAGGGGTTTTCTGAAAATGTTGCAAAAACACAACTTTTTAAATGGTATACAAACATAGAAAATAGGTTTTGTGACCCCCTGAAAATCAGCTCACAACTCCCCAGGGAGGTCGCGACCTTCAGGTTGGGAACCACTGCTCTAGGACATCTAAAACGTTTGGGAACCACTGTCATAATACATAAAATGATCCCATGACTGTGCCTACCTGTTATTCATTTCTGGACTAGTTCTATAAAAAAAGAAGTAGTAGAAATTTCTAACACCTGTAGAAATTTTGCCAAATATCTTCCTGCAGTTGTTACATATAAATCATGATTTTCAAATTGCATTTTAAATACATTGAAATGAATTCCTGAAGTCTTAAATGGAGATTATTAGGCAGCAATCATATCACCCTTACCTGTAAGTCCCACTGATCACTGTGGGACTTACTTCTGAGTAAATATGTAAGAGATTGTGCTGCAAGTCTAAGGCAGAAAGTTTCAAGGTAGAGAATAAAATGAAACTCTCGCACATCTGTTTGTAAGTGCCGATTTTAAAATGTATTATATACACATGTTGTTAGAATTTATAAACATGTTCATTATCTCTTTTTATTTTATTTTAACCTGGTAGTTGTCTTATTCTAATTAAAAAATAAAATTCTTCTCCAGAAAGCTATTGGGCCACTGAGAATTGAACGCTAGTGCATGTGTTGTGTATTAGAATACTGTAGGTAATTTTACTGCTGCTAACTTAGAATCCTCCAGGGGGAGTTAATTACAGGAAAACCTTTCTAAATATCAGCTGCATATTTTCCATGACAAGAGGTTCTTCAACTCTCATTGAATAATTCCAGAACTGGAGTTTAGTTTAGTTTTATTCACTGATACATTTAAAAGTGTGTGTGGGGGGGAACCCCCTCCACCTTGTGCCCAGTGCTATTTCTGGTAAGCAAACATGTGGAAATAAATTTTAAAAGCTACTTGGTTTAGGAAAACTGTGTGAAATAAGAAAATAGCATTTTATTGCAAATTGAACTTCAGTCTTTTAAAAATTAAAGACATAGATCCAAGTTGTTGTTTGGTCCATTGTGCTAATGTGAATGGTGTTGTTTAAAATTTCTGTTCACATGTTTATGGAGACAATTAAGCTTTACCTTATGGCCACTAGGGATTGCCTTCCTCTGTAAATGTTTGCAGATTAAAGGTTTTTCAAAATAAGCCAGTGAAACCTCAAGCCATGTATGGCAGTAATCAAAAAGTAATGAGCAACGTGTTGAAGTTGGTTGGCCAGGATGTGTTTGGCATATGTTTTCAAAAGGCGACTGCAAAAGGCTGCTGTGCTGTGCATATTTACCTGGGAGTAAGCATCATGGAACTCCTTGGGGCTTACTGACATGTGTAGGATTGCACCGAGCCCCCTGTTTGTTTCTGCTTTACAGCTACCTAAATTATTCCCATGTTTTCAAGTCTTCTGAGTATTAGAAATCTGCATACGTTTCCTGTGTTCTGCAACTGCAAGATGAAAAGTAACTGTGAGATATGTAGTGAATTGTTGCCTCCTATGTGTTTCCTCTTGTCAACTTAAAATGCAAAAAAGAAAAAAAACCTGCACATTTATGCATAGCAGATCAGCAACGTGTAGAACAGTATATGGGGGCCTCCTGCATTTGTTCCAAAGAGCTGCACAAAGGAAATGCATTTTAATGCAGAGTGAACTGTATTTTGATAGTCATACCTGCATGCCTACCCCTATATCCTATATTAGAATCTGAGTCATGAAAGAGAGAGAGAGAGAGAGAGTGTTGAATGAACTATGTGGTTCTGAACTGCTGAACTATGTGGTTTGGGGAAGAGAGAGAAAGCCTGCTTCCTCCAGCTCTGCTCCCTCCTGTGCCTGTTTGTAGAGAGTAAGTCTTCAGTTCAGCTGGCCGGCAGCCGTGATCCTATGCGCGTTTACTTAGACGCAAGCCCCACTCGTGGGGACGTGGTGGCGCAGCGAGTTAATCCACTGTCGCTGGGCTTTCAACCGCAAGGTTGGGAGTTCGAGACTGCGTGACGGAGTGAGCTCCCGTTGCTTGTCCCAGCTCCTGCCAACCTAGCAGTTCGAAAGCACCTAAAATGCAAGTAGATAAACAGGGACCACTTTGGTGGGAAGGTAACGGCGTTCCGTGCGCTACGGCGTAGAATCATGCTGGCCACCATGATCGGACAAAAACGCCGGCTCACAGGCTTTGAAACGGAGATGAGCACCGCCCCCTACAGTCGGTCACGACTAGACCATTCGGTCGTGGGGAAACCTTTACCTTTACCTTTAAGCCCCACTCAGGTCAGCGCTACCTAGTACTGCGGCCTGCCTTAAACGCCCCCTGCTCGTTTCTGTTCGCGTGGTGTTCGAAGTTCACAGGTCAGTGGGCGCAGATAGCCTTTGGTTGGAGACGTCGAGCGGGCGGTCTATCTTTAGACAGATGTGTGCGGAAGGACTCGGTTTCCCTGTTCACACAGGCAGAGCCGCGTGGACTTGGCGTCATCCTCGGGGGAGCGCGCTGAGCTGAGAGGCAGCGCCCGTCTTCCCCAGCAACCCAAGCCTTTTGCGCCCTCTCGCCACGTCGAGGTGGCGGTCCTCGGCTCAGCCCGCTTTGAAGCCGGCGGCGCATCCGAGTCTCAGGCTGCAATCCTACGGACTCTTTCATGGGAGTAAGCCCCATTGAACACAATGGAACTTACTTCTGAGTAGACATGCAGAGGCTTGTGCTATCAGGCTCGGCCAGTGCGCGTCCGTCCCTGCCTCCTGGCGGCGGCCCGGCCTCGCTGGCGATTGTCCACCCCCGCTTGGGTTGGAACCAGAGCCGCTGCCCGCAGCGCCCGCCGGGAGAAGAGGGGGTGTCGCTTGCCGTGGCGAGTCGCGGGGGCTCCGCACCGCTCACGAGGCTGCCAGCGGCTTGCAGACCCTCGCCCTTCAAGCTCAGGGAGCCCCAGCTTGCCGTCGGTGGTGCTCCGCGATCCCGTCAAAAGGACCCTTTCGGTCTTGGAGGGGGTGGCCTGGCCCTCCTAGGGACGCAGCGGCTTCAGGCTGCAGTCCTGTGCAGTGTGGACCTGCTCCCGAGTGATGTCGCAGCCCGGTCGCTTGGGAGCGGCTGTGGGTCTTCCCAGAGGACCGGAAGGCGTCGCTTCTCGCCGGAGCCCCGACGGCCGAGTTGCCTCCGGCTGGCTTTCACTCCGCAGTGCCTTCCGACAGGCCAGAGTAAGGCCCCATGGCTTGCCTCCCCCTGCCCCGGGCAGCCCGCGGAGTTCTGAGGCCTTTGGCCAGGGACGGGCGGAGGCAGGTCCCTGCTAGCCGTTTGCGGGGCGGCGATCCCTCCCCTGTCTGGGCATTGTCTAGGCGGGCAGCGAGGAAGGCTCTCGACTTTCTCACGCGGGCCCCTCCAATTCGAAGTGGCCCTCAATTCGGAGTACAATTCGGTTCCAGAACTGCGGATCATGCAGTTGTACCTCCGTTGCACCCCCGGGAGTCCTGAATGACCCGAGACGTTGCCAGCTTCCCCAAAGGAGGCGACGTCACCAGAGGCTCCGTAGCAAGAGCAGCAGGAGCTGCTGCTTCTCCTGTGGAGGCGAGCGGCCGTCTCAGTCCGCCTCCTGGCCCGGGCGTTGCGCTCCCTTTCCTCTCTTGCGGAGTATTCTGTGGATCTGGGCCCCGTCTCGCCTGCACCTCGGGGCGGCATGCCTGACTGCCCCTGTACTGAGAAACCTGGCCTGCCTGCGGGAGACGGCTGTAGCCGAAGACGGTCTCCTCGAGGTCCGAAAGCCAGAGGCAGGCAGGCAGCCGTCGAGGGAATTCCGCGGAGGAGCCTCCGGTGGGAATTCCCACGCAAGCCTTTTCGGAATCCGAGAAGCCTCCGACGGCCCCCCCCCTCAAATGCGGACTTTTCCCAGAGCAGCCTCTGCCTGTTCTTAAGTGTTAAAACGGAGAGAATGGTGATCGCGGACTCTGCTGTCCCCGAGCGTTGCAGAGCTCGATATCTGCCTCCCTCCCTGTGTCACGTATATTCCGATCCCCGCAACCCAGTGGCGTGCTCGCGTCTAGACAGAATTCCGCTCAGCACCCCCACGCAGGACGTGGTCCTGAGTTCTCGCCGGATTGGAATCACAGTCGCTTTGCTTGAGCCCCCGTGCGGCTGCGCCCCCCCCCCGCCGCCCCAGGGGAATAATTGGATTTACAGCTCGGTTCTATATAGGTTCCCATTGAACTCAGTGGGGTTCATTCCCAAGTAACGGGTTGCAGCCTCGGTCATATAAGCACACTCGACTCTTTTGACCCAGGTGAAGGTTCAGAAGATTTTCAGCCCCCCAATGTCGACTGGGCTAGACCAGTTTGTAAATATGCAAACTAAACAGGGTTTGGAGGCAAATAATGTCTTGCAGGAGTGACTGGGAAGAAGGGGTGCTGAGCAATACTACGCATTACTAATACCTTGTCCAAATATCGATGATGCTGAAAAGAAAACCGAAAGCTGTAGCTAGTTAGTTGGATGAGGTGTAGCGCTGCTGGCTGCTCGCTTCCTAACCCGAGATGGATAAAGTTTGCTGGTTGGTTTCGTAACAGACCTATTGTGTTTCTTTTCTTGCGTCCTCTGTGTGTGTGTGTGTGTGTGTGTGTGTGTGCGCGCGCGCGCAGGCGTGAGCGCGTGATACTGCAAGGTTATCCCCCCCTCCCCTCGTAACTGTTGCCTCCAGAGTTGATGGACAGCCGCGTTTCTCTTTCATTTCAGCTCCAGATGAAGATGTACTTGTTAAAGGAAAGCAGTCCATCAAGAGTCAGGCTCTAGGAAATCAGAACTCGGAGAGCGAGATACTCCTGGAAGGCGACGATGATACCTTGTCATCCATTGAGGAGAAGGAATTGGAGAACTTAACTGGTAAATTCAACCTCTATTGCGTCCTCTGGATGAGTCCTCCTGGGTTTCCTGTCTGGTTTAGTTCTCCCTCTCTTCAGTGCGGAGAAGAACAAGAGTGCAGCATTTTGCCCATGAAGTGGAAGATCATTTTCTGACCACAGCAAATACACCAATTCTGTCAGTAAAACTGGATGCCTGTTAGGAATCTCCATATTGTATTTGGATGGGTATATAGTAGTACCTGTAGATCAGGGTTTTGTTATGTGCCTTATTTGGAGAGAGAGAGAGAGAGCAACAAAAGTGGCTTAGCTCCTGGGAATGAAAGGCAACCTAGAAAGGTTACTCATCAAATCTAATTTTATTAATCTGTGTAAAATTCAAAACACCTCTGTGCTACATAGCCAGTCATTTTATCAGGTGGGTAATGTTAATAAATTGTATAGTCTACCAGGCCCCTTTTTGGAAAGAAAAAAAAAAAGTCTGAATCTGCACTGCATCCTTTTTATTTTGGGAGGAAATCTGCTATTTTTACTGTGGTAGATTTTTTTCTAGTTTAATAAAAATGAGAGACAAGCCAAATCAAACCATTCCCTTTCACTTTAAAGTGTTGTACAAAAGGCGTTTTTGTGGGCAATCTAGACATTAGTTCAGCTTCAACATACAATTTTGTGTCCCTGGATCACTTCTGAAAACAACAATATTCCTTATCGTTAAAATTCTGTTTTGCTAGGAAGCAGTGGAAGGAGGGATCTAAGACCCCATATTTTATTTCATTGCAGCTCATTATCTATTGCATCATCTGTTTGACACCTTTAGAAAATTAAACATGAAAATCTCACTTAATGTCAAAGCAATACAGCACTAGGTAAAAGAGCAACATAATTTGAGGAGGCTTTTTCTGAAGCTGCTCTTCAGTGTAAGAGCCACTTCCGTTTCCTCCCTGCCTAAATCTCCATTTGTTGCGTCTGCTAATACATTCATACTGTAATAGAGGTGAAAGGGGAGTTTAATTATATAATCTTGACAATGGCAATAGGATTAAGAAGTAATCCTTGCTAATAAAGTAGTGTGAGTTAGAAATGAAGTTGAAATTGTCAGGGGTCTTCTACAGGACCTGGCTGCCCCGGCTCCTGAGCTGTCTGCTTGCCCTGTAATTGAATGTCTGAGTGTGATTGAAAAAATGTTATTTCTTCCTGGATTACATGCTAATGTACAGAGGGCAAAGGGAGACAGCAAAAGAACACATAGCTGCTTATTTCATCCATTTGTGGGAATGAGCTTTGGGAAATCATGGCAGTGATGCAGCTATCCGATGCCCATCTGCAAACACAATGTATTTGTACACTGGGAATAGAGGGCAAAGCTGCTCTGATCTCAGCACAGCATCTTTTCTATTGTCCTATTGGCACACATTGAGATTGATGCAAGATTAAAGACCATCACCCCTCTTAACCATTGACAGAAATGACAATTCATCTGAATTTTTTTTGGCAGTTATTCACCCATTGATTACCTAAGCGTGTGCACCTCATTTATACACGCTTTATTAATGTGAAAGGATATCTGCTTCACACACATTTTACAGTATTTTTAAACAAAGACCAGCAGCCAACAAATGCATCCTTTGTCAGCCTCAGTGGTCCCTGCTTCTTAATCAGTTGGATGACAAATATAACCCACTTTCCTTCTCTGGATGTTGCTTTATATAATGGCCTGCATATTGTTAGATCTGTGCCCAGGCTATTGTTTTGAGGAGTACACTGATCTGTGTCTGGGATAAGCCCTGTGGAGATGTGATTATTCCAATAAAAATTCATTCAGTTGGAAACCAACGCTCCAGCTGTTTACTCCCACAGTCCCTGAGCTCCACTAACACTGTGTGGATTCCTTGAAGGATATTTAACAGGCAGATTGGACCCACTTTTCAAATATTATCCTTTGCAATCCCTAGCACTGAATAATATTTAACTTTGGAACAATGGGTTCTTACCATGCATGGAAGTGGTGGGGGGGCGCCACATATATAGAATGTAAGGACATAGTTTTCTAAAAGAGGTTAATAATAAGGCAGTCTGGGTCGAATTGGATTGCAACTCCCCCAAAATCTCAACACACACATGTGAAACTAATACTTCCCATCCAACCTTCTGCCTTTTATTGTTTGGAACATAAGGGATTCAGTTCTGAAGCATTACAAAATTCTGAAAGAATAAAGCTAGATGATCTAACAGCAACCTATGTGGCGTACATAATCATTTGCATTGTTTGCAGCTGCTATAGTTCGAAATGTTGGGCCATACAGAAGTGCAGCAAATGCATGGTATGTTGTATGGAGTGGGGGAGCTCTCTGAAAGACTTGCATTTGTAAAGGCCATCCTTTAGAAAAGGGTTAGTTTTACATTTTAATGTGAGGACACAAAAGGAGAAGCATACGCTTATATCTGTGCAACATTATGTGTTTGCTGTTCAGACCAATGGAAACAAGCTGCTGGAGCATGTGTGTGTTTTTCTTTCCCTTTTGATAGGTCCTGTTAGTCTGTCTACACCAGCTCAACTTGTGGCCCCCTGTGTAGTAGTGAAGGGCACGCTTTCCATCACCACCTCTGAACTGTATTTTGAGGTAGATGAAGAAGAGCCCAGTTTTAAGAAAATTGACCCCAAGGTAAGGAATCATTGACCCCACACACTGACTGAGTATTCTTTTTTCTTTAAAAAAACCCCCAAAACCTTTAATTTTTTATCCAGCCTACTGAACAGAAATGTTTCTAGATTTCTAAATTTGCAATTGGTTGAGTTTTCATATTAGTGACATCCATGTAAGTATATAAAAAACTTCACCCTTTGTCAGTGGTAATTATCTTGTAGGTCAGAAACCTCTAGGGAAGGATCTTAAATAAAGCCGCTTTAGAGCAAGAAGATATGTGAAAAATGGAAAGTTGCTGTCCACCTAAACCTATCCTTTACTTTTCAGCAATTTTACTTGATTTGCTTGCAGGGTATAATAAGGCACTGTGGTGCTCTGTTGTGTTCTTACATTTGCTTTGTATTACCTGGTAGAAGATTGAATAGGGCTCCGTACATGTTTTGCAGAAAACACGGTTCCCTCTGGACGCATATTTTAAATAGACTTGTAAAGGGGGCAAACTTCATTCGTGTTACATTCGAATTCCCCAGCTAAATACTTTTGTTTGAATATCACAAATGCATGGGCAGTAAATTTCATTTTTCAAAGGCCTGCTTATGGTATAAAATTCTTTTTATTTTGTAAAGCCTGCTGAACTTCCCCCCATAATATTAAGATGTGATTAATAATTGACCATTTTTGCTCTCAGTATATATTTGATTGCTTCAGATTTTCATAAGAATCTGTTGCTTTCTTCTTTAGAATTAAAACTGAGATGTAACATGTAGTGTATGTTATATTTTATAGTTTGGTCATAATTGGCTGTCCAGTTTTACTCTGCTTGAATAAATTTTTTATCAAAAGGTGACTTGTAAGAGTCTCTAATAAGAGTATTTGATTAGCAAACAAGATACTGAGCCGCACAATTCTGAACATTGCAGTGGGTTTTTTAAGCCTTAGCTTTAATATAATGATAGCTAATTAAACCTATGATTTGAAATGCATTAAACTTTCAAGCACATATGTAAGAAATTTAAAATTGTGAAGTGTATTTGATTTAAATCTTAACTTTTGAGGCTGCTAATTGATAGTAAAAAAAAAAGAGCAATCAACAAAGAGGAGGTGTGCCGTGCAATATTAATATAAGTGTTCAGTGTCTTATTTCATGGCAGCAGAAACTGCAATATATTTTAGTCCTTGCGCATCAAGTAAGGAGCAATGTGAAGATCCTGTTGTCTCTCCTTCTGGAAGCTCCAGCTCTCACTCCCAATTAAAAAGAACATCCACAGTCAGGCGTTTTAAATTGACTGTATTTCTACCTTTGCAGTGGAGAGATGGCACACAGAAAAGTAGCCAGCTTTATTGTTGTATTAGTGGAATCTGAAAAATGGGGCATTTCTAAATGAGGAACGCAACCCAACTGAAAGTTTTCCGAATTTTAATACCCTCTTCTGAAAACTTTTTAAATTGATTGGTATTTTTGGTTATGAAGTCATGCAGCATTAAATATCATTCATTTACAAGCACTGGCATTTTCCCATGTCTTATCCCTTTCTCTCACCCCTCCCCCATTACCATGTAGTGATAAGAGTAACTTGAGGTTGGGCAGTGAATAGCAACATCTCCCCCCTTTCAATACCAAGCCTGCATTTGCTCACTTGCCTGTTTAATTAATTGGGCTTCCTTAGTTTGATAAATTCAACTTCTGTGTATATTGTTCTAAACTCCTGGGAAAGAAAACACTGTGACAGGATTTGGAAGTAGAACCTGCCCTGGGCAGACCATCCTTGCTGATAACATCAGAGTTTATATTCCAACGGCAAGGCTGCTAAAGAGGGAGCTCAGGCTTACTCCTATAAGACAGGTGGCAGGGAGGTTCTGGGTTCATGTGGGGCTTTTAAAGGCACGATTGTCCTGAAGGTAAATTCTTAGCAATATAACCCTGTATTGCTTGACAAACAGTTAAGCAGGAACTATTCCGGTAATGGATGCATAGATGTTTGTCATATTCTTGTGCTAAGCAATGACACGCAAAATTTGACAGTGCTTTGCCTTTTCAGTTGTGGCCAGTTTAGTGAGTCTTTAAAAAGCTACAAATTAGTGAATTGTCCCAAAATTCCAAAACACTTTATTTGGGAATTGATTCAAGTAAAAATGAAAGTAGTTTTTAAAAGAAACAATAACTTATTAATTAAAATAGTAGTGTTGTACTATGTTCCCAAGGCTACAATTTTTCACAGCTGAGAGTAAGTCCAACTGAAATAAGTGGGACTTCCTCCAGAGGAAACATGCTAGGGTCAGGCTGAAGGTAAATAGGAAAATGTACTGGGAATGCCTCTGCAATTTTCCTAAGTATCTTCCAGCTCCACAGCAATAGATAATCTATTTGCCAGGCCTTTTAGAATCTAAAAACTTTTTGTTTTGTTTTGTTTTTGGGGTTGAACCTGAAATAGTAACTGTTGGTTTTATCAGGGGAGACATCAACTAAAATAAATGAGAAGTCTCATTTTTAAATGCAATTATTTTTTTATATGAAGGGTGTGTGTATTCATGCATGTCTATGTGTGTGAAGCAACACAGCAACAAAAAATGTTCCCATTCTGCCTGGATGTCTCTGTTCTGCTCAATGCTCTGTTGGCCTGGGGCAGACTGTATTTAAAAGCCAGAGAAACCAAATGTTTGCATGAAAGAAATTGGCGAGTAGCTTTGGAGCATATTAATTATTCAGAGTAAATCCATATGGCCTTGAAATTCAGAGTCAAAATGGACTTGGGAAGCTACCAAAGCTTTAATAAATGAGAAATCTATGTGCATCAATGAGATAAATGAAGACAGAGGCAGCACTAGCATTTTCTCTTCCCCAAACCAAATTTATACAACTGCTGATAACCCTGCCTAAAATTTAACCCAATGGCTACATTCATTTAAAATTTCAGAGGGATAAAAATAAATGTGTATTTTGCTCTCCTGTCCATCAAAGCACTCACATGTTCTGTTTAATATCAAATAAGTGGAAATGCTTAAAATAGGTCTCCTACAGACAAAACATCATGTTCCCCTTCCACTTTTTAAAAAAGAAAACTGAGCATGCACAGCATCATTTCCTTTCTCAGATGTGGCTTAAACATGTCTGAATTGACCAAGTTTTAGGATATAAACCCACACAAAGGCAGTATAAAGTTAAATCATTTTTATTATTATTATTATTATTATTACTGTTTTCAACAAGTCCGTTTAGGAAAAGGTTGGGGAGGGAGAGGAGACGGCACATAATCTGAACCTTGGCACTGAAATACATTTAACATCAGTAAACTTTTTTTTGTGGGTTTTCTTTCTTTCTTTAAAAAAAAGAAGAAAAATTTGTACATAGAGTTTAAATAATTATGTTTTCACTTAGTGACAACATTTAGGCAAACAAACAAGAGAAAGAGGTGGGAACGAATGACACTTAGTATTGGGGGAAAAAATGAAATGTACCTTGGGTTTCGTTTGGCAGCTGCAAAGTCCCGTCGCTCTTTGTATTTAGTGATCTTTTTTGTTTATATTAGAAAAAAACGGGAGAGAGGAGGTGGTCGCAGCTAGGCTGTGAGTCTTTTGTGTTTATGGGGAGGGGGAAGAGTCTTTTTTTCTTCCTCCTCTCTCTATCTTTAACTGTTTTTTTTTGTTTTTTAAATAAGAGTGTTTGTGGGTTCTCTGCAGTTTCTTTTTCTTCCTTTCTTTTTTTGGCTTTCTTTCTGCAGTCGGTCCCCCGCCCCACTCCTGCCCTCCTATAGCTTGTCGAGGCTTTTGGGATTGGTGAGGATCTCCCTGGCCAGGCGCCAGGTCTGCTTGGCGGCGCTCTCGAGGGCCGAGTGGGGCTTGCCCTGAAAGAGGTCGAGGTTGGGCAGGAAGTAGTGCGGGCAGCGGCGGCACTGCAGGCAGGAGATGAGCTGCAGGAGGATGCCGTTGAGGCGGTCGCCCAGGCACGCCTCGTCCCAGTCGGTCTCCCGCGGGTGCTTCTCGCACTCGTAGAGCAGCAGCGTCTTCATGTGGTAGTTGTTGAGCGGCTGGCCGGGCAGCTCGAGGTGCCGGTCGCGCAGAGTCTTGAGCACCGAGAGGCACTTGTTGCGGCAGCCGCCCAGCAGCAGGCGGTTCTCGGCCTCGCCGAACTGCAGCACCCAGGCGTCGCTCTCGGCCGAGCTCTGCTTGCCCGTCAGCGAGTAGCACTCCTTGGAGAGCAGGTTGAAGCCCTCGGCCTTGACCTCGGCCACGCGGTTGGGCCCCGGCCAGGGGATGTGCGGCAGCGGCCACTGCGCCGCGCTGCGCGGCCAGATGCCGGTGCACTTGAAGGCGGGCGTGATCTGCACCACGTAGCGCTCCCGGATGCGCAGCTTGACCTCGCTGGTGTCGGCGATCATCTTGACCACGTCGCGGTAGCTGCACTTGTCCACCGCCTGCGCCACCAGCGTCTGGAAGCGCGAGCGGATCTTGCGCGCCGACAGGTAGCCCGAGGCCGTGATGAACTCCACCCAGAGCGACATGCTGCGCTTCCGCCCGTCGCTCAGCTTGAGCACCGCGCAGCCGGGCAGCGAGCCGTCGTCGACGAAGTTGAAGACGCCCATCTGGTTGAGGTAGAGCACCACCTCGAACTCGGTGGGCGAGATGACCTCCAGGCCCTCGTAGCGGGCGTCGATCTCGCTCAGCGAGCTGATGAAGCGCGGCTCCTGCACCTCCACCTCCTTCAGCACGTCCGACACCACCTTGCACACCTCGCGGATGGTCTTGGCGATGGCCGCCTTGCGCGCCTGGCAGCGCTCCGTGTAGTACTTGTTCAGCTGGTACACCAGCTTGGCCTGCGCCGCGATCATGTTGGGGCACACGTCCGGGCTGTACACCGGGCTCTCGCAGTACGTTGACGGATCCAACGCCGCAGCCGCCGCCTCCGCGCGCGCGGGCCGGTGCCAAGCCCGCTCCGCCCGATCACCACCACCGACAAGGACGGCGAGGAGGGCACCCCCGCAGGCCCGCACCACTCCCCCTTCGCCCGCGCCAAGAGGCGGCGCGCCGCCTCCTCCAGTCGGAAAGTTGGTGCGCGCGGTCCTGTTACATCGTCGGCCCGGCCCGCTGCGGCGAGGGCTTCTCAGTGCCTCATTGGGAAACTTCTGCTCACTCGCTGAACTTGGCTCGGGGCTGCGAGAAGCGATCGACGGCCAAGGGGAGAGCTGCAGGGAGGGAGGTCGACGGCGCGGTCGATGCCAGGAAGCCGGACAGCGAACTGCTCCCCAATTCCCCTCTCAGGCCGCAGCACCGCTGGGGAGATCTGCTGTTGGGACCTTCTCGGCCGCTTCCCTCTGCCAGGGGTTGGCCTTGATTTCCTGCCGGAGGCCTGGTCTCAAGAACCCCCCGGCGTGCAGATAAGAAGCCTCTCGCCGCCGCTGCCCGCTTCTTCTGAATTATTAAGTGCAGCCCGCTGCCATCGAGCTGGGACGAGTCATCTCTCCTCTTGTCCTGCTAATTTGTTTACAGGTAAACCGACCTCTCTGGGTCCCGAATGCCTGTGCTTGTGGCGCCCCAGGAAGGTGGGTGGGGGTGGGGGTGACTGTGGGTGTTTGCAGCTTTCCGTTTTCCAGGATTTTTTTCCTCCCGCTTTCCGCTTCCTTCCCCCTCCCACCTCTGGAATTGGATGCAGCCGCTCTTGTTACTTTCCTGCGCCTCGCGTCCTCTCCCGGCATGGACGTCTGGAAGTCTCTGGGTTTGCCGAGTGTTGTTTAGTTTATGAATGGTCCCAGGGCCCTGCTGAAGGGAGGCGGAGCTCCGGAATCCTACAATCCCGGCCCGAGCTGTCAGAGGGCCAGCCAATCGCAGAGCCGGGCTGCGTGCACGTTCTGTGCGGGGCCCCGCCGCCTCGGCATCATGCTGGTGCGGGGCGGGGGGAGGGAATAGGCTGGAAAGGAGATGCCGAAGGCTCGGCACAGATGCGGACACGCACACGTATGTGGGAACAAACACCGAACGCCCTTTCCTAGTCAGTCAGTGGGAAAAGGCCAGAGAGGGACAGCCAGGGCCATACGAACGATGTAGTCCTGCAGTGGGTGGGAATTTAAACTTTGAAAGCGAACATCCCGCTCCAACGGGTGTTGTAGGTTCTGTGCGCATCCTGTCTGACGTGGACGGTCAAGGTCTAAGTGCACGAACCGAACTGCTGGGGGTGGCGGGTAGAAGTTTGCAACGGAGCCCCGCTAGTACCGCTGCGGTCCAGAAGAAAGACATGGGTTGGGGAGACGCTGAGCACTTCTGTACAAGCATAAATCTTGCTTCTCAGACCCAGCGTTAGTGAAGGTGAGACAGTGATTGAAACAGAATAGTACAACTTGTTTTACTACCCTAAATGAGGGTCCTAGTTAAAGTTATAAATCTTAAGCAATAGAGTTACCCTGTTGCAATTTTTTTGTTCGTTTAAAATTGCATTCGTTTCGAAAAAGGAAGCTCGATATTTGGAGAGTTGGGCACCCCCATCGCAATTACTGGGATGTAAAAGTAAAGGTGTTGGTAGGAATCTAATTATGTAAACACAATTTATTTTAGAAGATGTGAAAAATAATAAATACTACACAATATTTCACACTCGATAGTTGTATTTTGAAAATACAGCGTGATTTTAAAAAAAACACCCAACAAATGTCTACTGTGCTGTAAATGTGCTATTAAACTGCATTAACTTATATGCAATTAATTCGACAGTAACCATTGACATCTAATTCGTAAACAACCCCTAAAACGTCGTCTCTTTGGCCCTTGGTAAGCCCCTTTGAGGAAGAATATTTATATATATTATTAATTTAGATACCACAAACATCTTCGGGTAAGTGGTTTTACAGAGGTCTCTTACGACTATACGATGAGGAAAATCGTCGTTAACATTCGAAATTATGCGTTTTCAATTGTCCCACTTCTGCGTACGGTTTTGCCTTAAATGTGTGCGGTGTTGCGTTTTAATAAAATAACAACGAATGAATATACAATTATTATTATTTTTAATACGCATTTGGTATTTAATTCTTTTGTATCTGTCCTACTCAGATGTGAAGTTATCAACTTTTCTCCCTATTTTTGGATTGCCCTAAACCACAAGAGAGTCTGGCCGAGTCTTGTCTTTCACCTCCCGTTCACCCCACCCCCACCCCCTCCGTCGCCCCATCACCTTTCGAACTGAATTTCATCCATCCCCGGATTTTGTGAGTCTCTTTAGTGCACCGGTGGCAAGTTTTCTTGTAGGCTTCGAAGGCGATTTGCAGGCCAAGCCTATGTATGTTTACTCGGAAGTAAGTCTAGAAGTTGAAGGGAGTTTTCTCCCAAGTAAGATTATGGCACGAGCCTGGCGGGGCACTCTCTACTGGCCTCGAACAGGTGCCCTCTCCTAGTCCTGCTCCATCGACCTGATCCTCTTCACGAGAATCGCCTCTCCCCCCCCCCACCTTTGCAGCAAAGAAAGGCCCGACCGAAGCAGCGGCCTTGACTGGGAACAAGAATGGCTCTGGGCACCTAACTTGGACATGGCGAGGGCATATAATACTATGGCGAGCCGGCGGCGGCGGCGACGAGTCTGTAAGCAGCCCTCGACGGTCCTTTGCCCGAGGCCGCTGATCCTTCCCTCGGAGCTGGCGGTCACTGGGGGCTGCTTTCAGCCAGACGGGCGTAGGATTTGGCTGTTTGTTAGTGTCCCCCTCCCCTTTGTGTAATGATGGTAAAGACGCATTTGATCTCGTGGGAGCTTACTTCTAAGCCAGAGCGTTCAGGATCCCCGAACTGGCGCTGGCGCAAGACGGAAAGAGCTCGAAGGGCTGAGTGACCCGGCCAGCCCCCGAGTCCTCCTCCCGGCCCCAGCATCCCCAAGAGGGGCCGCGGCTTCCTCCCGCTGCCCGGTGAAAGGACTCGGGCCCTCGCTTGGGACTCGCTCCCGCTGCTCGTGGGCACCTTAACGGGCGCGATTTCATTTGGCGGGAGCGCAGCCCGAGAGCGGCAGCCTTTTTCGAGGGGAGCCCGGCCGGGCCACTCCAGGGCGGCGTGCGGGGGCAACGATGCGGGGTCTCTCCCCGCTCCCGGCTCGGCTGTGCTCCTCGCGCTCGCTCCACGCACGTTGGCGCCCAGGGAACCCCAGGCCGCCCTGCGCCCTGAACCGGCGGCGCCCGATCCAGGAGGGAGTCGGCGGCGAGGTGACCTCCCCGCCGCCCTCCCCCCGCTGCCGCGCCGAAGTGGAGTGACTCTGGAGGGGGGGCAAGCCTGCCGCGGGCTCGGGCGCCCCACCCAGGAGCCTTTCCTCTTCTTCCCGGGCAGGTTTGGGGCTGGCGCGCCCGGATGCGCCGAGCGCTCTCCTCTCCTTGGGCTTTCCAGGCCATTCGTTAGCGATCTCTAGCTCGCTTTCTGTCGGTCTCTCTCTCTCCCCCCCCCCACTGAGGTCGAGGCTCTAGTTAAATAATAAATCAGTTTGAAACAAAAACCGCGTCGGATTTATGGCCCGGAGCGCTAATTAGAAACATCATTTGAGCAATAAACTTAAACACTTTCTAGCAAATAATGCCTGCGCAAAAAGCCTGCGCCTCGCCTCGCCTTCTGCGGCCGCCTGGCTTTTAAGAGCCGCTTCCCCCTCTGTGGCGGAATTTGCTTTGGGGGGGGAGAAGGAGGATGAATAATTGAAAAGGGGGGGGGAGAAGCCGAAGATCCGCGGAGGGGCTCGCCGTGGAAGAGCCCTTGTCACCTCTGCTTTGCTGCCTGAGATCGAGAAGTCCATCAGCAGCTGCTTGATGGGGTATTAAAGCGAAGTGGCAGCCCCTCCAGGAGCAGCAGATACTGTATTCTATTAAAAGGACCCCGCGCGAGAGCGAGCCTGGGTCTGTCCGGGAGGAGGGGAAGCTCTCAAGGCTAAAAGCCACTTGAAGGCTTCAGCCCGATTGATCTGTATTCTCCCTGTTATAATCCGTCTCATCATACTTGAGTTAATGAGGCAGGGGAGGGGGGAGCGGGTGATCTGATGGGCCTTGACAAATTCATTAGGGAGGCTGCGGGACATTTTATTTGACTGTTAAACATCGTGTTTGTTTGGTTTAGGCAGTGCCAACATCAGCACGCCGCTGCCTGGAGCAAGAGTGGGTTGTTAGCAGGCGCTTCTCTGAAGGAGACTTTTGCATGGGGGGAGCCCCTTGCTCTTTTCTTGGCTTGCCCCGCCGGCTCCCCTTGCTGCTTCTCCCAGGGATCCTTTCCTTTGGCACTGCTGTTAAAGACAGGTTAAGAATGGGTAGGTATAATCACTCACTGGTATTTTAATTGGCATGAATGAATGGCTAGAGAGTTTCCTTTTTTGTTATTTTTGGGCGGGGGAGGTTGAGGAGGTGCGCGGGACATTTTGTGCATGTACAGGGAAGCAGAAAAGAGTTAGAAGTGAGCGACTTTACACATCTGAAATAAAGGCAAGGGCAGCTGGAGAGTCAGGGTGGTCTTTTTGCAGGCACAGTAAAGTGGAAGTTGCTAAAATGCAGATCGTGACAGCCATTCGACTTACTGGCATTTAATTTTAATGTGCTTTCTTTAGAGGACAGAGAGCCCTCATTTTTTTTTAAAGCGGTCAAAGCAACGTTTCTGTATAGTAGGCTGTTTCTAAACAATGTCTATCTTAAGGGGAAGGGAATTGACTTGGGACTGTGGAGCTGTTTGACACCTCTCCTACCTTTTAATTTTCCAGAGTTAGCTTTAGATCTTATGCTGGCAAGGGGGCTGGGGTATGCTTATGTCTGTGACTGAGATGTGTAGCAACAAAACAAACAAACCTGGGGACCAGCATACTATAGAACGCACTACCAAAATTAAGAAATGCTGATTTACTTTAAATTTATTTTAAAGATGGAGAATGTACCTTCCAGTCAACTTAGTGCTCAGTTCCTCTTAAATTTTGCAGGCAATCTTTGAGCCAACTAGGTTAAAAATTCTTTTGTGGAAGAATTCTGTGCTTCCATTTATAGAAGAACAGTCTGGGAAAAGAACTCATGCCCTTTTGCCTGTCATTTTCATACATTCCTGCTCTGCTGATGGAGCTTGAACTGCTGCAGGGAATGTATGAATTTGAAAAGAAATAATTCAGGAGTGCATGTTGTATTCCTCAACAGCAAAAACTAAGCTAATGGGTAAAGTAAATGCATCTGGAGGAATGACAGTTATAATCCTTGTTTACATTTCCAGGCTCTTTTCTTTTTGAATTTGTGGATGGCTTTTTTATTCTTTCTTTTCCTCCTTTATTGAGGATGTGGCTTAGTGATGTAGCATAGTGACCTGTAGCATACACTTTCTTTATATCTCGGAAGAAAAGATTCCTTTTACTTAATTACTGCAGATGTTATACATTTTTAAAGAGCAATACTCATATTTTCTTTTTTGAGAAGATTGGATGGCATAATAGCTAAATAATGCATAAATGATTATCCAGTGATTATATTTGGTGGGTAAGTTCTCCTCCTTCCCCCCTCCCCCCCAGTTAATTTTTTCTATACATCACCCTTTCCTGTGTTTTCTAGATGTAAAGGTGAATGTGTTGGGTGGAGAGTGGGAGAGGCAAGCATTGTAACTCAGTTTATTTAGTACAATTTCATAATGGATATATTTGCATTCATTGAACAACCAAGACTATGTGATCTGATGCATTTATTTAGAAGTGCAATCAGTCTTCCTTCCAGGGAAGTGTGGTTTTTGAATCTGGGCATGAGATCATTGTTATTCATGCCCCATGTTAAATTCTTGGTACATGTTTCAGAAAGTGTAGACTTATATATTTCAATGGAAAATACTTCCACATCTGGATGCTTGTGATCTATAATTTGTCTAGAAATTGTTAATTTATAAGATCAGTTAGTTCAGTTGCTTCTGAGGCCACAACTAGTGGAAGCGAAGTTTGCTTGTTTTAATGATGAATAAGAATGATATTTCTATTGCTTTTATTGCATTTTGGTACAGCTTCTGTGGTCATTTTGATTTTATTATGATATAGAAATATAGGCTGCATTAAACTGATCAAGGGTGCAAGCTTGTGCACATCGGGGAATAAGACCATTGAACTCCTTGTGACTTATGAGAAAATATTCATAGGATTGCTCTGTGAATTCATCAAAGTGTTTTGCTGTTCCTCGCCTAGTATTAGATCAAGTATTTAAACAAGTTAGTTTTAAACCACTGGTCAGTGGGACCAAGCTTGCAGTCCACATCCTGTCCTAGTCATTAGCAAATTCCCACTTTTTTTAATTCACCTGGAGTGCAACAATATGTCCTCTTTTGAAAATCCATTGTCATTCTATATGATATAATATGTAAGTAATGGGGCTCATGGACCTTCTAGGCTTTGTGTCAACTTTAGACCACTAATTCATATTTTATGAACTATTATTGTGCTACAATATGTGCTGGTGGTTGTTCTAGACTGTTTCAGTGCATTTTTAGTGAATTCGGAGTGCTTGTATTTCAACATTTTTCAACCAGATTCTGTGAGGAATCTGTTTCCATATGTAGAAATCAATGTATGGTAATTGTTCTGGATGAATGCATTTTGGTATAGAGGGGCTCACAACTTTAGGGCATAACATTTCTTGTAGGGCACTGAAGTGTATCAAACATCAGAAGCTTCAGATTGTTCACTGAGATGCAGTATTGTTTACTTCTGATCTGATAGAGAATTGTGATGCTGAAAAAAACCTACATTTTAATGTCAATCTTAATTTTCAGTTCTCTTTTAAGTAAAATGTCCTGTAGCTTTAATTTAATATTTTCTGATTGAGAGGGTCAACGTAGATCACAAAGACGTTTTCCTGATGATAAACAGTAGAAGTAGTGTTGGGGGGCAGCTTTTCATGCTGTGTTAGTTCTGGAGGAACCAAATTTCCCTTGGTGATATCAGACCTTTAAACATGTATCCAAAACAGAAACTGACTCTGAGTTTGACAAGACATTTGAGAGAGCCTAGACCAGTGAGGTCAGGATACAATATTTTGCATCTTCTAAAGAATATGGTGTGTTAATTTATTTTGTCTAGGCAAATGGCCTGTATTAGGAATTTAAAACTCTCTTTAGAATGTGATTGGGGAAATATTCATTTTAAGGTAGGTTAATGAATCTAGCGGCACAATCCTATGCATATCTTCTCAAAAGTAAGTCTCGTTGTGTTTAATGGAGCTTACTCCCATGAAAGTGTGTATAGGATTGCAGCCTTAATTGGGTGCCTGCGTGTTGTGCAAGTGGGTGTGATAACAGAAAGATGCATTTGCTCACATGCGTGATAGATACTATATATGTGGTCTTGCTGGAAAAAATGTTTGATGATCGAAGGGTTGGTGGCAACTTTTCTCTCTCAACAATCTGAACCTAGGATGTGAAACAGCTGTTTTGGGCTACATGTAGTGGTTATGCCTGTCTGTTTCTTTTCTATGTCTCTCACCCCCTGCCCTGCACTTCAAATCTTCTTTTATTATCTTTGGATTCTGAGGAATCTTTCTTGCTTTCTAACTGGTTTTGTCTGCAGCAAGAGCCTGGGCTGGAGTGTTTAAATCTGCTATGGATAGAGTGAAGAATCTTTTGATGTATGGCTGGGACTGTTTTCAGATGATTTGCTTTCTGGGACTAGACACTGTCCATGCCCTTTCTTGCCAGTGTCTGATAGGCATTGATGTGACACGCTACCAGATGCATAGTTGATCATCACTTTTCACTGTGAAAAGGACATGTTCAGCCTCAGTTAAGTCGGCTGTTCTCATATTTGTGCACTATGTACATTGGAACGCATAACTTCTGTTGTAATTAAATGTATTTAAGTGTTTAACACAATTATTGGGGCACAGTCCACACAAAATTGAGCATATGTTTGGTTAGATTAGGTCCTATCGTAGTTCATTTGATTTTTGCATATCAAAAATCTAAGAAACTAATATTTTGGTTATGTTTAGAACAATCGACATGACCCAGATCAGAAAACAAACAGAGCATAATTGCATAGCCCTATATTGTGGTCCCAAACTTGTTAGTGGTCATGTTGAAGTAGGGGAAAAGAGATCTGTCATCTATGCCTCCTTTCCCCACCTCCCAAGGGGGAGCTCTACTTCCAGGTTTTTGGTTTGTTTTTTTAATACCATGAATTCAGGAGTCAGGCTGCAGTTGAATCTTTGCAATTGAAGAATTCTTAACAGAGAAGCTGGAGGGAGTTCCCCTTTTCTTGCTGGGTTGACTTAACCTGGACCTTGACCTGCGTTTCTTTGTCTTGCCTTTATGTGGAAGCCTTTTATCTAAAGTGCACCCTGGCGTAAGGCCTCTGGGGTATCGTTGGAAGGTGGAAGCCATACCGTTGGCTGGCTTATAGCATCACTCACGTCCAGCCTAGGTGATCCAAACCTCACACTGGCCCCCAACCTCCACTCTCCTGGTGGTATCCCAGGTCAATGCCCTTTTGAGCCCTTTCTTCTTTTCCCTGAGTCATCCCTGAGTCTCTTCCCCCAGACTACTAGTTTCTCTTCCTTCTTCTAGCTCTAGATTCCCCATTGTTTCTTCTAGCTGGTTTCCCCTCTTCCTTTCCTCCACTGTCCAATATTCTTTTACTCCCCTTTGTCTCCTTTCTCCTTCTGTCACCTCTGTCCATTTCCACTCTTCTTCTCCACCTCTGGCCCAACCGCAGGCTGCATTTAAAGGGCTGAACAGCCCGTTTGATAGCTGTCAGCTGCTCCCCATCGAAGGGCTCCAGCCAATGATGTCATCAGCAGTTGCCCTGCCACTCAATCAGCGGAGCCTCAATCTTTGTGCAAGGGCTCACTGTGTCTGTCCAGGGTTCACAGAGTCTCACAGTCCTCACACTGGAACTTAATTTATCATGTCATATTTGGGGGGCTTGTGGGAAAGCTTTAATAATGGCTCTTCTTGCTCCTTACCAGCATAATGGCTTGGTGTGGATACCTCACATCAAAACTTAGGATGCTCTCCCCTTCCCTTCCCTTCCTTCCTCCCTTCCTTCCACTATTCCCTTCCTCTGTAGGCCCCTAGCTTTATATCTGTTCTGGCTTAGAACCTCTTCATAGCTCAGGCAGGAGCAAACTCACTGTGTGGGACCCAGTCTGTTGGTTGGTGAATGGGTCATTCCAGACCAGATATATTGTCAGGTGGGAGAATAGGAGTTCTGCACATGCACTGCATGTAGAAACACACAACCTCTCATATTAGTTCATGATGTGCATATGTAAAACCTCCACAAATACTTGCTCTGTGTGTTGTATGTAGCTTGGAAAAGAGGGAGTGGACTTGATCATGTCTCATCCTTCCTTTATTCCTAACTTGTAGTTATTGTATATTTAGGTATTCATTAAAGTTCAAGTTCAATTTTTTTAATGAACTATATTTTAAAAATTGTTATATGTGATATGTTGTTTTGCAAAGCAATTCTGTAGCTGTTCCCTTAACATTTAAATTCATAGAGGTGACTACTGGATTAGAACAAGAAAGAAATGTAGGATAATTTTTTTCTGATAATTTTGGTAATTTCATAATCTTATGTCCTTGGCCATTTATTTAGGTTCTAAGCTGATACACAATTTAGATACTTAAATATTATTTATGTTATTTTGTAGTTATGTTTAAATTACAGATGCCTGCATTATAATGTGTGTTTTATATAAATGTAGAAAACAAAACCTCTCGAAGCACCAGAACTTTTCAAGTAGTGATTAATTGAATCATAAAAGTTAACCGTTCATAATGAGTTGTGTTTGAATATAGTTGTATGTTCTTGGGATACAACTTTTGTGAATTTCCAAAATGCAAACTTGGAGGAAAGGAAGTTTGAAGTCATTAGACATTTTGTGAATTGATGTTTTATCTCACTTCGCTTGAAAATTTATGAGGAGGGCAACTTAGGGGTGCTTAAGTTGTGTGTTTCAGGGCTTGCCCCCACTGATAACACCCTTGTTGGCGTGAAAGTGCAATGCAAATTATGACAGTTACAACCTTCTGTTTTGTTTAACCTGTCACTGAATTTCCTGACTCAGTGCGGAGGGCAATGGTGTGTTCAGCTAGTCCATATTCGCCTAAACTTAAAAGGTCAGATTTCTTACAGGCAAGCCTAGTCAGAGCCTAATTGATGAGGAGGGCAGGAAGACAGAATTTACTGTTCTGTTGGCTAGTTTCATATCGTTAGGTTGTCCTGAAAGCATCAGGCAGTCACAGCCCCTTTCATGTAAGTGCTGACCCTAGACAGGAGCTGACAATCAAAGGAGGCAGCCACAGGAACCACTGCAAGTATGCTATTGATTTTTCAGTTAGGTCTAAGTAGTTTGTAGTATGGGTAATGGGTGACAGAGGCAGGTATGTCATTATCAATGAGCTCCAGAACAGTAGCGACAACCTTCCCTCATATTTCCTTCAACACTGACAGTATGCATCCAGAAGTGGTCAATAAATTACCCAAGCTTTTACTGACAAGTGACTTGGACAGTTTGGGGGAGGGGAGCCAAAGAGCTAAACTTCTTTGCTTGAACTTGATATGAAGAAGGGGGGAGGACAGGACAGGACAGGAAGGGATCTTAGCCTAATAAACTGCAAGTGCTGACGCTGAGTTATTTCTGCCACAGACGTAATAGTGGCAATGAATTTGTGTCTTTTTGTAGTCAATATTTATCAAGTTATTTTGCGCTTTATGAATATCAAACACAAAATGGAGAACAGTATTTTAAATAGATGGTCTAACACATAAAACTGCAATGTGGCGGGAGTAGTTAGGTTCTGTATTTTTTTTTAACACAAATGTAATAATAAAATTATATTGAGTCAATGTATATTTTCCTATTATTTATTTGGCCAGTCACCAATAATAAAAAGCTATTTGCATTTTTCTTTCCTTTTCAGGGTTGATATCAAAACATTTTATACAAGTACCATATTTAAAATGTCTGGCACTGCATTCCTTAAATACAGTCTAACACATCACCTTAAAAACATTGGGACTTACTGCCACATAATGTTTATTGGTTCAGGGTATAAATTTAGTGATTCAGTCAGGATGGTGGCAATATATATATCACTTTAGGTCCTGATAAGTATTGCTGTTTCAGTTTATTAAGGCTAATGCATCAGACAGCAGAAGAAACTAGTAGCAGACAAGGCAAACTTTAGTGAACTGTGGCTTTGGGATTTTGGATGGGAAAGACAACTAAAGGTTACACTTCAGTTTGCAAATAAAATGTATGTGAAAGTACTCTGTGTGAACTCTAGTGGGATAGAAAAATTATACATAGCATTCTTATACAGTAATGCTGTAATTAAAATAAATTTCTTTGGTTGTGCATTAAACTATGTTTTCCCAATATTGCATTATTTAAGTCTTGTAAATTATACCATTTGGTTTCAGAAGTTGAAATTTGCCCAGATTTTATGCTATACCCAGATGTTAACAAAATAACATGTGCATATAATTAAAGGAAATCTTTAAACAAATTGAAGTAAGACAGAAGAGTAAATGTTTTGATAAACTTCCTCGAAATAGCTCATTGCTATGTTATCTTGTTTAACGGATCTTTGCAATGTAACATAAAATCAGAAATGGAGACAGAATTTTAAAATGCTGTTGGGTATCTTGCTTGGCTTTTCATTTATTTTCATAAATTGAAATTATTTCATTCAAATTGTTGACTTTCACCTACAAAAATAATGTCTGGCATAAAGGGAAGAACTGATGGATTTGTACTTAAGGTTATCATGAAACAAGGGTTTTAAAATATAAGAAATTATGCATAGATACATATTTGCAATTAATCTTAAAATATGGATTTTAGGTGAGCATGTTAGGATTGACTAGAAATGCAGATCGTATGTTTTCAGTGTATTTCCCACCTCCCCCTTTTAGTCAATTTAAGGAGATAAAGAAATTTGAAACAGGCCTAAGTTAGTCGTAGATCTTTTTATTAGATGTAGCATGTTCTGGATTGGAATATTTTGCTACCTTTGCAATATGCATGCAGTGAGCATGCTTTGTTAATGCTGCAGTAATGTTTAAAGGAGATGCAGAAAGGCAACAAATTAAATTTTCATGAAAGGAAACCCTAATCAGCAGTGACAGAGTAAGAGAAAGATGATTGCCACTTGGTCATTGTAGAAAGGCACTTAGGTTTGGTGTCAGTGCTTCTGTTAATGATGACTAATGTCTTTCTTGCAGCAAACACATGCTCAAACATTGTGCTACAGCAGTCTAGGAATTGGATTGAAGGATAGGCACCATGGATTCTAAAACAAAGGTTCAGGCACATAACTGAATATTTCAAAACCAATTTTTCCTCCATATATTTTAACCAAGATCTTTGAAACTTTTCAAGCCATGTTCAGAAGCAAAACAATGTGCTGGGTTTTAGAACAGGCTGGACGATGCTTTTTATGAAGGGAACTAGTTCTGATGTGTATGTACGTGAATCAGTGTTTCTGTAGTCTTGAACCATGTATTTTTGGCATTTCTGTTCTTCAGAAATTCCAGTTTAAAAAATATTAGGCAAAACCACTGAAGTATTTCTAGTCCCCATGTCGTACTCTAAATAAATTCTTCATACTTAAAGCAGAGTGACTCGGAAGACCTTTTCAAATTCTGTGGCTTTAGCAGTTTAAATATATTGGCAAAAAGAGAGGTGGCATGTGTCATTTCTTTAGCTTTTCCCAAAGTGAGACCTTTCAGAAGGGCATTTGTAATGCTTGTCATATTTTTTCATATGCCTCTTATTGGCCTGACAAGTCTAGAGGACCATGAGAACACAGATGTCATGGCGTTCAGACAACACTAATTACTCTGGGATTTTTGCAGCCTCAGTAGCTGCATGCAGCTGTCGATTATGAGTGTTTATGTGGTGTATCATGGGTCTGCCTTGCATGCTCCTGCTTCCACTGGCCTTTTTGTTTCCTTTTGTTATACAACAGGATTTCTTAAACATGATTTAACAAAAAAATAACACAGCCAGAAAGGAGAGAACAAAAAGAAAAAAGAAGTCCAGTCTTTTGTATTGCATCTATATATGAAATTTATTAGCACCTGTTTTCCAGCCTTTCTAATACCAACACTTTTGTTGTTTCCATTTCTCATCCTTCCATTTGTTGTGCTTCCCCCCCCCACACCTTTTGCCACTCAAAATTAAAGCTGTTGGGATCATTATAAGCATCGATAATACCTTGAAAAGTGACTCTTTTCCTAACGTCACTTCAAAGATCTGCTGCTAATTTGAATCAGACTTGCAACATGAAAATCTTAACAGAGTTTTACAGAGCATTTGGTTAATGCTCGTCTCTGTGTTGAATTTTGTTTGCAATATCTTTTTTTTTCCCCTTCCGGAATCTCTTTGTTCTGTCACAGTTCATAATGCATAAAGCAGCTGATTCTAACAAAAAGTTCAAATGGTGGTCACAGTGTGAGTGACATTAGTTTTCTTTATGCTTTTTGGGAGGGAGTGGGGTAAATAGCTTACGTTAAGATGCTGTGCATTTCCAAAGAAGTGCAGCCTGTGTTAATCACAGATTGGAAAATAAAAGCACCAATAATGTAACTTTACATGCTGATGATGCAGAAATGGAAGCAGCTTTATCAAAGATGTATGATGAGATAAAACTGCAGTCTCTGCTGTACAGTTATAGTAATTATGACTAATGAACCGTCCAGTCTGGATGAAATGGCATATCCACAGGGACTGTGTCCAATCAGTTGTGACTTATGCAAGCTGTAGAAAACATTGGTAGCCTAGATTCAATATTGTAATGCGAAATATACTATGTTAGCGATTTCAGATTTTCAAGGTTGTTTCAATTTATAAAAACCAAGTATTGATAAATGGTACAGAGAGCTAGTTATTATTTTCTAAAGCATGTATGCAATTTCTGCTTTAATACAGTGTGTGTTCATTCTTCTGTTGTCATATAATCCCAGCAGAAGGTACAGGCATACCCCGGTATCCGCTGGGTTTCCGTTCTGGACACCCCCATGGATACCTGAAACCATGGTTACTGGGAGTGCCTTTTTAAAGACAGGGAAACATCAGTGCTTTTGCTGCAACAAGGAAAACAACAAGAGATATGTTTACTGTCCCCCTATCAATTTAATAGGCAGCCCAGTATCCATGGTATCCATGGATAGCTGAAACCATGGATACTGAGTCCGTGGATACCAAGACATGCCTGTACTTGTGTTTAGTTGTCTCTCTTCTGTGGTTAATATAACTTGTCTTTTGCATTCAAGATGTTGTAAAACAAAATTGTAAACAATGGAACACTAATATCAGTTTTGTTTTTTGCAGCAGTTTCTTACAAACATTTCTGTGAGATTTCCTGATTATGCCAACTTTTGGTTACATTTGAAACAACCTGGCAGTGGCCAAGTGTAGTAATACAGACATTTTCTAACACTGAATGATAAAAGGACAGAGGCAGCTAAGGGGTATGTTTGAATTTGATGTATAGGAATATTAAGTTCCATTGGCAACTGGAAAAGACACACTATATTAGTGACCCACTTCTTTGTGATACTTTCCAATAAAGGTGGGAGACATACTATCTGAAAATTGACTGGAGGGTCTGGGGAGGGACATTAATAGACTTTTTGGGTGATCTGCACCTTAGAAGGGTAGTAATGGTTTACAATGTCATATTCTTTAAAAGTTTTAATTGTAAGTAGAACCAGCCAAGATGAAATGTCACTCTTGGTAATCTATGCTTAGGTATTGGATACAATCATTACATGGGTTTTCCAAACTGCTAGTTTACCCACTCCCACTCCACAGCAGTTCAGTGGTAATTACAGCAACGTTGAAAGCAGAGATATACTGTACTGCAGCTTCCTTCTTTTCCTTATTCTCTATGCTTGTCTACTCACATTTCATTTTTTAAAATGTTGAATTCCTCAGTTAGAAATTTTTTTAGATGTCCAATTTATGCTCCCTCAATTCACTTTGTGTATGTCTGACTTTGTGCATCTGCTCCCATTCCCCATTTGAGGTTATCCTTTTAATAAAATGTGACTTGAACCTGGGGTATATGATGGCTTTTGGAGTGAACATGTATCGCTACTGCTACTGCACAACATCCAAGTCTGTTTGAAGGATAGTTCTCATATTCACACACCCATAATTTTGAGTCTTTGCTGGAATTCTAACTTTCCATTGCTGACTAGCGTCTCAGAGTGAGGTTGTATGGGCAAAATGTTTGTGATGTGCAGCCAGATTGGTAAGGATTCAAGGCAAGCAATGTGTTCCCAAACACATAATGGTAGTGGTTTGTTTTGTGCACCTCTGCACCTGTGATTAACTGTGGGTACTACTATTGGTAGTCCCGGATGCAAAAATGCAGATCCCTTGCAACCACTGGTACCGAAAAGGTTTGTCCTGGTTGGTACCTAAGTTGCAAAATAAGATGAAAAGAAGGTCTGTACTTTGCCTTGGATACTTAGGTTTCTATCTCTCTGTTCCTTTAAAGTGGTTCCTAGAATATATGTCTGGCGTCTAACTTGCTGCAAATATGTTTAAAAATGTTAAAAAATTAACCTTCTTAATGAGGGTTATTTTGCTGTGCCCCAGTTTTTCATCAGCACTCAAATATTGAGTGAAATAAAACTCAAACACACAAAAAGCAATCACACTACATTAAAAATTATTTTAAATCGACTATCAAATTACTTTTAGCAATAGAGATAGTTCCAATAAAGCTTTTAACAATCATTTGTTCATGAATTCCAAGCATTAAAAGCTAACAAAAATGTAGCTCTGCATCTAAATATGTGTACTTGGGGTGACCCATTCTCTTGGACCTATATATTATGTATATGTAACACGCGTGATTGTTTGGTTTGAGCAAAATAGATGTGTACAGATCTATCTCAGAATAATATAGGGCACTATAACAATTCCATTCCCTAACTCTGTTTTTTTTATTCCCCTTTTTCCAGATTGTCCATTCTAACCCAATATAGGAAAACTGATATATATCATTCTATAAGCTTTACACGTAATTGTTTTTAACACTCGCCCCCCAAATAAAGGGTTTGCTTGTCATTAGTTAATAATTATGTAGCAGTATACAGCTTAGGTCCCATTCTTATTCAACTTTCCAGTGCCAATTCAGCTGCAGTGCAGTCCCAAGATAAGGGAACAAACTTTCCCTAATGTCAAGGAGGCCTCCATGACTTCTCCCCTTACAGAAAGCAATGCTTGTCCTATTTGCACAGCTGCATTAGTGCTGGAAAATTGGATAGGATCGGGGCCTTAAAGAAGCATAAAGAATGTAAATTCAAGGTTTTACAACTTGTCTAACCCCAGCAAATACCAATACATATTTCAATTCTAATCTTTTCTTTTCTAATCTTTTCTAATCTAATTAGATTTCAATTCTAACCTAATTCAATTCTAATCTAATCTAATTCTTTGAAAGTCTGTACAATTATATTTAGGAGTTACTAGGCAATAAATTGATGTTTCTGGATTATACTTTACCTTTGTGGATTGTCATAAACCCTCTTTTGATTATCCTGGTACAAGCATAAGATTATGGTCAACATTAATATTGTACAAATGATACTAATAAATATCTTTTTTTTCTAAAGATGATGCATCTTGACATTTAGAACATAATACTTCAAACACTTCAGTGTGCCTGGTAAACATGTCAGATTAGTTCCATTGCTAAGGAGGGGCAGGGAAAGCATATTGGAAAGTTACAAAAAATGTTCATTATTATGTTTCCTGTTTAGTTTATTGATTTTGAAAAAGAAAAGCTATAAAGTGCTGCTTGGTACAAAATTCATTCTAAATTAAGAGTTCATCTGGAATTAATTCTGCTCTTTAAAAGCCGAGTGGTGGAATAAAAAATGACAATTTAGAAAATATAGTGTGTATATTCAGTTTATATTTGTAATGTACAGTCCTTGGACATGATTCCTGCTGAAGTTTAACAGCACAATCCTAACAAGTTAGTGCAGCCACCCCCATGCTGGCTCAGTATCGCATACATACCATAGATCAGGTTTGTGGCTACTCGAGAATTGGCTGAGTCAGCACAAAGGCTCAACCCGGCTCATCAGAGCTACATCCAGATCATGCACCAGTTGGCACTGATAAGTTTGCCCTGGACACCATAGGGCATGCGGAGAGTGCAGGAGGGCATTTTGGAGGGTGCATTTTTGGGCAATGGAATACAGAATAGGGGAGGATTGGGCCTGGTAGGGGGTGGTCAACACTGAAATAGGAGCCCTTTAAAAAGGATCTTAATTATTATAAAATTATATAGTGCACTAATTATATAGAGAGAGAAAAGGAAAGAAAATGCTGTACATCCAGACACCCTCTCCTGCTATGTTTTGTAATTAATTCCAAGACCTCAGAGATGGAAGTTTCTGCCACTGAACTAAGCCAGTTCCCTCTCTAAAAGGTGCCTAGTGCGCTCTCCAGGGACCATAGTTTTTTGTTCGCACAATGTTATAATTATAAAACACAAATTAAAAGGCTGTATTCTTCCCTCAGTAAGCCACAATGTTAAAAATGCTACTGCTGGCTGAGTAGCTGCCTAGAAGGTTTGCATTTGCATCACTGTTTGCACTGGCTATATCACTGTCATTCAACCTTCTTGGGGTTGGGACCCCAATGGGATCACGAAGCCTCAGTTGTTGGGTCGTGGCAACTTATGGGAATGCAAAGGTTGAAGGCCACTGGACCAGAGCACCACCAGGTAAAGGGGGAGGCATCTGCTGTACTCCTTCAAATGCCAGGAGGTTGTGTCCCAGTTCTGCTCAGGTTCTTAGCAATTGTGCTAAAATAGCTTTCACTATTACTGCCAGGCTTTATGCTAACTTTTCTGCTCTCTCTGTTAAGAATGTTTGGTTACATTGAACAGTGTGCTGGGAGGGCATTACAGGGGCAGGGAATGGATGATGATGCCGGTAGGCAGATCGGGTCCTGGAAGGAGGGTGGGATTGACAGTGGTGTTCCCAGTCGCATACTGTATATTTTTATGTATATATTGGGATGATGGTGTGAATAAGGTTGAAGACCACAGTGCCTATGTGTCACATGACATCACTTCCTAGTTCTCCCTAGAAGAGTAGGCACTTGCTGCATCTGCTTTGCACTCCACGTGCCTTCTTCTTTGGAAGAAGAGTTGCAAAGCAGCCGCCTCCTCTGGGGAGAACCCGGAAATGACTGCTTTGCTTGTGTCACAAAGCAGTCACTTCTCAGTTCTCCCAGAAGTTGGCTGCTTCATGCCTATGTTCCTTCTCCTGCTAAGGCCTTGAAGGGGAGCCTCCACAGGTGGAGGAAGTGATAGTGCAAAGCCACCATTGCTGCCTCTACAACTAGGGAGGAGCCTGGGGGCTGCCTTGGTGAAGAGCTCAGAGCAGCTCAGGGCTCTGCCCTGATTAAGCTTTCCCTTCAGTTTCACATAGGAAGAAAATGTCTTTTCTAAAATTGCATGTGCTGTATATAAAGAGATGATCCAATGCAAAGAAAAGGATATTTACCACACATCCCCCAATAATGACACAAGACACAGGCATGCTGGAGAAAAGGGGCCGCTTTATTAAATACAACTGAATCTGCAGCAGAAACAAACTGTACCCAAATAGCTGTGCGGGTCTTACTGCAGATGAGGTGGCCCTGTAAGCCTGCCTCATCTGCCTATCAATAGGGCATGCCATCTGCCTCCAAGCCAACCAGACCAAAGCCTAGTCAGCCTGTCATTGACTGCCCCCCATGGGGGGGGGGCTGAGGCTGCAGGATGACGAGGCCTCCCCGCCCAAAGGGAGCCCCCTTCTCTCCTGAACAGGAAGTTTTGCCAGTCCCCTCATCCCGCCGGGCAAGCAAACCTGAGGGTTCCAGTTCCACCTGCCTGCCCTTGCAAGCCTCTGATGGACACCAAACTGTTAAACTGCCTACCCCCGCACGACACCTGCCACATGACAGGACAGCCTAGCGATTGTCCCTTTTGCCCCACCATGACACCACCTCAAAACACCCTGTTGCAGATCAAACAAAAAGATGTCAGCACTGAGTATGGACAGATGGACCCCATCGCTGTGGAACAGGCTAGGGCAATCAAATCTAATCTGAGGATGAGAGATGACTGCCCCCCCCAAGAGCCACCACGAACCCACCCAGGTACAAATTCAACTTCTTCCTGGTGACCTCAATCTTCTTCAAATTCCTAGCCTTTCTCCAAACCCTCCGGGGCAACATGGCGGACCACAGAAAAACACTATCTGGGATCCAAGACCTAACAGTTAACAGATCCCTATGGACCTGGAGCCTCAAGGACAAATATGTCCTCTGGCCCAGGTCATTCTCACTGCAGCAGCAGTACCTGGGGAGGGGGGTTAGAATGCAAATACTCCAAAAGCATCGGCAGCAGCTGCCCCCACTGCATGTGTCTTCAAGCAAACCAGCCCATGCCGGTGCTACCGCGTAGCCCAAGCTGAGTACCAAAGCCACTGGACATGGCCCTCTTCTTTGCCCAGAAGATGATGGAGTGCCTGCATACCAGGACCTGAAATGGGAGCATCTGGCCACCTGCCAATAAAAGAAACAAGAGTGAGAAAGCACAACCTGTGCCCACAACCACAGAACTATCCCTGAAACGGCAGCAAAACCGAGACCGCTCAGGTAACTAACTAACTTACTGAAAGGCATCACCTGCCCCAAAACCAACGGCATCCCACCGCCTCACTGGCCCCCAGCCAGGAAAATTGGGATGGCATCCAACCACCTCACTGGTAGTGCCAAGAAACAAGGGGCAAACCCCAACGCCTCACTGGCCTAAGCCAGGAAAAGTGAAAATGACGTCCAACAACCTCCCTGGCCAAAACCAGCAAACCATCCAGCTTTACTTCCTGACATAATACCGATAGGCTTCTGACCGCCACCTTCCAATGCATCTGATGACAGCAGGAGGCAAATCCATCCCAGCTGCCGTGCTGCTGGCTCAAATCCGAAAGGAATGAAGCCCATAGGTACCGTGTATGATCCCTAGCTCCTCCAGACTCCGGGCAAACACTGCCCTAAACTGGAACAGCGTCAATGGAGACTTGTCCTCATGTCTAAACAGCGGGCCCTCCCCCCCCCAGTGGACTGCACGTAATCTGACAATGCCCGAACAAGGCAAATGTCAGGACAGGCCACCCAAGCCAATTGGACCGTAGTCCTTTTCTTATGCTGGTCTGTTTTAGATATGCACAATCTAATAGCCACCCCCTTGAATTAAAAGACACGTCTGATAGACTCAGCACTGGTCCTGAACTGTCAAACTTGCTAACTGCTAGAGCCTTGCCAGGGCAAAAAGCTCCAAAAAACAACACTACAGTGGTAATGCGAAATAACTGGGCCTCAAAACGTGAGGCATACAACCTAGTAAAACCATCACACACTCTTCTCAATAACTCCGGGGTAAATGGCCGCCGGTGATCAGGGGGTGGAGGGCAAGCCCTCTGAAAACCCTCCATCATTTTCAACCTGAAATCGCCACATTAGACTGGAATGCCTGCCACCCCTGAACAAAAATCCAGGGCTGCCAAATAAACTGAGATGAACTTGCCATCCCGGCCTCATAAAGTGCAAAACAAACTGCATGAGCTGCTCCACCAGAATGGGCCAGAGGAAGGGAAGCCCCCTCCGCAGCCTAAACCAGTAAAACTCCTGCAACTTCCTTGAGTAACTTGACCTGGATGAACGTGCTAATGAAGCCCAGATGGCCCCTTTTGCCCTGTTGAACCAAGGCTCCAGAGCCATCGGGGCATGGGATCGGGATGCCGTCGTGCTGCCAGAGCCAGTTGTTGGAAATGCCCCTCCTGAAACCGAGAGAGAGTGTCAGCAATGTTGTTGTCTAGCCCCGGAATATTCCTGGCCCAAATAAGCGTACTGATCTTCCGGCACTGCAACACAAACACCGGGACCAACCTTATGACCCGCGGAGACCATGACGTTTGCTGGTTGACAACCATGACTACTGCCTGGTTGTCACACCAAAAAACCACACTGGAATTCTGCTGCCCAAATGTGGACTGCAACCACAATTGGGAACAGCTCCAAAAAGGGCAGGTCAGATGTGACACCATCATGCACCCATGAGGCTGGCCACTGCCCGGCACACTAATGCCCTCTAAAATAAGTACCAAAACCAAGACTGCCTGCAGTATCCAAATATACCCACAGGTCAGCCTCTAACAGCAAAGAAGACATCCAAAATAAGATTCCATTAAATCCTTCAAGAAAACGTAGCCACATGCGCATATCATCTCGTATGGCTTTTGACACCTTCAACCTGTGATGTGGCTGTCGCAGCTTGGCCATGGTGTCACACAGCCACCGCAAAAAGGCCTGCCCTGGCGCTACCACCCTACAGGTGAAATTTAAATGGCCAACTAAAACCTGCAGCTCCCTCAAAGTTAACTTCTCCACCTCGATTCCGGCCCTCAATAAGTCCCTTAACTTAACAAGCTTGTCCTCTGGCAGTCTACTCGAGGTTGCCACCGAGTCCAGCTCTATCCCCAAAAAGGTGAGCACGCTACAGGGACCCTCTGTCTTATCATGGGCGAGCGGAACCCCTAACTCCGAACATAGTGCTCCAAACAGGTCCAAAAGCACCTGTCACTGGTCTGAACCCGATCTTCCAACAAACAGGAAGTCATCCAAATAATGAACAGTGCTCGATAAGCCAGACCTGCGCCTCAGGGCCCATTCTAGCATCACGCTAAAGGATTCAAAAGCAAAACAGGAAAAAGCCAGGCCCATAGGTAAACAGCAGTCCACATAATACTCTCCCTCAAATTGGAAACCTCGCAAACAGAAATCGTCTGGATGAATGGGCAGCAATGGGAAAGCAGATTCGATATCTGCTTTAGCCATCAGCGCCCCCAAGCCACAGTGCCGCAAAACAGCTACCGCGTCATCCAAAGAGGAATACTGGACCAAACAAAGTTCATGCGGAATATGGTCATTTACTGAGTTCCCATGAGGGAAGGAAACGTGCTGTATAAGGCGAAACTGCCCAGGGGTCTTCTTAGGGATGACCCCCAACAGTGACACCTGCAAATTAACAATGGGTGGCTCAACAAAAGGACCGGCCACTTGGCCGATCGAGACTTTCTTCAGCAACTTTGCCCTAACCACCTCCTCCTTCCCCCAAACTGAAGGCAAATTATTTGCCCACGTAGGCTGGGAAGGAGGGGGCGCTGGTATCCTAAACCCAAACTCAAAACCGCTCAACAAAAACTCAGCCGCCTCCTTATCTGGGTAAGATAAGAGCGCCTTCAAAACTTCCAACCTAATCACGGTGGAGTCCTTTTCCCAAAGGAGGGTTCTGCTCTCCTTTCTTATCATATCCCTTCTGGGGTCTAAGCTGCCTCTTGTACCACCCCAATTTTGGGCAGGTGGAGACAGAGTGTTTTCCACCACATAAGGCGCACACATGCACAAAGCTGCAATTGGCCTTCGCACACTTTCTTGCAGCATCGAACTCATAGCAGGATCAGGGGGGGTTGAACCCCCTGCCCACCCATCGCAGGTGCTCCATGACCAGACCCATGTGCCCGCTATTAGCTCTATCCCGCCCAATGGCCCGAGATGGAACTACGATCTGCATCCATAGTTCCCATTGAGAGATCTGCCAATCAACAGTGGAATCATGTGCCACTCTAAGCCTAAAGTGTTTGTCGTATGCCATTCAAGCTGGATCCTCATACTCCCGAAACATTATATGAATGACATCCTGGTACTTAATCAATGCACCCACCCTGGCAGGGTGCATCTGAATCAAAACTGCAGAATAAATGGAGAACCCATAGAGCCAGTTAGTGAAATTCTTGTTTATCTTCCTCTTCTTCACTAACTCCTGATCCCTGATTGGCTCCCTGCATCGAGGGGTGCATGGCTCAGTGTGCAGCAGACTGAACATGTCCACAAACTCCCCCCTCCATATCTTTTTTTTTTTGCAGCCTATGCCAAATGCCCCCCCTAGGGGCAAGGCAATATCCCCATAAGATGTCCTAGGGCATTCACCAGCCCCCATCCCAGGCATCAAGGCCATCGACTGAAACTGCGGTATGGGCACTGACCCATACGCAAACCCATACGGGGCCCCTGATACTGGCAATATCCCTGACACTGGCCAAGGCACTGACCCTATGCCAGCATGCGGCCCATTGGAACCAAAAGGCTGACATGCCCCCAATGATGATGACCCCATCCAAGGAGCAACAGGAGGCTGTGGAAAGTGGCCCACCCCCAAGTGAGCCCAATAACTGACCATCTGCAGTAACTCCCTGAGCAATGTCGCCCCCCGCAGCCTCATCCTAAACTCCAGCCCATTCAGCTTGACCTGCCTCCACATTCTCACCTGGCGTAACTGATGCCGCCACTTGCAGCTCTCTAGGGACCATGGCCGCCTGCGCAGGAACTGCAGGAAAAGCATCATGAGCTGGTTGCACCCCCCGAAGTGGACAAGACTGACTACTGACCAGGGTATCCTCCAGTGCCCTTACCCTGGAAGACATTAACATAGCCATCCTAGAGCCCCTCCTCTGGTGTGAGGATCTGCGCAGTGCAGAAGGTGTGCCAGAGGCCTCACCTCCGTCACCCATACCAGCCTCCCTCATGGCCAACTCTTCTCCAGCACCCAAATGCGTGCCAACATAGCCCTAGTCTCCCCCACCTCATTCTCAGATGAGGAAGCATCCACAACCTGCACAGGCGGGGGGTGCTTAGGAGCTTTCCCCTTTCCTTTCTTCGTGCCTTTACCTATATTGGGAAAATTAAAGGAGCAGATTTATTTTTTATATAGCCAAACCCCCCTGTGTATGTGTAATCTTGCTTGTACTTCAAAAGATACAGCCCCCCTTAGACGAAGCGGGGGATGGGGTCAGTGGCCGCTCCTCCACAGTCTCCCACACAACCTCAGCAGCGCTGCACCTCCGATCACTCCGCTCCTTCCACCAACTGCCCGACTGCAGCCCCCTGACACTGAGTGACTGACTGGGCTGCTGACGATGCTTCTGGGCCTCCTCGCCTCCAACCTTGCACCAGCCGACATTCCCGGGCCTCCCAAAAAAAACACCCCCTTTCAGCCAAGGGGCCAGGCCGGCAAAGCCCCGCCGTGAGCCTGCAGCCTTGCCACTTCTGCCTGCACTTGCTGAGCTGCGAAAACTGCAGCTCCGTTCGCCCCCAGCCCCGAAACCCGACCGCGGCCTAAAACAGGCCTAACGCGACAAGACAGCTCCGAGCAGAGCTCCTCCTCTATCGTTAGCCGGGCACGGCTGAAAGAGAGTGGGCTGACATTGCCTGCTCACCCCAGCTGCACCTCGGTGCAAGCAGCCAAACACGGCCCCGCATGCTCCGTGCCTCGCATCAGGGGCGAGGCGCGGCAAACCATGGCTACGCATTAGAGCACAACTGCCATTCTCTAAAATAATGTTAGGTATATGCAAAGCTGTGCATTTAATTGGTTAACCCAGTGGTTCCAAAACTGTGGGTCCGGACCCACCAGTGGGTCACAAACCAGTTTTAGGTGGGTCGCAAAGCACCTAGGGCAGCCATATTGAAAATATGAGAAAATGGGATGCTGGAATGGGGGAAGGCTGTGTAGTTTTGCTTATGTCAAGGTTGTAAATAGGTTTTTCCTTTCTGATTCACTTTACTATTGGAAAATGGCTGAGAAATAACACAACTTATTGCTGCATTCTCAGTAAACTTCAGCCTCCAGCATCACGATGACATCACTTCTGATGGGTTCTGGACAGGTTGTCATTCTAAGAAATGGGTCCAGGTGCTAAAAAGTTTGAAAACCACTGGGTTACTCTATAAAACCCATTTGAATCCATCAACTAAAATTTCTTTAACCTGCTGACAATAATCCTTTCTGCATTCCTTCACTGTCCAGTTTTGGTGCACTGATGCTTACTTCAAGATGATTAGATATCTCAGTAGGACACAGGACAGGAGACAATTATTGGGTGCTGGCCATCTTGCCAGCTCTTGTATATATCTAGAATGCTGTTTTGATGCAGGCTTCGTTTACATCTGTTGGAAGATGGAATTAAGAGTTGCTGTGGTTTTTTTAGTGTCCTGTTGCAATACTGGCTCTTCCATGTAGTGTCAAATTGTCATCAGCCTCTTCAGCCATGCAAAAGGCTGCTGCAAAACTCTCTTGTCATTATTTGAGATCCTTCTCATTAACTCACTTTAAAAGGATAAGTTGATATGCTGCTTACAGCATTGTCTTTTAGCTGCTGACACTAGGAGAGGCCTCAGATATGTGGACTAACGACACTTCACCTATTATGCAGAGCTTTTAGGTATATGGCTTCCATATTAACCTGTGAACCATTTGATACATTGCACAGCATCTTGGGCACACTGCTGGTTCTGTGGTAAATACTTTTAAAGTCTGAAGAGGATGGTGAGAATATCCAAACCTGTGGTAGTATGTGGCTGGTGCATATAGTCTAGGATTTGGTTTCATCCATTGCAAGGGTTTGGACATTTTTATTCTCCCTTTCACACATCATGTGTACTGTACACTTGTGTATCTACAGTGCTATGCCAAGTGGGAACTGGCCATTAGATCACCTGTTTAAATCAAAAGTCACTCCAGCGATGCAATGCCACTACAGTTGTGCAGATAAAAACCAAACGTGAACTTTGCTTCTATCCTACATCATTTTGCAAACAATATTTGCGAAGATATTTTTAGACTTCTGTCTGTTTCCAGCTTCTGTCAGACTCCAAAAATCTGGCAGAGGCACCATGAGTTGTATGCAGTTCAATGTCTCTCCTGTTTCCTGATTCCTGTGTAATATAAATGTCACCCTTAACATTGCTTATTTCTGTTTCATAGAAGACAAACCTTTTGTCCTGTAGTCGTATTTTTTTTATTACTTGCAAGCAAGCATTACTATAATGAATTGCTGCAAGATGGTGAAAGAGGGGAATAAAGTAAGTAGAATTCGAAGCAATTTTCTTTTCAGGATTTTTTTGCCACAATAGTAGAAATAAATCATTAGAGGCTGGTAGAGAGGTACAATGAGTTGATATATTGGTGTAGACAGTAGATAGATTTAAACACGAGGCATTGCTATCTGCAGATCTTCTTCTAGATAGTCGTGAGAACTTTAAACTGTGTGTCTAGATATATTTAAAGCCAGTTGAGCCTATATGGTTTTATTAATGTGCTGTAAATCTTATATTCACAAGCAGTGTTTACTGTAGTGCAATATATTTAGAAGGAAAATTTACACCCTGCTGCAGAGAGAAGGAAGATGAGTAGGAAAATGCAAGGGTAGATCTTGAACATTTATTCTAATCTGACAAGTGTTTGTAAAGGGGTTAAAAGTGTAAATTTAGTTTTTTTTTCTCTCCTTTGCTACTTAATAATTTCTTTCCCCCCCCAGTAAAGAATAGTTTCTTTTCTCCTAACATGTAGAATATCCAATGCCAGTGGCAGGCTATGCAGTTAAGTATCCTACTTTAGAGTTGCTTGTGAATGAGTTGGGGCTCAGAGAAGAACTTTGGAGTTTTGAAGAAACCTACCCTTAAGAAATGGTAAACTTCTAGATTTTATGTATTTTGATATGTAAACAACTTTGTGAACTTTTTCTGTTGAAAAATAATATATAAATCTTAATAAAGCCTCTGATTTTTTTTCTCAGCAGCATATCTTCCTCTTTCTTCTTCCTGTTCTTTCTCGTCTTCTCACTCCCCCAACCACTCTGCCCTTTTGTGTCCTGATTTAGTAGCAGGAGCAGTGTGTAAGGAAGAGGGAGGATTTCTTTTCTTTCTCTCCATCTTTCTCCCTGGCAGGATGTGAAGAAAGTGGTGAGGAAAGTCCCAGGAAAGTGGTGCGCAGGATGTGAGAAAGGTTTTTATTTCTGTTCCTCCTGTTCGTTGCCCTAATGCACTGCTCTGTACAGCTTTTCTACTGCCATGTCATGGGAACAAGTCAGGAGATAACTCCTCCACTCTGCCCAGTATGTTGGCAGGGGAAAAAGTCTGTTGGGGAGATATATTGGGAAGGACTGGTGGTAATTTTCTGAGTCTCGGATTGGCTTAGAAAATAATCCAATATCTTTCTATGTGCAGAGTGGAGAAGAAATCAAATCCATCCCAAATTAATCTGAGATAAGTGGAAGAGAGTTTCCCCCATCAATTTTTCACCACTTAGGGTGCTTCTAGGGGCCTCATAAAAGACAATTGGGAATATTTCTTTCATTTAATCACTCTTGTCTGGCAATGTGCAATTCAAGAATCGATGCACAATCTCCCCATCTTGTCCAAAATTCTACTTACAAGGGTAGGGAGACATTTCCTTGTAACATCTATGCACTTCTTGCAGAAGTCTTGACTTTTCTTTTCAGGAAGTTCTGAAGCATATTGTATTCAATGCAGCTGCATTCAGAAGTTCCTGAAGTATTATTGCTCTATCTTGTGGTGTTAATTAACAAAAATCATTGTTACAAGTTGTCTTTAAATGTCTACTTATATTGAATTGCCTGCTGTAAAAAACAATATTGTTTTTAAGCACTTTCAGCATAGAAAGCACTAGCAGCAATGTAATGGTTGCTTGCTTGTGTATCTCTGCAGATAAAAAGCATTACAAATGATGTAGGACAGCCATTCTTTTAGCTATATCTCCAAAATTATTTATAGTACCTACATATTTCTAACAGACCTTTTTTACACAGTGCATGTTTTGGCGACAGTATAGTTTGCTGACAAACCTGTTGTTAAAGATTTCTCAGTGACAGTTTTAACAGCTTGTGCTATTTGTGGTGTTGTTACACTGCCCAAAACTCATTTTGGTGCCTTAAAAATTAGACCTATTCTTGGATATATATTTTTTTGCAAGTTTCCAAAAATGGCATCAGTTTTGCCCTCTCAGCTCACTCATAAATTAACAATATACAATTGTATTTCTGCACATCAGCATCTAAGGTGGGTGTGCCATATCTCCAAAACTAGAGCTGATATGACCAAACTGATGCCATTTTTGGAATCGACACCCCAAGGTCTAACGTTTGAAACACCAGAAAATTTTTTTTCCTGGGCACTGTTATTCATGGTTGCTAGGCATCTAAACAGCTATAGATGCATCTTAAGGTTAGTTCAGATATGCTTGTTTTCAGGATTGGCCCCAGGAGCCTTGGGGAAAAGCTCTGCAATAGATTCCCTTGATGGTGAACTCAGTGCTGCCCCTCCCATGGTGTATAAGCACTGCCCCCTCGAGGATACCTGGCCACCTAGGAAAGGTAAAAGGGTTGCAGATGGATGACCTGCCAGCAGTGCTGCCAGTGTGGTGCTTGAAGAAACAGCATCCATCCTGCTCCTCATGCTTTTCCCAGGTAGTCATCTGGCCACCTGTTCTGTTGGAAAGCATTATGTGTGAAGCAAGGTGAAGTGGTAGGTAGCTTTTTGATCTGTTTTGCCTGAGTGATGAATGTGCATATATGAACCGATTGAGTGGTGTTGTGTAAAAGCCCTTATTTGGTTAGCTATGAACAGGCTTCTGCAAAACATGAAACCAGCTAAATTATTTTCAAACTTCTATCTTGGAAGGATTAAAAAAAAAACTGGATTTAATTGATTGCATTGAAATGGAGTGAAAAACTGGAAAATAATGTTTTGCCCACAGCAATTCTCTGCACAAAGTTCCAGTCTACCTGCTCTTATAAAGATGACTCATTACAACCAGTTAAAGAGAAATGCATACTACATATTGACAAGATGGGGGGAAAGAAGGATATTGCCATGACCTTTTCTTCCACTGCAACATACAGTATATTCCATTTCATATCGATTATGTTGAGATATTGATTTCCTGATTTGCTTTCCTGCTTTTTAGTGTTTTGCAGTGTGATTTGTAACTTCAGTATTTATGGATTCAGATACTCCTGGCTATTGACAGTCAGGGTGATTGTCTCATCCTGGCAACACTATAACTACTGTGTACATTTTGTAAGCATCAGCTTCCTGTAAGGAAGAATGTCATTGTTCAGATGGCCACTTGAATGTTGTTACAAGATTACAATGTGAGTTGAAGTGGATGTGTTGAACACACCCAGATACACCCTGTGACATAGATTTCAGCTGTAATACTAGTACTGGCAGAAGTGTGCAAAGGTATTTTTAAAAATCTGATCAGTTTTATAGTAGGAAAAAAAAATCAGATAACTGACCTAACTATTTTCACTGATGCTTTTGCCTTCTGTCTGCTCAGGAGAAAGGAAGTGCCTTTTGGTCTCTCTGATCTGTCTAATTATTTTAGTAACTGACAGCACAATCCTATGCATGTCTACTCAGAAGTACCACCTGCTTACTCCCAGGAAAGTGTGTATAGGAGTGCAGCCTGAGGGAGGAGTAGCACTGTGGTAATCAATTGTGCAGAAAGATGTATATTAGAAGAGGCAATAGCTGTTAAAAGGGCCAGATAAGCTAAAAATGTTTCAGAAGGCACTCAGGGTGCAATCCTAACCAACTGGGATAAGGGCACTGTACAGTAGCTCTAAAGGAAGGGAGCAAACATTCCCTTACCTTGAAGAGGCCTCTGTGACTTCTCCTCCACTGCAGAATGCAGCACATGCCCCATTGGCACAGCTATATCAGTGTTGGAATGTTGGTTAGGATTTGGACCTCAATTAGTAGTTGGTGGTAGGAAGATGTGTGGGTAACAGGATAGCCCTGGAAAGTAGGAAATGAGTCTGGAAAGTATGCAGATATTTCTTCAGAAATGTGTTTTATTTGGTGGTGGCTTATTTTTTGGCCTGGATTCTAGTTATTAATCATACATGATAATAGGATATGCCTACATTAGTATTAATGCAGAGAGCCACCTAGTAAGGGGCCATATTAAAGCCAGGCATGTTGATCTCGCTAGATAATATTGTTAATGTTTTTGTCCAGAATCAAAAGCACCAGCATTCGGCCATAGAAACAACATGCTAGAAGCAATTAAAGATGTGTATCTAAAAGGTATGAAACATTTGCAGCTATGAAATATTCATCACAAGATCAACTTCTACTTTACTGGATGAACTCAATTATTTTCATCTATAGTGTGACTGCATCCCATGTGATGTTGTGTTCTGCATTATCTTCCTTTGTTTATGGATTATGTTCCCTAAATGGATGACTTTCAAGAGGCAGCTTTCGTTCATCTTTTATTTTAATAAACAGATATTTTATGTCATTTTCTCTAACCTGTAGTAGAACTCACTGTATGACTTTGTTGTTCGATGATTGTGTGTGTGTGTGTGTGTGTGTGTGGACAAATATATAAACAATTTTCTAATATCAAAGCAAATTTAAAGCTCTACAACAAACAAAAGGGCAGCAAAAGCAAAGTCAGTGGCTGATACAGTATTATGCATACATGTCTGGATTGGAATCACATCACAGTACTTTCCTGTTGTTGCACAGTATTTGTTTTGTTTCGGTTAGGGCTGGTTTGGGTGATGCATGTCTGCGCTTAGGGACTCATGTAAGGAGAAATGCAAAACAGTGCAAGACAGCCTTTTGGAACAGACCTGTTGGAGCATTTCGTGCATCTCTCTGACTTGAAGAAGGCTCCTGTTTTGGAGCCATTGAAAAAAAAATCTCATTCACATCTTTAAGATGTGAGTATGTAACATTGAAAAGCATGTGGCTTGCCTTACTTGAGTGATTGCTGAAAGCTCTGAAAGGTTCTGACTTTCCTGCATGTACTGGAGAGATTTCCTGGAAGGCGCTACAAGAATAGCGATTTTCCCTTTTCCACATAGCTGTCTGTCCATCAGCTTCTCTGTGTCTCAGAAGTACCTCTCGTCTTTGAAGTACAACAAATGTGAAAGCCTAGTATTTTCAAACGTACCATTGTTTTTTCATAAGCCCGTGTTAGTTGCATATACTGAGTACATTAAGAAAGGTGCTTTACAGCATTTCCACCAGACTTGAAATGTTAGAATCTGGATACCTAACCTCATATTGAAAACAAATTATGGTTTGGAATCTCATGGTGTACAACAATGACTGCTACCGTAGGTAGTTCTGCTTCCCCTTAATGTAATAATAAAAAGTCTTTTGTAATTCTCAAACCACAAAGAATTGGAATAGCCATACTTTTGCTAGTCTACTTTTTCTAGACAGCTAGAGATCTGTTTTAGCCAATCGACACAGCAGCTGGTTACTTACACTGCTGGTTAGGCTAAAATAGCAGGTACAGTTGGTTGGTAAATTGATACTGGTTGGGAACAATATATTCAATCCAAAACTTCTGAGACCTTTTGAACTCGGCTCTCCACTTTTAAACATATTCTCTCCTCTGGGTTCCTCCACTGGGTTCTTAATTATATTAAGAAAAACTGGCCCCATTTCTTGGTGGACAGTGCATGAAGATATATATCGCTGTGTTTGTGCATTCCATTGCTGTACATGTGGGTCTGTGGAACATGGTAAAAGTCAGTTAGGTTCCTTTAGCAGAAGGAAATGAGGTCGATTGGATCTGACAGAGATGCCAGGAGATGGGTTAGAACTTCTGGTTCATCTGGAGAGTCTGGTGCATGATGCATGGTGGGGGTGGGAGAGAGAGAGAGAGAGAGAGAGAGAGAGAGAGAGAGAGGTATCTCATCCAGGCAGGCAGGTACACTCTCTAAGTGGAAAGATGGTGATCTAAATTGATCTACCTATATGATCATGGACAGGCCTGCAGGGCAGGAACTGTCTCCTTATTACTGCTTGCTTTTTTCACAAGGTATCGAGGCTCATTTCCTCCTCTCATGCTGTCCTCCATCTACTGGTACCAAAGACCTGTGGAGCAAGCTTAGGGAAGAACTGTGAGAGAGGGAGAGTGCCTGAACAACGTGCATCTCAGCTACATAAGAGCTACTTCTTTATGAGCAGATCACACACAATTGCAAATTGCAAAGCCATAAGCATAACTCGATTAAGCAAACAAGCTGTCACCTGCATATTTCCTGTATAATTTGCACCATTCCAGTATCTAGTCAGATAAACACATCAACATAGTATGCAATATACCACTGACCAAGGAGCATTTGGTGATGTGGAGAAGCTTAAACTCTTAGGAGGTTGTAAATCCCCAACCACAATTATTTCTTAACTGGAGTCCTGCTCTTTCATGGGAAACTACAAGGTGCCTGTTGCAAAGAAATCATTATAACATACCTATTAACTAGGTTACAACTCCTTTGCAGGCACATGTTTAATTAGGAAAATATATGGCTTTTAGTATGAGAATTCTCCTACCAGTTACAGTCACTGCTAATTTTTCCTAATAAAAATTCTTACTTTCCAAAAAGAAACAGATGTTCCGAGGAGTTCTGGATTTTTCTCATATATAGTGTGTAGTACATATAGAGAGTGACTTGTCTGGTAGCTGCAATTGACCAGTCCTGCAGGGCAGGGCAGAGGAGACTGAAAAGGAAATCTTACCTTATATTAATATTATAGTAACAAGGTCCTGAGGCGTTGCGCTTGGGGAGCGTCCAGGACGTTTTTGATTAACAACTGGATGTGCACTCTGATTGCAAATTGGGGTGATTTCAAGCGGCAGGGAGGCCTGCAAAGGAGGCCGCAGGCCTCACAGACCCTCCCCAGGGCCAGCACGACCGACTAGGTAAGGGGAAAAGCCCCTGGGTGCCTGTGGCACTGCGATCACTGGGGCGCCCCAGGCCAAAATCCTAGTAGGACTTTGGGATCCACAAGTGTAGATAAAAAGTGCTGCTATTTGTTAGGCAAAAGCTTCTGAAATAAGCTGATGAAGTCAACTATTAAAAGTTGCAAAGGTGGTTTTGCCTGCTTTTCTCTATACAACCTTTCACTATACAGTATTAATGAACGAAGATTGAAAGAAGTTTCCTTCTCCTGAAGGTATGGAATAAGGAGATCTTCACAGTCTTCAATGGTTCTCTTCAGTACAAAACTCCGCTTAATTTTTTGCAGTAATTTCCATGTGGTCTGAACATATTATATCTTCTTTATAACCTTCTACCCCAAAGAAATATGTATATTTCCAAATAGTCTTAGTCTTTGTAGGTAATTATATTAAGAAATCAAAAAATGCACAAGGTTGGTACAGATCACCTATCTCACAATTCCTGCTTCTCTCTGTAGTCTGTATTATTTTGTTGCATTTTAAAAATACCATGACATGGTCAATTCTTCATGACAACATCTGTATAACAAAGTCTAACTTTATGTTCTTCTGTTATTCTTTTCAGGAATGTTGAGCTATGAATGTTTAGTTCAAAAGCTCCACTTTGGACGGAAGCTTTAAATTTACTTCAGAAAGGCATTTGTGTATAAATGTGGTAGCTTAGCTGGGTATATCATTTACACTTGGGTTTCCAAGTCCTAGTAACTGTTGCTAGATGTTTATTTAAGCGGGAGAGAGACTCCATTATTGTTAAAAGTTGTGATCAGAAGCAGGACTGTTAGATGCTAAGCCAATTTTATTTTCAATTTACTTTTCTGTGTTTTGATATACCAGTTATACTACAAGGCAGAGTCCATTTATTTAGAAAGTTACCTGTTTAAGGAAACAATTCATTATGTGTCGTGGAGCTGATGAGTTCAGTAGAGCCACCTTTTAATCCTTGATTCCCTGTGGATTTTCTTTCACAATGCCTTTTCCCTTTGAGTCTCTAAAACTACAGTCCTTTGGGCTGAATGGAGGCCATTTTATACACCACCCTGCTCCCAATCCAATTAAAGGTTCAATAATAGACGGATTATGGAAAGTTTACTTCTTAGCAGAAGTGAAGCTTTGGAAAAATAGTATGTTGATAGCAAGAGGGAATGTGAGGGAAAGCGGAGAAAATTAAGGAGATAATAGTCAGTAATCTTACCTTGTCTGATGTTTGCGCTGTTCACAATGTAGCAGACCCTTAGAATAAGGAGGGCAATGATTCAGATTCTTTAACCATTTTGTTGCTGGAGTTTAGCTGTCTCTTCAATTTTCTTCACTCTTGCTTTTGTTATCTGCATTTTGCACAAATACCATCTAATCCTTTACTTCAAGTCTGAGACTCTGAAGTTCTTTTTTGGTGCCATTTTCTCTTTTGGAAGGAGAGGGTTAGGTGATGGAAATGGTAATTACATGAACAATCAACGACTTCAATCTTAAGAATATGCATCATTTTGTCGAGCGATTTAAGTTAAGTTTCTGTGTCTTTGGAAAGAGAAATAATTATAGGGAAGAGATTGCAGAATAATTCCAAAATGTGCTGAAGTTGCTTAAATCATAAATATTTGAAGATTTTTTTATACAATGTATAATATATTTATTGACAGTGTAATAAATGAAATAAAAATACACAATATTTGATGTTGCTTATTTAGCTAACTACCTGGATTTCTTAGTGATCTTAGCCTATAGTGCTTTACTCCCAACAGGTTGTCTCAAGTGTGTTATCATGTTGGGTTTAAAGACCCACAAATTCTACGCCATTTCATTGTCTATTTAAAGACACCCTCAGGACATTATTACTCCTTACCAGTGGTTAACAAAGTGTTAAAACTGCTCTCCTGGTCCAGTGTACTAAGTTAGTAGTTGAACTGGGAATGTTTCTTTGTGCGGTCAAACCATTTTTCTTTTTTTTTGGCAGATAAATTAAGCCTTCTCCATTTTGTAGAACAACCAGTAGTCATTATTTTCAGCTACTTTGCTACCTTATTATTGTTAAGATCTCTACAGAGCCTTTTTCTTTGCCTGGCATAGTGGATTTTAGTGGGCTAAATGTTTAATGAGTCAATGCGTTAAAGGCTTCACTTTTCTTCCAATTAACCCCGAGACCACTCTGGCATTTTTGTAAATCCACAGAAGTATTTTGTGAGGCCTAAAGGGTAAGCTGCAGGCAGGCTGTGAAGAATGTAAAAAGACTAACCTGCTAACAAACACTATGCAGTACGACAAAGAGAGTTTAATCCGTATTATGGTAAATGCAGGCTTAGTGTCCCAAAAGAGCTTTGCAAAGTGGAACAAAACAAAGAGGGCAGCGCCAATAAAAATCCAATGCTTTTATTTTTATACACAAAATTGTTGCAGAAGAAAAACTGATAATGGCATTAAGAAATGTTTTGAATGGCGGTTTTAAATATGATACTAAACATTGTAATTGTTCACCAATTGAATACTGTTTGTTGTACATAAAGCAGCTAAAAGCAACACAGGACATTGAGATGACTGAATATTCATGAGACTAGCCAGATGAATACTTCAGTATAACTCTGAAAAGCATAGAGAAGTTTTAGAATAAAAGGAAATATATGGCATATGCAGTTATTTGTATGCCTTTCTTTAGAAACAAACTTTTAACAGGCTGAAAAATACAGTTATGGGAAAGAATTCAGAAAATGGAGGTGTACATCATTAACCTTTTTTAAAGGTCTTTTTTAAACAAAAAATATTTTTCTTCTTCTAGGAACATGCTGCGTCAACTCTGATTGTGCAGGGACCCAGACAGTGTTGTTCAGATTGGTGTATCTATTGAGGGGATATTCAAACGTTTTCTGTACAATTGCAAGCTCAAATCATGCTCAAATAATTAATGGCTATTGTTAGGTAGAGCACTTCTCCTACAGTTATGAGTATCGTATGGATTAAGGTTGCATGAGTTTGAGGAACACTATTGGCTATTGTCCTTGAACCTTTTCCTTCCATGCTGCACCTTGTTGTAATCTGTTTTTGTTTCTAGAGGGTTAGTACGGTACACCTGTAAACACATTGTATTACTTTAAAGTACTTATCTTTACTTTTTTAACTAAACCAAGAAGTTCTGATGAGCACCAGTAAAGGGATCTTTTTTTTCCCCAAGCACAATCCAGCAGTTTCCCTAATGTTTGTCCCCCAAAGCTTCTTTGTTTGTATGCTGTGTGCTTACCCAAGGCTACACTAGTATTTACAGAGGCTGTATTTTCATGGAAAGGAGTGGCAGTCAATCTCTGTGTATAGCACAGTTGTTGCCCCTTTGACAAGACTACCTGTGTTGAAAACCTATAGTGATGACACAGGAAATTCTGCTCCTAGCCTCTATAGATTTAGTGATGCTTTGGTGCTATTTTAAGAACTAACAGATATAGTACTTTCAGGATTCCTTCCTGTCTGGAATGGTCCCAAGAAATACTGTAGATCAATGGAAACTTTTCATATTATAAACCTGGAGAACCTGTCAAGATTTTGTGTACATACAGGCATGCCCCAATATCCTCTGGGGTTCCATTCCGGACCCCACCATGGATACCTGAAACCGCTGATACTGGGGATGCCTTTTTAAAGACAGGGGAAACATCAGTGGTTTGGCTGCAACAAGGTTAAAAAAAGAGATTTGTTTCATGTTTCCCTATCTTTTAAATAGGACTCCCAATAGCCATAGTATCCGTGGATATTTGAAACTATGGATACCAAATCAGTGGATACCAGGGCACACTTGTATAAATGTTTGTATTTTTATCAACTTGATTTGAACTACTAATAGTATGAATAATTTTTTTCAGTAATTAAGATTTCAGCAGTGTCTGTTGTGACATCAATATATTGTACAGCGTGTTTCTAGTTTCTGGTGTGCTCCGCCTCTGTGCCCTCTTTCGTGATGCTTGTTTCACATATTGCTGCACATTTAATGAATACATGTGTCACAAATCTCATTGCAGGCAGCTTTACCTTGGGCCTACAAAAATGGCAATTTTATTGATATATGAAGATATCACTTGAATGTTTTTTCAAAGCCAAATGCAAGTCCTGTCATTGCTTTTCTATCCTTTCCTTGACTGTAACTTGGATGCTGCCCAGTTGAGGTGGTTACTTATGTCAGCTAAATAAAATTCTAAAAATCTTTTTCTGCGGCTTTGCTACCACTTCCCAAAGAAAAGCCAGGGAATTATGAATGTTTGTAATAAGCCAAAAGCAGGATAATATAGAAATAGTCTGCAGCTTCTGAACCCAGCATGGGAGGGAGAGTTATATCGTTTTAACCACAAATAACGTGTTGGTTTCTTTTAAACTCATTGGAATTGATTCAACAAGAGAAACGCATTCTGGATTTATTACTGGGTATTTACTGGATATGATGGCAATCTTTCCTCTAAGGGGCCATTGAAAGTTTAGGTGTTCCTATACCCAGCATTAAAAAAAGAGGGGCATATCATATTTAAGCCAGCTTGAAAAAGTGGGAGAACTCTTCATATGTATAGTCATGTGGATAGAAATCAACCCTCCCCCTTCACCGGTGCAAGGTGTTGCACTGAGACATTGCAGAAATTCATGATGGTATTCCCTAGACAGCCAGAACTGCCTGCTAGCTACAAGATACAGGAGTTCAATGTGTAATCAGCGATAACGGTGATATGTCATTTGTATTACAATTCAGCTGTTAATTGTGCTGAAAGCTGCAGCTTAGAAAAGAAAGCATGTTTAATTGGAGAGTATACAACTGCAGTAAATGTATAGTGTTGAGAATACATTTTGATAGGGGAAAGTGGTGAGGGAATACTTAATTGGGTACAAAAGTCCATAAACCAAAGGAGCTAAACTGAAAATTTTCTCATTCTGCAGTAAGAGGGTATGTGTGCATCTTTTAGAAGCCTAGGATGATGTACAGTATGTAGTTGACACAAAGGACCTGTCCAGTTGGCCCAACAAACCATGGCAGGCCTGCAGAGCTCATTCATTCCCCTTTCCTTTCCTCCTCACCTTACCCACCAAGGTAATTCTGATTTATTTAAACCATAGCGCTGTGTGTTATCTGAACCATGGAGCTGTGGATGAGAAACCAGGATGAAACAAGGAGTAGATCCCAGCTCTGGCAGGGAATCAATGGAGAAGGGTGTTTCGGGATCTTGAGGATGGTGGCAGGAATCCAGTAGTGACTCGATTGGCACATTACACGGAATGAGGTGGTAAGCTGAGGTGCCAGAATTTTGGACTGTTCCATTTCAGACTGCAGCCAGGGAGTCTTATTTTATCATTCTTCCCTGTGCAAAGTAACTGTATGCAGTCAATGGACACTACACTTCATGTATTCAACGAGCACACTAAAGGAAAGATTTAGAACATCTCCTTCTGATTCAAAAAAATATGACTTTCCACTTGCACTCTAAAGTGGAAAAGTTCATGATTTGTACCACCTCAGTTCACCATCTCAGTCTGTGTGCTGTATGTAGACTGGGTCAGTCTTCATAATTCCTGATCTGTGATGTAAAAAATTACTCTTTGCCTTTAAGAGTTTCACAGAATGAGAATTTCTACTGAAAATGCTACATAAAACAAAATGTAGGTCAAACCACAAAAAACACCGCTTTTGCTTATTTTGAAAGAGTTTGACACAAATTTAGATCAATTTCACAAAAATAACATCACTTTTGTTTATCTTTGACACAGTTTTGAGGAATCCACAAATAGTTTTCAGTAAGGGATCAGGAGGAGGAGTGGCAGAAGCAGGAGGAAGCTTGCTTAAACTTGCATGAACATGCATGTTCATAGTTCACAGTGCATGCTGGGATGACTTTAATGGAATGTCGAAGTAGTAAGTAGCAGTTTCTTTATGCTCCAAGCTGCAACCAGAGTGCAGCTTGGGAATTTCTGAGCAGGTTATTTCAGGCTGGGGTGTGTGTGCCAATAATTACTTGCCTTTATAGGGCCATTCACCCTTATTTATTGTGCTATTTGTAATAAAAATTTGAATAAAAACTAATAATAATATTTGATATTTATATACCTCCTTTCTAAGTCATTAGATTGTTCCTTTGACTTTAATTCAAGGCGGTTTACATAGGCAGGCATTTTCTAAACCGCAAGGGTTTTTACAAATCACAAAGTTCTAATCTTTCAAGAACAACTACATGCAGATGACCCTTTCATCATCCAGTCCTCCTTTCTCGCTGCACGATTGCCTTCCACCAGCTGATAATCTGCTTCTTTGCTCTCACCAAAGAAGAGCTGGCCACCCAGCACAACTCCCCCTCTCACAGGTAGCTGAGACAGCTCAGATCTTATCAGCCGCATTCTTGAGGTCTGCCGCACACGGAAGCTTCCGGTGGTCTTAACTAGCGACCTTCGGACCTTATCTTCTGGCAATTACTGCGGCTTTAACCCTCTCGACCAGACCTTCTGCCCACTACACATAATAACCACATAATGTTTTAATCAAGAAATTTTGGGAAAAGTATCACCCCAAAAAACCACCCCTAGCTATAACACAATCACAAAATGCAAAATTTAAAAGTACTCCACTTATCTCCACTACAGACACATGTAATATTTTCTGTTATCCTATTTGGTACAATATAATTTGACCTTTCTATTAATTTCAATTCAATCTACAGGTATTATATTTCATATTTATCTAAGCCCTGCAAACAGAAATCAAAAATAGTTTCCACTATTCCAATATTCCACATTTCTTTCTTTCAAATATCAATTAGTATCTAATTCTCCATTAGATCAATATACGGTATATTTAAGGTAGCTTGCCCTGGCTTTTAGTATCCCTTTCCAAATTTCTATCCATTTGTGGTAATGTTTTACTACCATTCCTATCTTCCTTCTTACTCCAATGTGCCATTTTTCTGATTGCTGATTTCTGTAGTGTTATGATATGAGAAGCTACTTCTCCCTTCTTACGTAATCCTTAAAAGCTGCAGGTGTTCTGTATCTGGAAACAAAAGGGGGCTGCAAGTCCAAAGAGGTGGAAGATTGAAATAACTTTCCAAATGAGTCTGAACTAAGCAGTCACATCTGGAACAGAAGGCCTAGCCCACTCCAGGCAGGCTCCCTCAACAGGCATGGAAGGCCGCAGCTTTGCCTTGTCTTTCTGCCTGTGAGAGAGACCTGCTCCTGAGGGAGCCAAGTGAATTGACCTCCTTTAGCATCAGCCTCCCTGCCTCAGGTGTGTTCCCAGATGTGTGGTAATGGCGTTGGCAAGCCTCTAAACTTATGAGGAATATGCTAAAAATTGACTATTAGTTGATGCTTGAGGTGAACAGAATTGTAATTAGGATGAAATGTTAGGAGTTTGACAGGAAAATGTGAGGGAAAGAGGTGAAGGAGAGCTCATTGAAACTTTGGCTCTGGAAAATCTCACATAGGCATTTGTGCTTGTTGGTGAGGAAGGCACAGACCTATCTGAGGGGGTCTCCCTTTCTTCTCTTTCCAAGTCTCATGTTTGTCAATGTTGATATGGCTCAGTTTGTTAACAATTAGGGATTTCAGTTTATGCGAGAGATAAATCTCCCATTTTGATTTCAAAAGAGATGGTGTTATATATTTCCCGAGTTGCAAGTATACCACAACAATCCTTAGCTATGCTTGATTACGTTGACAAGTTCATAAAAAGAAGTAATTTGGCTCCTGGCTTTTGGAAACTCTCATGTAATGAAGAGACTTTGTGATCCATCTTCTCAAGAGGTTGTACTATTTTTTCTTCTTTATAATTTTCCAGCAAAGTGCTCTTAATATGTATGCAAATGTCCTAGAAAGAAACTTAGAAAAAAACTTCGGGAAATATTTGTTTTTGAATTGCCATATTAAAACTTGAGTCTTACTGTACAGTTTGCAAATACAGATGATCGGTTAATGTTAATGAGATGCATGAAAGAGGCTTTTGTCATAGTTTCATCAAACTGATTTTGTCAGCACTGGTGCAGAACCCTTGCCACATCTCTTTGAGTGCTCATTAGGCAGGAGATTTCTTTGAATTTTCATTAAATTGATGAACTCATTTATCTATGGGTAATGACACCTTACATTGTAAAGGGATGTGCTTAGAGATTAGAGTGTGCTTGCTTGAGTTTTCTTATTGTCTCTTGCTTCTGTGTTTCTGCAGTGTGTTGTTACATTAGAGTTATTTCTAGCACATTTGTATAATTTGGTTAAAGCATAAAGTCAGCCAAAGGATTTAAACAAATCTTGCTATGCCCAGCACTTGTTTGATGATTCTCTACTCTTCTTATTTGATTGTCAGATTTAATTTTTAAAAGCTAGAATGCTTTGGAGGATATAAATGGCTTTTTCATACTAAAACAGCTGTTCAAGTTAGAAAAAGTTTGATGGGGAGAGTGTTGAGAGAGATAAAATTGATGAAAATGTAAATATGCCCCAACTTCAAGCTTCCTGTACCTTCATAGTAACCTTATTTCAGATTATAACATATCTTTTGATATTGTGATCATTTTTAAAAAATCAGTGTTGGCAACATTGGGTTAAATATTTCAGTTCAGTTATTCAAAAGCAAGACTTACAGTGCAATCCTATGCATGTTTACTCAAGTTCTGTCGTGTTGAAGTGGCTTACTCCCAGGAAAGTGTGCATAGAATTGCAGCCTTAGGAATTTTAAGACACTATATATTTCTTGCTCTCTTTTTTTTCCAAAAAAGGCACTAAAAGATGTGCAGTGCTAATCACTTTTTCAAATGTAGTCCATAATTAAGAAGATACTTAAGCTACGATTCAGAAATGGAACTCTTCAGTGTGTGCTGATGTTGTTAAACTTGTACTAAGTTTGCAAAGGCTATGAATTATAAATTTTGTATTGCTTTCTTTTATAATTTCTGGTTTCAGAATTTTTATTTGTGCACATTATTGTACTTGTATCCAGTCACCCAAGTTTCCAAAACCTTAGTAAGACACATAGGAGACCTGTCCATGAGGAGAAAAAGGGGTGGCAGGGAGTGGAGAGAGAGGAAAACAGGTTGGAAAATAGAATTGTGAACACTGAGGTACTCCCCCTCCCAATTTCTCATACCTAAGTATTGTTAGATGAATTAAACAAGATATTGGGAGAAGGAAGATGTGAAAAGGGCAGCCAGAATTAAGCGTGTGATGGTGTCTTCACCTGTTTCCTCTCCTTATGTAGGGCAATTGGTCTTTGTGGCCAAAAGACAAAACTAGGGTGGGGATGGGTCAGTCTGGCTCAGAGGCGTCTGTTTCATACAGGCTGAATAGCATTCATGGTACTTGCTGAAGGCCAGAAGTGATATCGTTAAGCAGGATATGATGTCATTAAGCAGGCAATGACCAGAAATAAGCATTTTTTTCTAACTTAGGAACTCATTAGCTGCAAATGACAAAATATGCAAATCTTTACCATATTTTCAATTATGCTCTACTTCTGCTCAGGTGACACTATTCAGCTCAGCAGGTGAGGGGATCTGATGGTGGTACTGGAAGTGCCCAAATACCACGAGAGCCATAAAAAGAGCTTCTGTTAGCTGTATCTTACCCAAGGGCCTTACGGTCGATACCCCTGTTTTAGCTGAACCAGCAGCAAGCATGTATTGGTGTCTTTGCTTGGCTTCAAACTCTTTCATAGAGAGAAGGCAGTGAATTTTTTTAATGACCCATTGTGTAAAACTTCCTATTAGTGAGATGAGATCCCTCTCTGTTCTGGTAGATAAGTCATTTGTATTATTACACCCCAATACATTGAGGTAATGTTTGAGTATCAGAGATAAAAGAACAGTTGGATGTATTTAATAACCAAACTGAGAAACACTTCATTTCAGTTGTCTGTAGCAATATACCACAAATCCGTTGTAAAACAAATTGCACTTTTGGAATATACTTTAATGCACATTCAACAAAGGGGAAAATGGGGTGATTGAAGTTCAATTTGTACCATGTTATTAACCATTTCCGCTTGACTAGATGAGTAAAAGGATAATGGATGAGGGTTTTATTATTGCCTTTCTGCTAAAATGAAGTGGTATAAAAGATAAGGTAATGAGATTAATGAATATAAGGTAAAGGAGTAATCAATCAAACTCAAACAGAGAGAAGAGATGACAGTACTTAGAAGCTGCAAGAAAACAATTTTTTAAAAGTAGACCGCATCAACATGAGCACAACACTAAAAAACTTGTACTTGCTGTCTTATGCTGTTTAACAGCTGCAAACTGGATTCCTTAACAACACCACTGTGTATGTATTCCAAAGCTGGAAAGGAATAAATTTTGATATTGTTTACTATAATTATACCTGCTCTTCTCTTCTTTTTCATGATTTTGTTTTTTTTAGGGAATAGTAAAATTTAATCAGCAGTAAAATAAATTCTTGTTATAAAGTATATGTGGTGGTATTGCCTATAGAGGTCCTTATAGAATAGATCATATTAGATCATATTCTGCATATTACTGTACCTGTAACTTGAGTTTCCTGAAGCTCTTACTGTGCAAAAAAATAGCATTTTGTCTGTCTATAACAATTGTGTTCCAGCCTTCATCCATGCAGTTTAAGGAGGTGCCTTTGAGGTCACCTAATTTCATCCTTCACCCCTGTGGATATGTTAAACTGAAAAATAGTGTCTTGTCCAAAAACACACCAGTTCAAGTTCAATACACTCTACTATACCAATGTATTTATATAGCTCTGCTCACAGCTGATGGTTAGTCATCTTGTCTATGCTTGGCCCCTGCAAAGGTAGTATTGTTGTTGGTTTTATTCAAATTGTTGGTTTTATTCAAATTTTCTACCTTTTATGTATCTATTATTGTCTTGTGTTACATAGAGAGCAGAACTTGTTAATACGCTTGGAGCAAGATATAAATAGTGGATACAAATGAGAGATCAAATAAGTAAACACAGGAGTTAGAACTCAGGGACCATGGAGAAAATGGGCAACTTTCCAAATTAGGTAGTCATAACCCTCATGTCAGCATACAAGGTATAACCAAGGTATGAAGCAAATGTAACAGTTTTGGGGTGAAGAAACCAGGATACAGTTAGGAAAGCTGGTTATTTAAAAGCATAGAGAAGCTGGAAGATCTGGGTCTGGTTGAGGCAAATGGAACAGTGGTTCCCAAAGTGTGGGTTGGGACCCACTGGTGAGTCTTGACCTGATTTTTGGTGGGTTGTGAAAGTGTGATGTAAAGGTCAGATAACTAGTTACCTCAAACCCTGAGGCTATTCAAATATCAGATAGCTGCTAACTTCCCTGCAAAGAGCTGAGCTCCTGCAGTTTTCCAGCATGCTTGAATGTCTTTTTTTAGTTATTATTACTGATAAATAAAATATTTTCTTTCTATATCTTCTTTTTGAAAAAGTTAGGTAAACGCAAGTGCGTCCCAGTAGAGTGAAATTTTAAAAAGTGGGTCCTGGTGCTAAAAAATTTGGAACCACTGGGTGGAGAAACATGAAGTGTGGATGAAGATTGGAGTGGGAATTGGGTTACAGTAGAGGTTCTCAAACTGCAATGTCATGACACCCCAGCCTACGAAGCTCTGCCTCTATCCCTTTAAGGGGCAGGGGAAGGGAAAGGCAACAGCACGATCCCCAGGATTGCGAAGGACTGTTTTCCACTTACTTGAGTGAGCCCTGGCCTCCTGGAGGTGTGGGGAGCCCTGCAGACATCTCTTACTATACCCCCTTTGCTGTGGCAAGCAAAGCATCACAAAAGAAAACATGCGTATGTACAGTATGTATGTACCTGATAAGATAATGGATTGTTAGAAAAGGAAAAAGATTGTCAGAAAATAAAACAGCTGGTATTATAATTGCTCTATATAAATCTAAGGTGTTGCTATAGAATACTGTATACCAGTGATTCTCAAACTGTGGGTCTACTAGGTTAATCACAAGCCAATTTCATGTGGGATCCCATTCATTTCAAAATGTATTTTGTTTTTAATATATTGACACTACCATGGTATGTGACTGGATTTGGGGAAATGTTACAGTTCTGTACTTTTAATACGCTACTATGTATATGTTCTTAATAATGATAGTCAATGGGGCTTACTCCTGGGCAAGTGTGAATAGGACTGCAGCATTTGGGATATTTAGGGAATTTTTAAAGATTGACAACTGCTTTGGAGGGTTAAGAAGTTTCTTTATTTTAAATAACGTTTAAACTCATACTTATTGTAAACTTTTAATTCACTTACTTATTTGATTTGATCTTTGTTGTATGGGGGGTGTTAAAAATTTTCCTGTTTCATGATGTCACTTCTGGCCATGACATTACTTCCATGTTAATTGCATCATTTCTGGTGGGTCCCAACAGATTGTCATTCTAAAAAGTGGGTCCTGGTACTAAAACGTTTGATAACCACTGCTGTTTTTTTGGTAATCCCATCTCAAAAATAATATCAAATCTGAAGTGTTTTGAATTTTTTGTTTAGGAAAAAAATAGAGGTGTGATAGAGGGGAACAATTATGGGAAAAGGTGGCAGAGAGAATTTTTTCTAACTTACAATATCAGAACTTAATTTGTGGAGATTCAGGTCAGATGAAAATGTTTCTTTGGTTAATATGATTATAATAAGATATAGTGATGATTACCACTAGCTTAGATGGTTTTAAAAGGGAATTAGATGCATTCACGGAGGAGTGATTTAGTAATGACTACTAGGTCATGATGGCAGTTCAGAATCTCAGAAACACAGTGTACAAGCTGTGGGGAAGGGACAAAACCGGCAAGAGCACAATCCTATCTAGGCCAGGCAATGTCAGTGCATCTCTTCTGCTGGTGCTGACTGCCATAAAGTTGTTGGTGCCAATTTTAAAAGGCACTCTGGCAAGCATCCTCAGTAGCACACTGCCAGAAATGCTAGTGAGAAGGCTGGGGCCAGCAGATCCTTAGCTGCTCCCTGCCCAAGGCAAGGTGGCAGGGGAGCCAAGAGATGGTAGAAGAATGCAGAATGGGGTTATGGGCAGGCAAAACAATGTGGTGACTGGGCAGCGGGATGGCAAAACAGGGTGGCAATGGGGCAGGGCATGAGCAGATCAAGTCTAGGAGGAAGGAAGGTTTGGCAGCCGCTTAATCCTAATCCCCTTTCTGTACCTGATCCCATGGGGCAGGTACACACAGACAGGCACCAGCTATTTAGCTAACATAGGCCCGAGTAGACCTCTCCCTGCATCACAGAGGCTTACCCCCAGCTAAGAGAACAATTGTTCTCCTATCCAGAGGAGACCTTGCAACTGCAGGATGCAGTGGTAGCCATTTTGCTGCTGCTTTAGCACTGGGAGGGAGAATACATTTGGACTCTTAATTCAGAGTGTGGATTCTCCAGAGAGAACTTTGCTGGCCATTTTTGGAAACAGAATGCTTAAATAGTTGGGCCCTTGGTCTGATCCATTAGAGCTCTTGCTATGCTTTTATGTAAGGAGTTGCATTCAGCCATGCTTGATTATACCTGAGTTGAAAGGGTTGTCATTGCACCTATACCTTACCTTGCTTGGTCTCAATCACCAGTCGTGCACCAAGTCCCTGACAGTCTAGTCAGCAGCTCTTTTAGCAAATTCCGTTTCTTAATTTGAATCAATTCCATTTGTTTTAACTTCTTGGTTGGCTTGGTAATGAATTCCAGATTGACCTTCTTGGTCAACATTTCAAACTTGCCTTTCTTGCTGGATCTGGCTTTTGGCTTGCCTAAGCGAAATCTTTGGCCTATTACCATTTGGCTTCTGTGCTAGGCTATCCTTTTTGTTCTACTTGAGACGTCCAGCCTGCAATGAACTCTTCTTGGGTATGGTCTGATGCCATCAAGGGGATTTAATGATTCACATGGACCAAACCTAATTGCCTGACTGATCCAAACCCCCCTTCCTGAAATTGCTCCAAAAGGAGATGTCGTAAGACTGAATATATTTCAGGGAAGCTTATATTTTACAGTGTTCTTTTTAGAAAAGTTTGAAAATACAATGGATGGAAAAGGGTTAGAAATAAAGCAAAGGTCTAACACAAGAGTCAATGAATAATTTACAGGCCATGGGCTTTGAGGTGCATCAGGTCAGCACAAATAATGCATTATGAAAAAGGAATTTCAGATTGCTGTAAATCTACCACAGCAGCTTAAAATAAAACAGTTTTACACATCTAAGACAACATCAATTTGCTAGTCGCTGCTTCATGTATCAAAGAGCATTCTGTGAAAATATCAATATCATTGGTTAATATAAATGAAATTAATTTTTAAAGCTGGGCTAAAGGTTGACATCTGAAAAATTGCATTACTTTGCAGAAGAGAAATTTCTGTCTTCTAGTGAAATTTCAGGTCAGAAGGGCAAGTAATTTTCACAATCTTCAATGGGAACCAGTGAAATATGAACTTCATTGTCACCTAGCCCCAAAGCGATAAGATAAAATGAGCTGATACATCATTTGCTGTGGTTTTATCATCTCCTGCAGTAATTGGAAGAGAAAACATAAGAGCTTTTTTCCCAATTCGTCTAGCCTCCCTACTCAGACCTGAACCATTTTAGTCTGATCGATGCAAAGGTCATATAGCATTTATTTATTTATTTTTAATTCTTTGTGCTTGCTAAAATGTCTAGCGGAACATTAAAATAATGAATATGTTTAATTGAGTTTGTCACCCATAAAAGAAGTGATTGAGATTATATATCAGTCTGCAAAGGAAAGAAAGAGAAAAAAGGATTCTACAATGTCGAATTCAGTAGGTCCATGAATAAACATTTGATGGTTAAATATTGCTTAAAGTAACTGGGCAACTGATTCCGAGATCCGTTTCTTTTGTTCACTAACTTTTTTTCTTTTGTTCACTAATTAAACACATCTAATTGTGTTTGTATTAGACATGTTTAGGCACCTTAAATAAGAAACACAGAAACATGCCCTTTTCCTCTTAAAAAAACAGAATTCCCAGACCTTATAGCTTAATTATTGTCATTTAGTGTAATTATGTATGTCAGAATGTGCAATTTCATATTGTTTGTGCAGAAGAAATATTTTGATGGTAGATTTATCAGCGAAAAAACCACATTAGCGTAAATTTCCTTCCTTCCTGTTCAAAAAGAGATAAGTTGACATTCAAAGGACAGGTTCAGTTTACTATTATGGTGTTCTCAAAATGTCTAGTGGCTGTTTTTTTCACACTTTTACTCTCTGAAGCTTCAAAGTGTGACTATTTCAAGAATGTGTTTTTCTTTCTGGTTTGAAATTTTGCTTTCTCAGTTTTAGGATTCATAATAAAACCAATACTTCGTTTTTTCCTCCAGTATTTATACTGCAGTATAGTAGACCAAGTATAGCTGAGTAGAGCGAGTAAAAAAGATGTAATTTTTCAGGTACTGATTTAAGTTTTCAGGTTTAATTGCCTCTAGGTCAGGGGCTTTCAAACTGGGGTTGTGTTGCCCCAGCCTGGAAAGCCCTGCATCTTTCCCCTCAAGGGGTGGGGGCAGGGAATGGTAGTGACATGATTGCGATGATTGCATTGCTGCTGGCAACATAATGGGGCTGGGGGGGATGTACCACAGCCCTTCCCAGCATCTGTGAGGGTTGGGGAGCCCTGCGGACCCCTCTGCAGGGCTCCTTGTGCATCCGAAAACCTTTTTTTAAAAAAGATGGTGACCCACTTCTGGTTTGTGACCAGTGGGTTATTCACTTCAGGTTATTCTAAGATCAGTTAACTGATTGATGTGCTGAGAGCAAAATAAAAAAATTCCAAACGCTTTTAGCTAGTGCACATGTGTGATTTGGAAAGCACCCTAAGTTGCAAGAAAGCCCCATGTAATCACATAAAACTAGTCATATCAACATTTACTCAAATGGCACTACAGATATAAGTTCCATGAAAGTCAGAAATTTGCTTGTAGATAAAACCTATAACTTTTAGTATAATGCAGTACTGTGTCGCTTTCAGAGCTGGGTTAGTATGCAGCAACAAAACCAAAGAAGCATCTTGTGCCACTTTATCAGATACATTGCAGCGCAAGGTGGCCTACAATCTACTTCATTAGATACAAGTGTTCTAATGCACCTAATAAGGAACAGTTTGATCTGATGAAGTGAGCAGTTTGTAAGCTACAACAAGATTCTTTATAAATTGGTATGGCAGTCTTGATCGAGACAACACCAGCCCACTAATGATACGGACTGAAGGTCTCGTGTCAAATGGTGAATGGGAAGCAAAATGATGGGGGGTACCTCAGCCTGCATCTTCTGTTGCCCTGCACTCCACACATTCTGACTCACTTCCCTCCACTGGAGGACAAAGGAGCAGGAACCAACCGTGGCTACCTCCATCAATCCGCTCACCAGAAAGCAGAAAAGAGAGCCCTCCCACCATCTCTTCTTTTTGTGTGTACCTTCAACTTTGACTGCTATGGATGTAGCCTCCTCACTCCACTTGGGTCCTATTTGAAATGACCCTGAAAAGCACACAAGTACCTTGATTCAGGTACTTGTTTAACATGTACTCATCTTAGCTTTTATATAGCAGTTTCCCTTCTGTTGAAATCTTGAATCAGTTATTAAAAATAATGTGCTGGAGTCTGGCTGTGTCAGTTCTTGTAGGCTATTCACAGAGCTACAATTTTTAGTTGTTCTCTTTTCCCTGCATTCGTAAAAGAAGCAGTTGCTTCCAAGTGGCTGGTATTTGGAATTAAATGCAAAAGCACAATTAACAGAAAACTTCTGAGAGGAAAGGATGAAAGGATAGTATAAAGAAGATTTTGAAGTTAATTGAAATGTAAGGTATCTGCAAGGGAACGTTTCAGATCTTTTTTGTTCAGTAAAAATTGGGAGCTTTGTGCTTTTTTTAATGCTTTAAAAACACTTCAATTTTAAGTGATAAACTTGAAATGTGTTTCTAGTTGATGAAGAAAATAAATCCAAAAGCTGAAAAATATACAGATTTTTGTAAGACACTGTAAGTAGCATGCACTATAGGAGGATCTGTGCGTGTTCTGTATTTTTCAGACTAATATGCTTGGTGTGATAACAGCAGAGCAGTGGTAATGATGCAGTTTCCATAGCAACTGGTTCATTGGAGGGCTAGACCTCTGTCTAGGGTGCTGTCAGTATGTGTGGAGTTTCCAAGAACAGAAAGTCCCAAAGAAGGTCTGCTTTCACCTAATCCAGTTTTAATTGAACTCCAGAGACTTTGAAGTGAATCTACAGACCAGGCAGATACTATTCCAAGGAGAAATGAAGGCCTGCTTCAGTTAGACCTTAGCTACTTCTAAACTGATAACTTCTTCTGGCTAATGTTCCAGAAATCGGTGCTTGCTTTGGGTCTTCTATTTTGGGTTTTATTATGTGCTTCCTATTACAATAGCCAAAATTGATAAAATAGTTTGGGCAACGTAAATATTTTGTCAGAATAATTTGGAATAGCTTTCCCAAATATTGCATAAGTTCTGAGAGCTTTTCATCAGACCTCTGTTTTGCATTACAGTGGATTAGTGGGAAGAAATCAAAGATAACTTCAATATACCAGGAATTTGGTTTTTGTACAGTAATAGGTACTTTGCAGAATTCAGCATCCTCACACTTGGAACTAGATGTTATGCACAATATGTGGCTGCCATGTAAAATTGTAACCCTATGCCTTCTCTTCCTCACTCCATTGTAATGTCTACCAGTGTAGCATATGTAATGTTCATATTATTTATTTATTAGATTTAGAGTAGATTATGAACCTTCTCACTTCATTTCATTAGTTGCCATTTGCAGGAGCATGGTAATTCAGAGTACAATTATGTTGTGTCTTACATTCTATATTGCTAGACAAGGCTGAGAAAAGGAGGATGCAGGGATGCTGTTTTTCATGGAAGCTGCACATCTTCTGTAGTGTCTAGTACTGACCTGAAAATCTAAGCACTGGGATAAATTTCAAAATCATATACAGTCAGGGAGGGGTCTGTCACTCAAAGAGCTGAAGTCAAAAAATCCACAGTATGCATCTGAAGTAGCCCTTTGGATTCTGATTTATAACTTTAAAGGCTATATGATTTTGTAAAATTTCTTGACAGTGGATATAATTCTGGACCTTATATGTTGTATGTGGCTTTGGCTGACATAATTTCAGCTGTTTGACACATGTTGAATGGCCAGCCTGCATCTTATTCAAGACATTCCTAGTTCAGTGCATAATGCCAAAATCGCATATTATATACTGGAAACTTCCTTAAAGCACAGTATGAGAGATTTGGAAGCTGAGGGAACAGCAGTTTCATTCTCCAATTTCATTCTCTAATGCTTGCTCCTGAGCATAAACAGAGGAAGTTGAATGGTGAGTGGAGTTGCATACACTATTTAAACTGTACTTAGTTTTGTTTTTTGCTTTTGGGGGTGGGGAGATGGAGAGGTCAACTATGTATACTTGAATTTATGTGACTATATAACATATAAGATGCAGGCTGTGATTGTATTTTCTTTCTGGTAGTTCCACCATTCATTCATACAGATTTATATTCTAATTTTGTGCATATTTTAGTAGCATAGGTTATTTTGCTCTTTATTTTAAATTTTCCCATTCTTTTTTTCCTATGGATTTTTATTTGTGAATTACAGCTTCTAAAATCTCTCTTAATTTTCTTGTAGTTTAATGCTTACTGTGGCAGATAAATGCAATTCTAGTTCTCTTTAATGCTCAATAATAAAACTTTGAAGTGAAAAGGCAAAACTAATGCAATGGAGAAACAATGTGAACTTAAAAAGAAAGGATTAGTTTGAATTGTGAAGGCAGGCTAAGAATATCTGTCAGTTTGGGATGATAAATTGTAACTCATTATTTTGACAACTTCTTGTTCCATAGCAAGATTATGCTGAGGGGTGGGGTGTGCGTGCTCATGTGCATTTTAAAGATGTGTTTAACCTTAAGAAAATTATACTCAACAGCTAATAGAATTTTCTGTTTCTGCAATTAATAGCTTCTATCTTAATTTTAAAAATTGAAAGTGACTTTGCACTAAGAACTGTTTGGTCTTGAACATGATAGAAATGTACTTTTCAGAAGTTACTCATTTTCTCTTTTACTATTAAAGTTATTTAAATCTTAAATATAGTTGCAATTCCTGTTTTGGAGAATTTGTATATTCTTAGACCTATAAGAAAAGTGATGCTATAATTTATCACTAAAACATCATAGATTGAAAGGTTTAAAACTTGTCATCGTGAACCTCCCTGAATTGATGGGGGGGGGTATTCCTGAAGCTCATGAGAGCTCTGAGTCACCTTGGTTGACAATGTTGAGGGCTAAATGAACTAAAAGTCAAAGCAGGGAGAAGGATGATGCATGTCCTTCATATGCCTAGATGTCTGTAGGGAAGAGACAGTTACTTAAATATGTTTGTTTTAATGCATCTGCTATCTTTTTTTCTTTTTTTAGATACTTGCTTATACCGATGGACTGCATGGAAAATGGTTGTTTTCCGAGATTCGATCAGTCTTTTCTCGACGATATCTCTTGCAAAACACAGCACTGGAAATCTTTATGGCAAACAGAGGTAATGTTTTTACTGGGAATGGGTTTTGAGAGTTTGAAATGTTCATTGACCATCAGCTTTCGTTAGTTTGCATTTCATCACTAGAGAAGATTTGAGTTAAAAAAAAATGGATACATTATGTAAAAATGGTGGCATCTGTGCCCTGCGGGACTTTTGCCCAGCTTTAGCTGGTGCGTCAGATGGGACTGTATTTAAATCAGTCAGACTGGTTATGGTGGTCCAAGCCTTTGTGAAATCTTATTTACACTACTGTCAAGCACTCTATGTGCACTTCATTCTTCACTCTTCTTCACTCTCTCTTTTTACTGATATGAAATAGAGAGAGAGAATCCTTGACTCAATCAGGCAAGTATGAACAACAGCCCTCTTCTTGCTGCACAAAAAGAGGCAGAGACAGTTATATACCAAGCCAATCAATTGGTTCATAAAACCTGCTATCTTGATGTTGCTAGTTGATAGCATAAAACCATTTTATGTGAAGGACAGTTAATTGGTGATGTTTAAATGATATTGCATTGAATACATGGTTTAAATATGGTATTGCCCTTCCAGAGTGCAGTCGTCTATCTTGTTGTGCCAAGAAACCTAGCATGAATATCAGTAAATAATGTGTCACCTTCTTTTTCACAGTTGCTGTCATGTTCAACTTCCCAGACCCTGCAACAGTAAAAAAAGTGGTGAACTGTCTACCTCGTGTTGGAATTGGCACTAGTTTTGGGCTGCCCCAAACCAGGTATAATGAATATTATGGGTATTGGGAAGAAATGTTATCTGACCATCAGGAAGATTTGAGCTGATAACATGTGGCTTGTGCATATGAAAACAAAGCAAGTGGAAATGGAAGAACAGGGAGAAAATGGGAAAAGAAGTGAAAGAAGTGAATGGTGCTGCTTCCACTGTCTCATAATAGTAGGGCTGTCCTTTATGTGCTGTTCTCTGCAGTGTTGCATGGGATACACTTAAACAAACATAACATGTGCATATGGGGAAAACTGGATCCTGTGGGAATCCTATGTTGTGGCTAATGACATGTTGTTCAGCGGAGAAACAAGAGGGGGTGAAAGGGAAAGATGCAACAAAACAACTTTATTGTAGGGATCATGAATAATAATAGGGAGGGGGAATAAAAATAATACAAATCAATGTTTCTGAATAATGCAATACACTCTTCCCTTGTTAAAAAAGTAAAGGTTTCCCCACGACCAAATGGTCTAGTCGTGACCAACTGTAGGGGGCGGTGCTCATCTCCGTTTCAAAGCCTGTAGAGCCGGCGTTTTTGTCCGATCATGTGGCCAGCATGACTGTACGCCGTAGCGCACAGAACACTGTTACCTTCCCACCGAAGTGGTCCCTATTTATCTACTTGCATTTTTTTAGGTGCTTTTGAACTGCTAGGTTGGCAGGAGCTGGGACAAGCAACGGGAGCTCACTCCGTCACGCAGTCTCGAATTCCCAACCTTGTGGTTGAAAGCCCAGCAACAGCGGATTAACTCGCTGCGCCACCACGTCCCTTCCCTTGTTATCCGTACCTAATTCATTCCTGAAAATGGCCCTTATAACAAAAATCCGGATACATTAATTTCTATGGGAAAAATACAAACAAATTCCAAAGCCATTCCAAGTTCACCCAAAAACCACCCTAAATGCCTATTACCATAGGGAAAAAGTTGTGTGGCATGATAAATCAAAATAAACAAACAACATTATATAGCATCAATAAAGTGCTAATGTTTCAGGAGTTATGAGCTTTTAGCACCTCATGCTTTAGTCGTAAATTATCAGCGACTCTCTTAAGTTTCACCTGTCTTTACACTTTTCCCATTAGTTTTTTCATCTTCTTCTGTATTTTAGGACCCTTATTCACAGAAATGTGCAGAAACGCAGCACAAACCAGATATAGTGTAAAAGCGAGTATGCAATGCACATTCTTTGAAAAATGGAGATGTTTTCAGTGCATCTTGCAGTGGCAGTGCATCTTGCACTAATGGGGGCTCTTCTTCCCAAGCCACACTGAAGGTCCTGAAGAGCGTTTCCCATAAAATTTGCAGGAACACACCAGAGAAAGAGATTCCTTCTAGACCTCTGTCCTACCCAGGGAAGAAATCCAAAATTTGATCCAACCTCCTAGAACACCTTCCTGGGCATGCAAGGCAAATTGGCCCCCTTCTCTGTCACCAAACTGGAGGGAAAGCCTTACCCATTGGGTGAAATGAAAGGTAGACCTTGCCTCCATGGGGTCTTGGTCCCCCCCACCACTATTCCTAGACGTATAGAAAATCATGGTATGGATATAAAAGGGATGGTATTAATATGCATATCAGGTATAAGTAAAAATCCCTATAGTGAATGTATTGATCATAAGGGAAGACTCATTCATTCAAGATCCAGCTAGTGCCAATACATAAGCAGATGCTATAAGGCAGAAGAAGTGAAAGAGAGGGTAGGAGAGAGGAACCCCTTTGAAAGAAAAGAGGGCAGGGAGTGGCACAGGCACAGAGAAGGAAAAGTGACATAAAAGGAAATAAAGGAAATCAAGGTTTTAGGATGTAGAAAAAGAAAGAAAAGGAGGGATTGGCAGAGGAAGATGCAATATGAATGCTGGAAGAAGAATACAGGATGATACACTTTGCTTTATGCCTTAATGTGTCAAGGTACCACACACACAATTTCCCATCCATAAGTGAAAGGCAGAAATTGTGCAACAAGGAGGATGAGCAGGAAGGTGTTCATCATTCTACACGGCCTGCTGGAACCAGATGATGATTCAGTGTGGTGAAAAGATATGTGGCTTAATATGAACATGCAGACCAGCTATATAGTTTCTTTATCTTTGTACAAAATCAGGATGAGAAATCTCAGTTATTCCTGTTACTGTGACCAAGATGACACTTTTTAGTCCACCATTGATAATACTTTTCCAGTCCACATTTCTGCTCTCATGAGCTTACACAAAGGTATCTCCATAGATTCCATACATCGGAGGGATTGGATGGGAAGATCAACTGTGTGTGACTTGCTCTAAAGAACACTAAACATCTTAAAATTGCCCACATTTAAGTTAGGGTTTAGATTGGAGAGAAATCACATAGCATTTAAAATTTGTGACATAATTAAATGTGGATTTTGGAGAATTTACAATATCTTACCTAACATATTGGTTTCACCTTTCAGGCGCATTTCTTTGGCCAGTCCACGTCAAATTTTTAAAGCATCAAATATGACTCAAAGATGGCAGCACAGAGAAATTTCAAACTTTGAGTATCTCATGTTCTTAAACACTATAGCAGGTAAATAATGGAAATGTCTGAGAAAGAATAATGTGGGTAAGGGGTATCCCAATTCTAACCCACCCTGCAACAGGGAGGTCAGCTTGCCTGCCTCGTACCCATCACAGAGTTGGGCTGAATATGGTGCAATCCAGGGTAAGGGGCATAGAAGATTTGTTCCAACCCAAAGATGGCTTATATTAGCATTTCATTCCGATTCATTCTGGCATAGTGTTATTAATGGTAGCAGTTATGGCCTGTGTGCTCCTTTGGCATAATGCTTCCATAGCTACCACCACTGCTTTCTAACAGTTCATAAAACCTCATTTTTAAAAATGCATTACTATACATCCTGTTTTGCAATACTACTTACTGTTGTTTCTCTTTTCCTCTGTGGCCTTGACAAATAGTTCATTAAGGAGGAGTCCATTATGGAGAACATTTAATTCAATTATTTTATTTAAAATATTTATTTCCTGTTTTTCTTTTAATTATAGAGAAAGTGACTGAAAATTTAAAACAAATCATAACAGCCCATGGTTTAAATAAAGAACAAATGCTAAAACCCTTTCCATTCTTGAATATTGCCTGTCCTTTGTTGTTTTACTATTGCCTTTTGTCTGGAAGAGTGCCATTTAGCATGTAGAAGCAAAAACAACAAAGAGTCTTATGGTGGCCTTAATCAACAGCCTCTGAAAGCTCATTCCTAATCATGTTCATCTTTGATAGAACTCTTTGTTTTTCTTTGTAAGCTGTAATATGCCCATTTGCTTATACTGTGTACAGTACACTGCTTGAAAATCATTTTAATCTTACAACTTTGGACCTTATTCAGTTAGTTTGTGTCCATTTTGCAACTGGTGCATAAACTTTACAAAAACGATACTGCTACCTCTGCATGATTGAACTGATCCATGTGATGGGCAACACACAGATGTTTCGGTTCCTGCACAACATCTGCTTTCCTATGAAAGTGGAATTTAGTGACTTCAGAATTTACACCAGTCATGTATTTGTCTGATCTGTTGCCTCTAACAAATGTATTGTTCTTGATCATCAGGACGTACTTACAATGACTTAAACCAGTACCCAGTATTTCCTTGGGTTATTACTAACTATGAATCAGAAGAGTTGGATCTTACACTTCCAAGCAACTTCAGAGATCTGTCAAAGGTATTATTTTTATCACCTACTGTTGACACTTATAGTGTATATGCTGATTAGATTTTGTTGGATTTGCCCTTTCTTATTAAGAAATGACTGCTGCTAGTTTTCTGTTTTATTGTGATATTTTAACAGATATTTAATTAATTTCCCCCATGCTGATGCACCCTTTCATGGATCACTGCCTTGTCGTGGCGAAGGGGCTTGAGTAGCTCAATGAAGCTGTGAGCTATGCCATGTAGGGCTACCCAAGATGGACAGGTCACAGCAGAGAGTTCTGACTAAACGTGGTCCGCTGGAGAAGGAAGTGGCAACCCACTCCAGTACTCTTGCCAAGAAAACCCCATGGATTACAGAACAAAAAGGCTAAACGATATGACACTGGAAGATGAGACCCTCAGGTCGGAAGGTGTCCATTATGCTACTGGGGAAGAGCAGAACACGAGTACTAGTAGCTCCAGAAAGAGTGAAGTAGCTGGGCCAAAACTGAAAGGAAGCTCAGCTGTGGATGTGTCTGGAAGTGAAAGGAAAGTGCGATGCTGCAAAGAACAATACTACATAGGAACCTGGAACGTCAGATCTATGAATCAAGGCAAGCTAGATGTGGTCAAACGTGAGATGTCAAGGCTGAACATCGACATCCTGGGAGTTAGTGAACTAAAGTGGACAGGAATGGGAGAATTTAATTCAGATGACCATTATATTTGCTACTGTGGGCAGGAATCCCTTAGAAGAAATGGAGTAGCCTTCATCGTGAACAAGAGAGTGAGAACAGCAGTACTGGGGTATAACCTCAAAAATGATAGAATGATTTCCATTCGGATCCAAGGCAAACCTTTCAACATCACAGTAATCCAAGTCTACGCCCCAACCACTGGTGCTGATGAGGAAGAAGTTGACCGCTTCTATGAAGACCTAGAACAGCTTCTAGAATTAACACCCAAAAAAGATGTCCTTCTCATCATAGGGGATTGGAATGCTAAAGTAGGCAGTCAAGAGGTAAGAGGAATAACAGGCAAGTTTGGTCTTGGAGTACAAAATGAAGCAGGGCAAAGACTGATAGAGTTCTGTCAGGAGAACACATTAGTCATAGCAAACACCCTTTTCCAGCAACACAAACGGCGACTGTACACATGGACTTCACCAGATGGTGTACATCGAAATCAGATTGATTACATTCTTTGCAGCCAAAGATGGAAAAGTTCCATACAGGCAGTCAAAACAAGACCTGGAGCTGACTGTGGCTCAGATCATCAGCTTCTTCTTGCCAAATTCAGGCTTAAACTGAAAAAAGTAGGGAAAACTGCTAGGCCCTCCACGTATGACCTAAATCAGATCCCCTACGAATATACAGTGGAGGTGACAAATAGATTTAGGGGCTTAGATTTGGTAGACAGAGTGCCTGAAGAACTTTGGACGGAGGTCTGTAACATTGTACAGGAGGCAGCAACTAAAACCATCCCAAAGAGGAAGAAATGCAAGAAGGCAAAGTGGCTGTCTGACGAGGCTTTACAAATAGCTGAGGAAAGGAGAGAAGCCAAAAGCAAGGGAGAAAGGAAAAGATATACCCAACTGAATGCAGATTTCCAGAGAACAGCAAGGAGAGATAGGAAGGCCTTTCTAAATGAGCAATGCAAAGAAATAGAGGAAAACAACAGAATGGGGAGGACTAGAGATCTTTTCAAGAAAATTGGAGATGTCAAAGGACAATTTCATGCTAAGGTAGGCACAATAAAGGACAAAAATGGCAAGGACCTAACAGAAGCAGATGAGATTCAGAAGAGGTGGCAAGAATACACAGAGGAACTCTATAAGGCCGATCTAAATGTTCCTGATAACCACAGTGGTACAGTCACTGAGCTCGAACCTGACATCCTGGAGAGTGAAGTCAAGTGGGCTTTAGAAAGCCTCACTAACAACAAAGCTAGTGGAGGTGACAGCATTCCAGCGGAATTACTCAAAATCTTAAAAGATGATGCTGTCCAAGTGCTGCTCTCCATATGCCAGCAAATTTGGAAAACCCAACAGTGGCCACAAGATTGGAAAAGATCAGTCTACATTCCAATCCCAAAGAAGGGCAATGCCAAAGATTGCTCGAATTACCGCACCATTGCACTCATTTCACATGCTAGCAAGGTCATGCTCAAAATCCTACAAGCTCGGCTTCAGCAGTATGTGAATCGAGAACTACCAGATGTACAAGCTGGTTTCCGAAGAGGCAGAGGAACTAGAGATCAAATTGCCAACCTTCGCTGGATCATGGAGAAAGCAAGAGAGTTCCAGAAAAACATCTACCTCTGCTTCATTGATTATGCTAAAGCCTTTGATTGTGTGGATCACAACAAACTGTGGCAAGTTCTTGAAGAGATGGGAGTTCCAGACCACCTGATCTGCCTTCTGAGAAACCTTTATGCGGGTCAGGAAGCAACAGTTAGAACTGGACATGGAACAACCGACTGGTTTAAAATTGGGAAAGGAGTACGACAAGGCTGTATATTGTCACCCTGCTTATTTAACTTATACGCAGAGTACATCATGAGGAAGGCAGGGCTGGATGACTCACAAGCTGGAATCAAGATTGCTGGGAGAAACATCAACAACCTCAGATATGCAGACGATACCACTCTACTGGCAGAAAGTGAGGAAGACCTAAAGAACCTTTTGATGAGGGTGAAAGAGGAAAGTGCCAAAATTGGCTTGAAGCTCAACATTAAAAAGACTAAGATCATGGCAACCACTCCCATCACTTCCTGGCAAACAGAAGGGGAAGAAATGGAAGCAGTGACAGACTTTATTTTCCTGGGCTCCAAGATCACCGCAGATGGTGACTGCAGCCATGAAATTAAAAGACGTTTACTTCTTGGGAAGAAAGCTATGGTGAACCTAGATAGCTTAATCAAAAGCCGAGACATCACCCTGCCAACAAAGGTTCGCATAGTCAAAGCGATGGTTTTCCCAGTAGCCATGTATGGCTGTGAGAGCTGGACCATAAGAAAGGCAGAGCGTCGAAGAATCGATGCTTTTGAATTATGGTGTTGGAGAAGACTCTTGAGAGTCCCCTGGACTGCAAAGAGATCCAATCGGTCAATTCTCCAGGAAGTCAAGCCTGATTGCTCCCTGGAAGGACAAATGCTGAAGCTGAAGCTCCAATACTTTGGCCACCTGATGAGAAGAGAGGACTCTTTAGAAAAGACCCTCATGCTGGGAAAGATTGAAGGCAAAAGGAGAAGGGGGCGACAGAGGATGAGATGGTTAGATAGTGTCACCGAAGCAATGAATATGAAATTGGGCGAACTCAGGAAGCTAGTGGAGGACAGGGAGGCCTGGCGTGCTGTGGTCCATGGGGTCGCGAAGAGTCGGACACGACTTAGCGACTGAACAACAACAACAACAATGCTGATGCAGTGAAGCCAGTGGGGCTATGCTGTGTCTTGCAGGGGAAATTTCAGCTGCTGGAGGTCTCCTAAAGGTAAGTGGACATTTGTCTCCATGTGCCAGGATAAGGCCCAGCAGCTGCAATGGTCAACTAGGACCTGCATCAGTGACATGGAAGGGGGATAGGATACAGCATGTGCTGGCACTGTCGATCCTGCCCCCTCCTAAGCCTGATCTGCCCACCCTCCACACTTGTCATTGCCATTCCTCTGCCTCTGTGCCACATTTACCTGCTTTTTGGATGTTCCTATGTACATCCAGCACCAGTGTGCATCCAACCTTTGAAGTGGCATGTGCTGTCTTCACACCGTTGCAAAACTTCAATATAGGCTAATGGGTTCTGAGCTGTGTGTGATGAATCAGATCTTGGGGTATTGGTCGCCACATCTGTTCTGGTCGCTACATCTCAAAAAGGACATAGTGGAAGTACAAAGGTGCAGAAGAGAGCAAACAAAATTATTACTGGACTTGGGCACCTCCCTTATGAGGAAAGGCTGTAGCATTTGGAACTCTTCAGTCTAGAAAAAAGGCGGCTGAGGGGGAACTTGATTGGGACATACAACAATTATGCATGGAATGGATAGAAAAGACAGAGCGATATTCTTTTCCCAATCTCACAACACCAGAACCAGGGGGCATCCATTAAAATTGAGTGCTGGGAGAATGAGAGCAGATAAAAGGAAGTATGTTTTTACCCAGCAGGTAATTAAAATGTTTTTACCCAGAGGCTAATTAATTTTACCCAGCAGATATGGAACTCTTTGCCACGGAATGTGATGATGGCATCTGGCCTGGATGCCTTTAAAAGGAGATTGGGCGGATTTCTAGAAGTCTATAGTGGGTTACAAGCTATGATGGGCATGTGCAACCTCCTGGTTTTAGAAATAGGCTACCTCAGAATGTCAGGTGCAAGAGACTGGCATCTTGTTGTCTTGTATGTTCCCTGAGACATCTGGTGGGCCATTGTGAGACACCGAGAGCTGGACTAGATGGGCTTTTGGCCCATCTAGCGGGGCTCTGTTCTTAAAGTGGTTTATAGCACTTTTGTGATAGCTTAGGTTCTGGCATGCCAGTGGAGCTCCAATCCACCAGTGCACCCCTTGGATTCAATTAGGGCCTAAGGATGTTTTGTTTATTTTGTAAATTATAGTTTTAAATGTTATTTTATGGTTCTGTAAGTGGCTTTGGATGCCCTTTGGGAAGAAAAGCAGGAAACAAAAGTAAATAAAATATTGTATCACGTATATGTGAAGGCTACATGCATGAGGAATCTTATTTTTGTACTTCTATTTGGAGGGTGGAGGATGTCAGTTCTGTACAATGGGTCCTCATTATCCATGGGGGATCTGTTCTAGCAGGGCCGGCTCTAGAAGCGGTGGGGGCCAATGCGGGGCATTCTTTCAGGATCCCACCCTCCCCATATAATAGGGCTCCCGCTCACCAAGAAAAGTGCTTGTGGTGTAACATGCAAAGTGTGGCACCTGGAAATAGTTGGTGGTGACATTATGACATCATCACTAACTGCTTCCAGGATGCCCATTTTGAGCCGTTTGGAGGCAGGGGTACATGGGAGGGCCCGAGGTAAAGCTGCTCTGTTTGCTCCACTGACCTACAGCTCATAGGGGCTGCAGCAGCAGGTAATATGCTCACTGCACTGGTATGGGGGCCCCCAAAGTGCGGGGCCCAACGTGATGACATTGATCCCATTGGCTTAAGGCTGGCCCTGTGTTCCAGGACCCCTCACAGATATTGAAATCCACAGATATTCAAATATTCAATTTGGGGGCAGCAACTTGCCCTAGGCTGCCCTTGCTTATCAGATTCTGGAGAATTCTTTTTGAGGATGAAACAAGGTTAAAATTATAAATCAGTTGGTGCATTAAAAGTGAATAAAGTTTCTGTAGTTATAATTGAGCATTTGAGAGAATTCTTGTTTTTGACAGCTGAAAAATAAGGGTTAACAGGTACTCCAGGGCCAAAATGATTACTATTTATTCTGTAGTTAAGTGTACTCTTGAAAAACACCTTGGAAGGAATTTTGCATTTATTTTGGCCTCTGGTGCAATATCTTCGCAATATTTCTGTCTGAGCATTGATTTATTGTTGCTGCCATTCTCCAGGCACAGTGTATGGAAGTGAATGTTCGTATCTCTGCAATCTGCATCTCACCTTCTCATCTGCTCTCCTTGAAATTCATTGCAGTTGATCAAACAGCACTTCTTTTATCCATTGCATTTTAGATGCTGTTTCTGATTAATACTATCGTCTCATCAGTAGAACTTTGAGAAACAGGTTACTAACAAAATATTCTAGTTGCTATATTCATAACCATACCTTGGTTTATTTTTTTGGTTTTACCATCTTTAAATGAAATTAATTATTCTGATTACACACACATTAATTCTTTTACAAATCTTATATTAATGGTGACTAGGACAAGTGTGGGGAGAAAATTAAACAGTAATATTTGGGATTTAATTGAAATAGCTTTCAAGGTGTTTTTAATTTTTAAAAAAGTTCAATCTTCACGATGCCAAATCTTTATCTGCTATATGTACATGCTTCGTTTAGCATGTACTTTGCTATCATACATATGTGGAATTCTGGAGACTTTCCTATCAGAAGAGATCACTGTCTGAGGACGCAATCCTAGAAGCGCCCTTGGGCCAACACAAGCTGCTTGCGTTGGCCCTGCACATGCAGCACTGGTGCAAGAGTGCCATCCCAGGTCCCCACGCCAGTGCTGCATCCGCATTGGCAGCAGCATCGGCTGGTGCAAGAGTGTTTCTGGGTGGTTCCAGAGAGGGGAGGAGGGCGTTTCTGGGTGGGGGTGGGCAGACCGGGGGGCGTACTGTCCCAGGGAGGGGGGTGGAGCTGGGATGCGGCCGTTAGGCTCTATGCCTGCTAAATAGCAGACGTAGATCCGAGGACCGCATTGTGGCAGTTGGCGCCTACCCCTGGGTAAAGGCGCGAATGTGCCCTTGCCCTGTGGAGGCTCCAGCCTGCTCCCAAGCTGCGCTGGACACGGCACAGGCCCACCAGCCTATCTGTTCCAGTGCCGTTTTGAATTGCATCCTAAAGAAAGAAAGATTGTGAACTAAACTTTTTTTTTAACTGAAAATAAGTTTTAGACGTTCTTTGCCACATTCCTTGTGTTGAAAGTTTCTGAAAGGAGAACTCTTTTCATCCTCTATGTCTTGCAACCATTTTGGGGTGGAGAGGGTGCAATGGATTGGTTTTCTGGCTTTATACATCTGATGTATAATGGTTTTCCTTATGAATCCCTCTATGTTCACCAGAGATGGGAAATTGACTCAGGTTGACTTGACTCGAATCATGCAAAACTGTTGTTTTTTGGCAACTTGAGTTGACTCAAGTTATGAACGTCACTTACCCCTAACTCAATTTGCAAATCGGGGCCAATGACTCAAAAAAGAGATTGTTTTCATCACTTCCATGTTGTGTTAAAGATCTCGTAGGCAGTCCAGAGACCAACCTTCAGACCAACTTCAGCAGCAGATATGTTAAGAGGGAAGTAATGGTTGGTTTCAGGTATTGGGGGTCAGGGAGAGTGTTTAAGGCAGGAGCAGCAAGGACTCGGGGCAGGGAACAAACTTTGCCATTGGAACAAACCAATGGCTTAGGTTTTTTTTTTCTGAACGAGAGGGGGAGAGGAGAGAAGGAGGCATCCAAAGCATGGGAGGAGGGGATTTTGTGATATAATTAGAAACAAACAGCTAGAGGTGTTTTTTTTTTTACAAGCCAGGAAGGGGAGAAAAATGAGGAAACCAGGGAGGAAGCGTTTCCTTGCCATAGAGGAGGAACGCCTTCAGCCCGTCTAGCTGGTGACTTGACTCATTTCTTGAAATGACTTTGACTCTTGACGTGAAAGCCTCAAAACTTTGCTCACATAGAGTTGCAGCAGGTGCATGCTATGATTTGTGAGTTGAGTCGAGGTATGGGGTCACTGACTTGTGAATCTGGCTCAGAGTATGTCTCTGACTTGCACATGTACAACTTTTACTTAATAGTGGTTGCAGTAAGATCACCTGCCACCCCTTCCTTCTCTTTTTGGATTCTCTCATTGAGCCTGCAGAGGAGGAGGAAGATGGTAGTGGGCAGATCATGCCATTGCCACCACATCCTCCTCATCTGGAAGAACCAGGAAATAACATTGCTCTCCCAGCTACACTGCAAATCTTTGAATAAATATTATGTCTCCTATTGCCTCTAGCTCTGCTGCACCACTAAAAATCCTTATATCTAGAGACATTGGTCTGAAACGTAATTCAAAGCCAGCATACCTATCACAGCTAGACTGACATAAGATTGTAGTACATTATTTATACAGCAGCAAGAGCAGGTAAATGGGTAACATCAAAATACCTTTCAGCTCTGTTATTCTGTGTCTGCACAGTGGGGTTGTATATTTATTCTCCTAACTTTGATATGGATTTTGTGTTTGCTTACATCTGAGTGGACTGTACCAGCATAAGATCCATAATCTAAGTGTAACAATCCTAATCTCTAACCAACAGTAAGTAGTTGTACATGGCCTGTAGGTTCACACATTCCCTCTTATGCATGTGTTTCTTACCTGCCTCCTTTCCTTGCTTGCATTATCTGTGTAGCATTACGTTCACACTGATGTTAACACTAGCCATGGCTTTTTCAACAAGGTTTGAAAGTTCTGGCTGTAGTTGGTGTTATATTGGTGCAGATTTGTTAAACTACCCCATGTTTAATGCTGATAATGAGAACTGAGCTAGGAACCTGTGAGCAATGATTAAGAGATTAGGAATGCTACCTCTCCAACTGGTCCCATATGAAATTCAAACCTGTGGTTTTCAGGGTTTGGAGTCAGATGTACTTACCTCACCTGGTTTCAGTGCTTCCGAGCAAAAGACAATATTTAGACAAATTTGAAAAGAAAAAGCCTAATGTCTTCTGTGCTGTGTGTGTGTCTGTGTGTGTGTCTGTGTGTGAGAATTAATAGATAGTCCTAGTTTATGGTTGTAGTGCTTCTGAAGCTTCACTATAACTTATTATGGAACATGCATTAATGTATTGGGCTTTCCTTTATCAGTGTGCTTTGTAGAATACAGTGTCTGTTTGTTGTCCAAATGTCTATACTTTGGATAATGATTCCATCTTTACATGTTAGTTCATATGAAATCTCTCTTTATATATGATCCTGAGCTCAGTAGGATGAAAAGCATGCAATTCTTTGCATGTTGTTCAGGCTCATTCTGGGCTTGGTTGTCATATAATTTACAATTAGATTCCACTACATTATTCAGAGTATCTTACATAAATTATTTCAGCTCCAAATTGAATTATTCTTTGTTGATTGCCTGCCTAATAGATGATTAAGTTCAAAATTTCAAGTATAGTAGGCTTTCAGCTTCAACTCCTAACAAGGGTTTAGTACTTATTAAACATATGCATTTTTACCTGGGAGTAAGTTCCATTGCGGACAGTGGGACTTGCTTCTGAGTAAACACGCATAGGATTGTATTGTAAGTTGGATAATCAACATTTGCTGAAATAAATATGTATGCAGGGGAAGTAACTAATATAAAACCTATAGTCATATATGTAGTTCAAGTCAAATATTGCTTGTCTAGTGCGATTAGTGAACATTTGAAAATCTTTTCAGGCAAGACTACTTCAGAAATAAACTGCTTTTAACAAATGCAGATATGAAACATTATCACATGAGTATATTTCTATGCTATTAAATCAAATCAGGGGTATGAAGTGATAACAGTAATAGCATTACACCATGTCTTCAGTGTACACAACAAAATACCCATGGGTTTGATAAAAATGCTTATCAGAATCCATTGGTTATACTTGTCAGTTAGATAAAGCAGCAGCTGCAAAATAGTTGCCTGAATCACGAGCATATGATTCTTAAATGATCCAACCAATGGCTTTTTATCTGTGTTCCTTTGCCACCACAATAATATAAAAAAACATTGCTGTAAAAATCTCTTTTGCGTTCTTAGATAAATACATTGTGCCACATTATAAGAGTTCTTGTGATTAGGTGTATGTCATGGGTGCGAAGGCTCATATCCTCATTGGTATTTATTCAAATACAGCTGTTATTTTTGCAACTGTAAACTACATAATTATTGTTTGAAATAATATATCGAGACTATGTGAATATTTGAGCAAATTACATTTTAACATATTCAAGACAAAAAAAGGATTTTTTTAGTTTCTTCCATGAATTGTATGCAAAATTCCAGCAGTTAACAAAGTGCATTCCTGAGCCATAGTGTACACTGAAATATGCTCACTTTCCAGAGGAATTAGCTGTTGTGAAGTGCATTTATTTGTTACGGTAGTTCAAGTGTTTTTGAATAGAACCGATGCCAGAGACAACCTGCCACATTTGCAGCACATATTGCATTACCTATAGCAGTGGTTGCCAAACTGAGAGCCGTGGCTCCCACGGCTCCCAACCAGCCAAAGGAGCCACAAAATCCTCGTGAACCCCCCCCCCCACCTTATACATTGTATAGGACTGTAGCCCTAATGGGAAGTCGTGGCCAATGGCCCAGTTGGTCATGGGATCCGCCAGCCAAAAAAGGTTTGGGAACCACTGACGTATAGCGTTCCTGTTGGAACCCTTTAGGGTTCCTGAGCAGCCCCATATAAGGGTGCCTGGCCCAGGAGGGTTATGTTGGAGGTCTCTGTCTATTTTGCTCCTCTCATACCTGATATGTCCCTGTTCCACCTTCCCTACTAGAAATGCCCCCCTCCTTATCTAAGGTTAACCTTATCTAAGGTTAATTAATTGAAAGCAGATTGATGGATTGTGCACACACTCCCTCACCCAACCTCTCTCTTCCTTGATAATTCCTTCTCAATAATGGTTGCTTACAATCAGCATCAATCTTTACTACTTTTAATTCTAACCAGGTTGGTTATTTACTTGAGATTTGAAAGCAGGGTTTGAAGCTGCTTAGTGGTGGATCATGACTTGCATCTCCTCTGAGCTGATTGTTGTTAATGTGAATCTAAATCTTGGCTGCACTTGTCAGAGCAAATTCACACCAAATTTGCACCAGGTGAATGACAAATCTGCTGCCTGTCCCAAATATGAAACAGCCTTTTGATCTGTTATCTGATAAGAGAACATAAGAGATATGTCTTCACTCACTGTCTAAATAGTTTCGTTCTGTGCCCAAATATCCAGTTAGGAAATGCATCCTATTTTTCTATAACTGGAGCCAAAAACTGCAGCAGCAGACTTTGGTAATCAACTCTTCTTACTTTTGATGTATTTGAAAAATAATATATGTATCATACCTTTTATATAAGCTTTGCCATCCACAATTCCTTCAGCTTTTTTTTTTTTAACTCTGTACTCCTCCAGATCCACTTCAGTTTGTTGGTCTCTATCTAAAAACGAGGTGAACAAAACATAAAGCAGAGCTCCAGCCAAGTTCTAATCAGTACTAATGAGAACGATATAGTTACCCAGGCTCTCTTGCATAATATGTCCTTTTAATGAAAGCCAAAATGGCAATTACATTTTTAAAAACCATCATGTAACCTGTATTCTCCCATATAACCAACAAAGCTATTAATGGATTAAAAATCAGTAGTCATTTAAGGGCACAATCCAAGGCACCCGTTGGGCTGGCACATGTGTGTTATGGTGGCTCAAGGCTATCGTAAACATACTTTAAGGCACATCTGCAAGGCACTGGGCCTATGCCAGCACTTGTGTCAACCCAGGCTCGCCCATGGAGGCAGCTGGTAAGCCGCTCCTTTTCTGGGCAGGGGGAAGGTGGGAGAGGGTGGAATGGGTGGAGGAAGGGTGGCCCAGAGAGGGGGTGGAGCCCAGATGATGCGGCTAGCCTACATTCAAATCTCCATCTCCAGGTCACGCAGACCCAATTTGGGCCACCGCAGCATTCTTGGACTTGCGCCTGTTAAGCAGGTGCAGATCCGAGCAGCCCCATCAGGACGGCTGGGACTTACGCCAGGGTAAGGGGGCAAATGTCCCCTTGCCCTGTGGTGAGCTCTGGAGGCAGCAAACCTGCGTTGGTACAACATAGGCCAGCTGGCCTTCTTGTTCCAGCGCAGGTTAGGATTGTGCTGCCTGAGATTTTAAAATTTTGTACCCATTGTACCTATTTACCAGCGACAATTTGTGACCTATCTTTGGTAAGTCACTCTCACTATGTGTCTTTCACCGATTTGCCGTTGGGGTGCCTTTTGATATTGTATTAATATGCCCACATGCAACATAGCATTCTGTTTGTGGCTCCTTCTTTCAGGTCCCAATGACACATTACATTACTGTACTTGCATAGCTTGTCCCTGTGTATGCGTGTTTCTTTTCACTGTAAATAGTAACTGAGTGGAGAGGTGATGAGACCCATGCCAAGAGGGAGTGTTATTAACCCTTTATTTCGTGCCGCCATCTGGATGAAAATCCTCTCCCTGAAGCTCCTGTTTGCCTTGGGAGAAAGACACATGTCAGCTCAGTAAAGTCACACTGAAAAAGCTCTTGGAATACAGAAAATAAATAATTCTAGTAGTATTTGCATGGAAAACGCTGTCACAAATATGAGAAAACAAGTATGATATGTGGCAATGTAACCCCTCTGTAACAGGCAATGTACTGTTAAATGCAGGCTCATTCAGACTTCAGAGTCTGTGCTGGTCATGTTTCATCTTTGATTGCACTGGAGCAATGGCATGGTCTGAGGACCCAGATGTGTATGGACTGGTGGGTGGGGGGAGGCAGAGGAGGAGCTTCCATTTATGAAGATGTATTCATACTTTTAAAAAAAAAAAAGCTCTTTGCCAATTCCTCCCCTGCAGCTTTGGTTGTTCTTTTAGTTGTTTTAAGAAAATAGCTTTTTAAACATCCTCTTGATTCTGTTGTGATCTGTTAGCACCAGGAAGCCTGTACCATTTATAGTCTGAAGGCTTTGAATAAATCATTGAGATGACTTGCTCGGGTTAGTCTTGCTAACTGCTGTAAAGTGTACCAATAGTGTTGCTGGCATGAATTGAGTTAAAAATCCAGAGCTCTAACATTACTATCCAAGCATATAATTTCATTCGTCTTTTTTCTACATCCATTTCTGCAATAAGTAAGATCTGCTGTATTACTGTAGATCAAAGGATTGCTTATTGTTTTCTGTGAATGCCAGTCTCCTCTGTGGCCAGTGAGCAGCTCTTGGCACTCAGTTTCCATAACACATTTATGCCTGATCCATCACAGTTGGGAATTTTCTGGTTTTGGCACCCATATGAAAAAACAAAACACCCACCACTTCAAAACCAATCTAATAGAACAGTAGTTAACAGTTCATTTCAAAATGTGATAGTAAAAAGCAAAATGAACATGTTTTAGGTAATCAGGATCAAGAGAAGATTTTAGACTTTTTTCCCCTGAATTGCTGATAATTAGTTAACTGTTTGCATGGCCTTATGGAGATCGTCAGGAAAATGTGGGTCAGCATGGTAGAATGTATTAGCCCAATACATCGTCTCCATTTTATTATGAAGCTGCTGAGGAAGCAGTGATATACAGCACTGTCATTACAGATCTATTGTTACAGGGGTTCCACAGTCTTCTGTGTACTGCCATTAATTTATAGCAGTAAACAATATGTAGCCTTCCGACTGCAGCAAAGCAGAATCTTTTAATGAGGTGGATGTTATTACCACAATAAATCAGTGCATTCGTGTAATGTATAATTCAATGTGTGTATTCCCACTGTAACTTCTCTGAGTAAGCTGATAGTGTATCATTGTCAGTGCACAGCTCCATAGTTCTTTATTTCCAAGCCTCCCCCCCACCAAATTTGGTGACTTTTTTTTTAATCGGCTTGCAAATAAATGCACCATGCCTTGATACTTGTCCTGCTGCCAAGTTTCAGAAACCAAGTGAAACAAAACAAAAAAGAATTAAAATCAATACTGTGCATTCTGGCAGTATGGATCCTCATATGATACGTTTTATTTCTTTTTTTCAAAAGAGAATTAAATCAATTCTAATTGGTTTTAGCTTTATATTCAGCAACTGTAATTCTATAACTATTGATCTGTAGTTGTGTTTTCAGGGAACAATAAAAGCTAGAGCAGTTAAAAGCATGTCTTTGAAGGGCTTCAATACCATACAAATACATAGTGATGTATTTGTGTTTGTATTTGTATTGTGGAATACATAGTGTTTGTATTGTTGTGGAATATAATTTATTTTACCAGTGATCTTAATATTTTACTACTGATCTTAAAAAGACCAAAGCCAGCATGGCTGAAAGTTGTAACAAAGCAAAACATGAAATAGATTTCCATAATTTTTTAAAAAAATAAATGTGATAGTTAATATCAGAACTTCATTGAATATGTTTGTTAGATGAAATCTCTTTATTTAGAAGCCACTTTAAAAAGAGGATTGTAGTTAAAATTAGAGCACTACGAAGTTAGTTGTCAGACAGTTCATTTTAGGTTTTCCTTCTAAGGTGTGACTGGCTATGACTGGCGCCATCCTCTCCGAGAGTGGTCCAAATGTGCTTTATGGTAGCCCTTCTGTCGGCCAAACTTTGCTGGCCTAACTGTGCCGGCCAGGTTAGAATTGCGCCTTCAGTCTGCTACTATCTCCCTCCAGTCTGCCATAGATGCAATCCTAATTGATCCGCTTCTCCCTTGCTCGAGTGAGAAAAAGATCTCACTCCTTACTGTGCTCCTTGTTTGCTGTCATCTAACATGAAAGTGTGGGACTTCAGAAGTGCACAAGAATTTGCATTGTCCCTGTAAATAAAACCAGAAGTCCCGCATTTCTGGGTTTGATGATAGCCAGTTAGGAGTATGGTTTTTTGGCTTTTTGTTGTGCAGAGGAACCCGCACAACAGGTGGTCAGGGTCACTTGCTCTTAGCCAATTGTTAAGTTACACATATCATTGCCAAACCAAAAGAAAGGGCAGTGGTGGGGTAGGAATGATCCTTATCCCACATAGTTGGGGTCACATGCATAGTATTGATGCACACACTGCAGTGACATAGAATCTTGCTGCGGTAAGATATGCCAACATGCTATTTGTGTAATTATGGGAATTATATCTTTATGTAATATTGCCTTGTACGAAATTTGTGTGAGGAAATTTTTTAAACAATTTCCAGTAAAAATTATTTGTTGTTGTTGTTCAGTCGCTAAGTCGTGTCCGACTCTTCGCGACCCCATGGACCACAGCACGCCAGGCCTCCCTGTCCTCCACTAGCTTCCGGAGTTCACCCAATTTCATGTTCATCGCTTCGGTGACACTATCTAACCATCTCATCCTCTGCCGCCCCCTTCTCCTTTTGCCTTCAATCTTTCCCAGCATGAGGGTCTTTTCTAAAGAGTCCTCTCTTCTCATGAGGTGGCCAAAGTATTGGAGCTTCAGCTTCAGGATTTGTCCTTCCAGGGAGCAATCAGGCTTGACTTCCTGTAGGATGGACTGATTGGACCTCTTTGCAGTCCAGGGGACTCTCAAGAGTCTTCTCCAGCACCATAATTCGAAAGCATCTATTCTTCGGCGCTCTGCCTTTCTTATGGTCCAGCTCTCACAGCCATACATAGCTACTGGGAAAACCATAGCTTTGACTATGCGAACCTTTGTTGGCAGGGTGATGTCTCGGCTTTTGATTAAGTTGTCTAAAAAATTATATATTTTTAAAATTTAAAAGAAAAAATTTGATGCATCTTTCTCCTCCTTTATTTAGTTTTTGTGTGTTTGAATGCAGAACTGTCAGATTTTTAAAAAAAGAATTTAAACATTTATGATACATTTTGATGCTAGTAATTTAGTAGATCAGATGTTACAACAGTTGTCAATATTGGAATGTATTGAAACTATTCTTTTTATTTCCCTAGCCTATTGGTGCTCTTAACCCAAAAAGAGGTGCATTCTTCGCAGAACGCTATGAATCATGGGAAGATGATCAGGTTCCGAAGTTTCATTATGGTACTCATTATTCAACAGCAAGCTTTACTCTGACTTGGTTGTTAAGAATTGTAAGTATAGCATATGAAGTGTGTTCTTCTGAATTACAACAAAAACATGTTGTATGCTTTTGGACTTTACATTAAGTATGGCTTTAAATCTAAAAGGCCTTAAAGCAACTAAGATTTTAAAAACTAATAAAAATTAGTAGTTTGTTTTTGATTACCATAAATTAAAAATTTTTTTTGAGCATAATGATTTCATTTTCAGATAATTACGAAAGATCACTTTTAAAATATGCTTTTTTAAGTAGGCCCCTTTGTATTTTGTTTTGTTCAGCGTGTTTTGTTATGCCTGCATTTTTTCTTAAATTGAGTAAAATCCATTTATGGCTAAATTTAATTTTCATCATTGACAAGTTAAAATAATCTAATGAGACACAATATTAAATAGAATTATCCTACCTCCTTTTTCAAATAATGTGGAGCTATAGTTACAGGTAACATTGCAATTGGACAGACTTGGTGTATTTGTAAAACAGGCTATGTTTCTGTAAAATAAACTGGAATGATGATTTATCTGGTAGAAACTAATTTTGGGGGGAAAGCATTAGCAGCACATCATTAATTAAACCTTGTTAGATTGGTACAAGCAGACATAAATCCTGGAAGTAATTTATGGCACTTAGCTAATTTCAAGCAATTATCCACTAATACGCACTTAAATGTCCTTCGACTAGAAAGAGGTTTTTCAATTGTACACACATTTTTCTTTTCTTAATGGTGAACTGTGTAAGAGGACACAATAGAGAAAAAGTTGTCTCTGTATGTAATGTATTAAGGTTATGTTACCAGGGAAGTTACTAACTCTGAATAGCGTCTAAGATCCAAAGAACTACATAACTAGTTTTCTGTGCCCCCAAAGGCTTCAGACCTCTGTTTTCTACCTGGTAGATCCCACTCTATGAGTGCCACATGGCAAGCCACTTTGCATGTTGGTGCATGTCTGTCTTATTTTCTTTGCACAGCAATTGCAGGTAAAGTGACGTGTGTGTTTTTCTTTGGGTCCCAATGCTAAAAGGTTTAGGAACAACTGATTTGGAATTTATTGAAATGTTAATGTTTGAAATTGCTTATCAGTCATGATTTCGGAAACAGTTTTGTACTGAATTATAAAATATGAGTAATTCTCATATTTTTTTTCCATTTTGTTTCACTTATCTTTTTTTACTCTCCACAAGAATAGAACTTGCCAATAAATCTTCAATACTATTTGGAAATGGTCAAAAATATTATATGCGGTAAAAGAAATGCGTTGGCCTTCTCTTTCAGAAAGTATTTCACTTAATTTTGTTTTTATCTTCTTAGGAACCCTTTACCACATTTTTCCTCAACTTGCAAGGAGGCAAGTTTGATCATGCAGATAGAACTTTTTCATCCATTTCAAGGGCATGGCGCAATTGTCAGCGTGACACATCTGACATCAAAGTAAGGTTTCATGAAAGTTACTAAACACTGCTGTAGTAAACTCTCTGATCTTTTCCTCATGTTTAAAAAAAACAAAGTAATATTTGTTTGATTCCTAGTAAATGTCTTATGCACATACGGTATCTATTTGGAGATTGCAAAAATTAGGGGAATTGCAGCCCAATCCTAATAAGTGCTGGTGCAGTAGGTCCGCAGGGCCTCTGCTGTATCCAGTACTCATCAGGAGCTAGCTGGAGGTTTCTTTGGGTGAGATATTTTTCCCCTTACCCTGGGTAGTGCTCCAGCCTTCCTTATGGGGCTATTTGGACCTCTGCTTGCTTTTAGGTGGCAGAAGTCCAAATGGCCCCATGGGAAAAACCCCATCCCTGCCTCTGAGCCACACATTCGCCACCCCTCTACAGTGCAGATCTTACTTCTACCAGTGGCCATCGGGTTGGATGTGGTATTGGTGGAGCAGTGTAGGCCACTCCTCCGGCACTGCTTACTCATTTTATGGCACATTTGCTGCACCTTCTCCCAGCAAAAGGCAGAGCTTCAAATCAGGATTGTGCTGTCAGTCTGTTTAAAATCATAGTCTAGTGGTGTGCAAAACTATAGGATAAATTTGTTAAAGCTATGACTTGGAAGTTTGCTTTAAGCTTGTGTGCCATTTTTCAGCTTTTATGTAGCTAGATAGGCATGCATCCCCAATTACTAAACACATGCACATTATTATATTTAACATGAACTGTTCTCAGTTGAGGAGCAATGGGCATTAATGTGTATTTCTACAAACCTAGTGAAATGTGAATAACAAAGACGGGCTTGTGCCAGCAAGCTCTCACATGTCCCTGATTCATGTATCTGTGAACCCTAATAGTATTTGCAATAAGAGGCAATAGGCTAACATGGTTTTCTGAGTTTGCTACAAGAAAATTAAATTTCTCTTCCATGGAAGAATGAGATGGCCTTTATGCTGAAGGAGAGCAGCGATCCATCTACATATCAGGGTCGTGATCTAAAGGCTGATCTAAAAGTTAATATGTAATTTTATTATTTTTATTTTGTGTTATTTATATCTTGTCTTTGCCCTTCAATGTAAAACATGTACAGGATGGGCTGCAACAATAATGTGTAAATAAGGCCATGTATAGGTCCTAGTTTTATAGGGTGAAGTTACTGGTCTTCACCTTAGCTGGATGCAGCTTAGCATCCATTGCATAAAATGAAGAACAATGTGTATATAATCAAACTGTGATGTGGAAAATGCCTTATAAAAGAGAGGGAAGCTTTAAAAGCAATAAATAGCTTTGGAAGCTAGCAGTTCAAAGGAAAAAAAGAAGTTCCTCTTGGCCAGGGCAGAAACTTAAAGAAGCAGAACTAAAGAAGTCCCAGCCATTCTCAACCCACGTGTGCGTGAAGGAGGAGTTTTCAGGGACCTGGCGGGAGGGATAAGCCAGCAGCAATGAACTTGCAATCTAGAAAGACTCCTGGGCCTGTTCACCCAAAGTTTATGTGATACAGGCTATATGAGGCTTGTTTTCAGTTTTTGTTTATGTCAGTTGAAGCTAGACAGCAGTGGAACTCCACCATCCACCCACTTGTATGAAGGAACATGCTGGGCCTTGGTTGGTGGTCCTTCATGGAGATCATCCTTAAAGTCATGTACAGGGTCACCTGGGAGTAAACCCAAGCAGCCCAACAGGGCTTCATAGATCTGTACCAGTGAAATCACTGGTGCAAATCTGAGAGGCCCGTGTAGGCCTGACTGGGCCGGGGATGGTGATTAGGATACGGCATAAGTGCAGGATCGGTTTCCCACCTTCCCAGGCCAGCCTGCCCATGGGTATGCTCTCCTCATGCTCTGTTCTGCTTCTCCCCACCCTCCCGCTGCTCTCCCCAGCCTCTTGCATGGGCCAAATTCGGCTGGCACTTCCCCAACTTACGGGTGGCCTCTGCAGGCTGCTGCAAGTGCCTGTGCCAGCCAGATGCCCCCACAGAGTGGCAAGATGTGCCTTATGGCATGTTTGCGACATTCTTAGGCTACTGCAGGGGACTTGCACTGGCCAAATGCAGGGCCAGGATTTGTTGCAGTTTCACATCTCACAGTCCAGAACTGGTTGAAACTGGCAT
>JAJKFI010000003.1:29334217-29364543 GCA_029204185.1 Lerista edwardsae
TCCGCAAGCCCCCAACTCTGCTCTAACCAACACAAATCCACAACAGGATTGCGCCCCAATATGTTGAAATTCTAAACGTTCCCGCCATTCTTTATCCTCATTTGCTATTGGGAAAAAAAAACTTCACAAGAAAAAAGGAAAACCTAGCATAAAATGCACTTCACCATTCATTTCATCTTCATGGTGGTAGAAGAACAGTTAAATAGAAACAACTTTTAGATAAGTTCAGGCATACTGTTTGATTTTTGAGAGCTCTGTTCAGAATACTTCTTGGACTATGCCAAGTCAAAATTAATGTATTATGTTACATATATACAGTTGACTATGTATGTAGTCAAAAACATTGCTTTTTGACATTGTGTTTGATGCCTGACATGCCATAAGACTCAAAATTAAATTCCTTGTTTTTACTGGCTTACTACAAAATTGCATAGCTTTTATTCTGTTCTAGTCTGTGAAGAAGTATTCTGCTCCTGCTGATGCAACTGACCTTTTTAAAAAAAACAAAAGCATTGCCTACTCTTGGTCATTCTAATGTATAGGTGCTTGTGTGTGTTTTTTAAATGCATCAGTTGTTTTGTAAGGATCCGTAAAGTGAACGTTTTATTAAAGGATTACTGCTATGTGCTGCAATGTTGATTGTCAATCAGTGATGGAGTATAATTTCCTTCTTCACTGCATATAAGGAAAAAATTGACATATTGAATTGCTACGTCCTTTCAGAACCATTTTCATTATTATACCTGGGTGTGATTATGCAAACTCTTCTGATGAATAATTTAAAAAATAATGAGAACCAACTGAACAATGATGGTGAAATTGATCTTTAACATTGAATATATTTTGGTTTAGCCATGTAGTACTGTATATAACTATTGCAAGTACTGCAAAAATGTAATTGCTTAAAATGAAATGCAGAGTTCTTAAAATGAAATGCAAAGTTCTTAAATCATCAACTGTACCCTGGAGCTCCTAATTATTCTTTTGTATAACAATTTGTAGTCCCAGTCTGAATTATTTTTTCTGAACGTGAACATGTTTACTTTCATATGGGCCTTTTTACTAACAGCTCTTGTTAGGGGAGGGTACGTTATGCTTTGCATACTTAAGTTCACATGTTCAGCCCCTGGTATATCAAACAATCTTATGGAATAGAGTTTTTCCGTAGAGTTACTTGGAGGGCTGTTCCTATTCAGAGTAGATGGTACTGGGTTAGATGGACTATAAAAGTCTTATTGCCATACATCTTCATAAGAAAAGCAGTGTGGTACAGTGGTTAGAGTTACAATTGTCACTAAATCAGGTTACAGGTTGCACTGAGCCCTAAGCAACTGTGCTTTGATGGTTTGCATGCACATGAATGTCAGCATGTCCCACTCCTCCATTCAGCTGAAGGGGCAAGAGGGGAGAGGAAATTGTTGCCCTACACTTTGCCTTTGCCACTTCCCTATAGCTTCCCTCCTTTGCTACTTACCTCCATCATCATTGTTCTCAGCAGCAGTGGTGACAATGTTGGTGGGCAAATGAGCTGCCAGTAATCCAGCTGTTGAGGGGAAAGAGGATCATACCACAGACATGTGAATAATGTCTGTAGATACACAGGAGCATTGGAAGTTAGATTTCTCATGTTGCCCAATACCAATTAAACACTGTGTCACATGCTTGTAGCAGAGCCCCTGCCCCTCTGTCATTTCTTTGCAGTTAGCTGTTCATCCCCCAAATAACCGTGCGAGACAGACATGGATGAACAGGCCACTTTATTACACCAAATACATAGGAAAAGAAGCGGGGGACCAGCAGCCTTTAAGCTAAGGCAGGAAGCGGTGACAAAGCCTTGCTGGGAGGTCTGGTCAGCCACTGGCCAGCCACTAAGTAGACGAAACATCCTGACATCCTGGCTGTGCCAGCCCCTTGGGGCACAACCTTTCATGGTCAACCTCCACAAGGGTGGAGGCAGCACACCTCCGGCCCACCCTGACCGGAGGGCATCTGAGTCGGGCCAAGGCTTGAGGCTAGGAGAATCCCTGTCAGTCCGATGCGTGGGTGAGCAGCTGAGGAGTTGTTGATGGGTAACGCCGTGCCTTAGCTGACCTCCAAATGAGCACCAAAAGTTTCCTTCCAGCCTTTGTGCCTGCACCAACCTGCATAAGGTGACCGATGTTAGCAGAAACTAAGCAAAAGAAAAAACCCTGACCACCACCACAGTCTGAGGTAGGCAAAAAAACTGCCAGCCAAAGGCCAATCATTGAAAAATTCCTACCCAGCCCCAAATATGACCAGCCAGGCCCAGACTATCAAAGGAGGGAGGGCAGGCGGGGATCAGCATCCCTGGCGTGCCACCGCAGAATGACCACCTGGGCAATGTGCAGCTCCCAAGTGAGCTTAGGGTGCTGCCACCACCGTGGTGTGCCCAATTGGGTGCCCAATCAGGCAACGGCTGTCTCAAGTGGCAGGGGCGGTGCCAGCTAAGAACAAGTCCCCAGCTAAATGCTGGAGCTTCAGATAGTGACTTGGGAAAGCATATGAGGTAGATGAGAGAGTAGGCTAATGGTTGAAATCCAGGCCCCTTTTGCACGGCAGCCAAAATTATGGGACTGATGCAAAAGAGGAACAGGGAAACTTTTGCGGTTAACGTTTGTCCTCAAATGTTTCTTGAACTGTTAAAACTTGAATGGTTAACATTTGTCTTCCATACCATTTTGAGGTTCAGTGGCATTATTTTTTGTGATACTGCTTTGATACATATCAGAATGATTTTATTAGGAATACTACATAAGAATTGTGCTTGGCTACACAAATCTGCTCCTTGACATTAAACTAATTCACCTAAATTCAGCCAGTTCCCATGCAAATTCTTTCAGAAGAGCGCATGACTATGCCTATTTGCTATATGATCCATCAGATGAAAATTATCTGCCATAAAAGTCAAATTGTAGTTAACTGTGTCAAAGTTCACATCTGTCTAATATTTTAAAGGTATTTTTGGAAGGTAAAAATATGCTTTAAATTCTACATAACTATGTAGTAAAAACATATGGTTAATGGGGGGGGGGATTGTAGCACTTACCTGACAAGAATAGAAAGTAACAATAAGAAATGCATCTGCAATTTTCTCATTTTTCCACCCTGCCATCTAACTCTGAATTTGCAATGTTTAAGCCAGATCAGCAGGAAGGAACTAACGCAATGTATCATCACTTAAAAATAATATTTGCAAGGTTCAAGTAAAGGTTAGACTGTAGTTCAGGATTAGTCTGATACTTTGATCACAGGTCCCAGGGCTTTCATGACACAATGACAAAGATTGGTTGTGACCACATATATGGTCTAACTTTATTTCCTGTGGTGTGATACCAAATGACACAAATTGCTTCCAAAGCAGGCCCATGTGATCCTCCCTACAACATTCAGTGCCTTCAACTAGTTTTTTGGACCGTCCCTTTCTGAAGTTCTATTTACAGACTCTCAATGCACAGATTGTTGCTGGCCCTCTTTTCCCATTTTCAAAATGCAAATGCAATTATGTCAGTACTATTCAAACGATGAACAGTTTCCTAGAGCATTGACATCTTTTACTCTGCAAACAAAATACTGTAGTTTACTTTCATACGATGGTTGTAAACTCAATTGGTAATTTATTGCCTCATCAAAATAAAGAATATGAGAATTATCTCGCCACATCAGACAGTCATTGATTTCGGAGGAAGACTTGAGCATGTGCTTATGCTTTCATTTAAATAAATCAGTATTAGGCCAGTAATCCTATGCACACTTACTGGGGAATAAGCTTCATTTAACTTATTTGGGATTTAGGATTGGATGCATGTTTAGGATTATCCTCTAAATGAACTTAACCCTGGCTGGATATAAATATTTACCTCCCATCAGTAAGTTCTATTGCAATACTAAAATGTGTAGACAGTTTAAGGCAATAGGATTGAATGAAGAGGCACTGTGGTAAAAATGAGTTTAAAATGCTGATTCGGTGATTGTGCGTTTCTTTGTTAATTTAACACATGCTGTGAGAGCATCCTTCCCTCCACTTCCCTGCCAAGCTTTTTTTTTTTTTTTTTTTAATTGAGGAAAAGAGGGAGTGCATATACAATGGAAACTTACTGCAATTTGTTGAAGGCATCTCGAGAGAAATAACATGTGTGTACCAGTGGCATACAACAGTCAGCCTGGGTTTAGAAACTCCATATCAGTGGTTACCTTTGGAACAGATACTGTTCTCAGAAATGTGAGATTGAAGGTTTGGCTAATTTGATGGATTATTTTATATTTAAAAAATTGTCTTTTTTTATATTGCTTAAGGCATTCCCAAACATTTCCTTGAATGTTGATGACAGAAGGGAAACAGGAAGTTCAAAAGTTCAGTAGAGGACGTTCCTGTGAGGTGACAGTAGCATTTCCTACCATGCCGAACCTGCTTGCCCCAGTGACAATGATTGGAACAGGATTTCTTAATCCTCAGTAAAAACAATACATGAGTTTATGGATGATCAGCACTAATGGGCAGCTCAATCCACGTGCTGCCTTGAAACAGGAGTCTAGAACCAAGAGAGCAGACGTGCGTTTAATTGATACTTTTAAAATGTAGGAAATGAAGTATCTGAAAGACTGAATACTAGGCCAATCTTAATACTAGACCAATGTCAAGCAGTGGTACCTGTATCACCGGTGATAGTACCTGTGATGGTGTCTGGTGGTACACACAGGACCCATCAGACCCCCATTCCCTGGCAGTGAGACCAGCAATGCAACACAACAAGCAGCAGTAGAAGGCTCGGTGTAGTGGGCAGAGCTCCAGCATGCACTTTTTGCACACTTGAAAAAGCCCTCCTGTATGTCATGGCACTTCTGGCTTTTCAGTCTGGAAGCAAGTAAAGTGGCAGTGGCATCATTGCCAGTTACTTCCCAAGGTATTTCCAATGGGTGGACAGTGGGGAACCAGCATGGGAACAAATGCAGCTATACTAGACTGTAAATACTAATACTAATCCTATATCATCTGCCAAGGGCATGGGCTGAAGACTATAAGCAAAATTTGTTGTTGTCGTTCAGTCACTAAGTCATAAAAATGTCTGTGTGCAGCTATGAAAGCATTCACACAAGTTAATAGATACTACTAAGCCAGAATTTTAGAAAGTTAGATATTAGTGATAAAGCTAAACATTCTAGTTTGGAAAATTCTTCTGTATATTTGCAAGTCACTAGCACTCTAAGGGTGCAATCCTAACTTGTGCTGGAGTGGGCAGGCTGGCGTGCCTGCTCCATATCTAGCACAAGTTTGGAGCTGCCTGGAGCCTCCACGGGGCAAGGGCATGTTTATGCCCTTGCCCTAGGGTAGGTCGCCAGCCGTCCTGATGGGCTTGCTTGGATCTGCACTATAACTGCTGTATCTGACCTCTGGATCCCTTATCGTGTGTCATAGCGAAAGTCTAATAATGTGCTTTTACACATTAAAAGCTGAACATTCAGATATAATTATACTTGAATATAAATATACTTGAATGTCATTTGTTTTTTGTTGTATTTATTGTCTATTGTTTATATGCTAGTGTTAGTATGGATGTAGCCATTAGCCGAAATCAAATTCCAAGTATGGTACTCATACCTGGCCAATAAATATTATCAATCAATCAATCAATCAATCAATCAATCAATCATCTACTATGGCCTGCACAATTTAAAAATAAATATGTTTTCATACATGTCTTAGTACTTTTTAATTCATTTGAAATAACTGAAATCATAATTGTTGACTGGTTTATGTAATGAATGAATCCTGAAATTCAGTATTGCACAGTATTTAACTAAAACAAATGCCAAAAACTGAGGGTGGTCGATGCTTTTTATCTCCTCTGAATAGTATGCAAAATTGATTGTGCTTCTGTTTTTAGTAATTCAGTGGTCTAAATACTTCATTTAAAGCATAATAGTGCTTCTGTTATTATTTGTTAGGTATTTTATATCACGTTCTTATTTTGGCTGTGTTTTAAGGTGACCGCTATTACTGTATACAAATATGTGTAATGCACAATCATGCAGTTTTTTTCCTCACAAGTGATAATAGCTTAATTCCTGCTTGATTTTTCCTGTCTTTGCTCTGGCAACTCCAGACTGACCCTGTCCATAATCTGATGACCTGCCATTGCACTGAGCTATTTGGGAAAACCGTTCTGGCCATAGTTGACCCTGAGGGTGGTATCTGGAAGACCACTGATCCATTGACCCATGTCAAGAGTGGATTTAAAATCTGATCTACTGGGCCTCTGACATAGTTAGGCACTGGGTCCACTGCACATAATGTGTTTTTCTGCTTATTAATGGCACACCGCTTTCACTTGTTAGAAGGAAGACCAATTTTCCACCAGTTATTTGCTATGAAATCATTTCCTGAGGCAATTACAAATATTAAACCTTACCATTCAAAAAGTGACTTGTTAAAAAAAAGGATTGCCTGATTTAACTCTGCTTTTAATAGCTGGAACATTAAAATAAGTTCATATTATATATTTGAAGAAACACAAGTAAGATCTGTACACATTTTAGAAGCGAGAAAAATAGACAATCAATGCTAATTAGTCAGTGTTTGCATGTTCCATGTTTTCATGAATAAATGTTAATGTTACTTCAACTTAAAAAGAATCATTGGGCATTAAAATAGCCTTTATTATCATGAAACCTTAAATTTTCTTTTTTACACTTTGATTAGTGTTTGGATTTTCAACCATGTAAAGTTCTGGTGATTTCTTCTGTTTTAATATGTCAAAGCAAATAAGCATCAATATTTTACTTCAATTGGCTACACACATTATTTTGAGGATATAAAGTGAAGATGACATTTTTTTCTTATTCAGTTTAACTCCAACTATAAAATCCATTTCTAATTAAATGCTCATACCAGTTAACTTTTTTTTTACTTTTTTGCACAATTAATGTTGCTGTTAGCAAAGATAATACCACTTTATTAGAACTTCAGGATTAGTTGTCCCTCTGCAGTTATAAAGACCGTCCCATAGTAATAGCACCATAGTTGCTGGTTTCTAATAACTCTTCGAGTAGTCCAGGCAAAGAGTGTGACAATAGTATAGGTATCTTGTTATTAAGCTGTTGCTGGGCTTTTCTTAGAATTGTGAAATTGGAATATGTATCAGGGAACTTAGTATTGGTAGAAGAACTAGAAACTGTGGCTACAATCCTATAACACTTGTCCACTGTATGCAATGGGGCTTACTTCTCTTATAGGATTGTGGTGCGTGCTTATTTACAATGTCCTTGTTATCTATTGTACTTTAGGATGCTTCTAAATATGAACTTTTTTGAATACAAAATAGTTCAGTATGAATATGAAATGTTTTGCAGCTTCCATTAATTTGGTTCCATTACTAAGGATATCTCTAAATTATTGATTCAGATTCTAAATTCTTATTTTGATTTAAAATCAGCACCAGCTTGCATTGAAATAGACAAAAGTTTTATTTTGTAGACAATAAAAATCATATAGACAATAAAAATATTTCTAGGAAATAACATTCAGTACTCTGAAGCCTTTTTTTAGAGGGAGGGGGGTTATGAGCAAGAGGAGTTCAATATTTGACAGATGTAAGGTGTCAGCAAATGTTGGGGTACTTCCAAGCTGAATTGATACCCAAGAATTCTAAATGCTTTTCCATTATCCTCTGTCTCATATTGTTAGTATTTACATAACTAGGAGAAATCTTCGATAGCCCAATTTATAACATGTCCCTGGTTTTCATTTCCATATAGGAGCTTGTTCCTGAATTTTATTATCTCCCTGAGATGTTTGTCAACTTCAATAATTACAATCTTGGAGTGATGGATGACGGAACAGTGGTATCTGATGTTGAACTTCCACCATGGGCCAAAACCCCAGAAGAATTTATTCGCATAAACAGATTGGTAAGATAGCAATCAACTATTATGTGTGTTAAGAGCTAGTGCTTGAAGTGTCTTTCCTCAGAGAATGAGATTTGTGAGTTTTTGTTCCCTGCAAAACTAGAATCTATGTAGGATACAATTCAAACATTAGGTATAGTAAAGGGCTTGCCTTGTGGGTTTTTTTTATTTTAACAAGAGACTGTCGTGCTTGTTCCTGTGGACTTTAATTATGCTGTTATAAAAATGCAAAATGTGTTATTTTTACTTTTCTAAATTATGGAATGTAACATTTTCATTCCACTGTTCAGATTTCTGGTGATGCCCTTGTTGGCTTCTTGGTTAGGCAGTTATTGAAATTACTGATGCCATGACTAGAATGGTAAAAGAGAGGCAAATATTTGCAAGTCTTTACATATCACATTTGGAATTTGATTAGTGCCACTTCAGAGAGGAAATTGTTACTTTTATGCATTTCAGCTGTAACACATTAAAGGAGTGGAATTTCAAAGCTCTGTTTTGCACCTCCCACTTCACTTTGCTTTTTATTTGTTAACTTCTGGGCTTTTGCATCTCTACTTGATATATCTCACTTGCACTTTTTCCCACAATAATCCCTGGAAAGCAGACACCCTGAAATATTGTGATAGCTGTTTCACACAAATTAGTGCAAGGTCATGGCAGGAAGAGTCAGCATTTTGCCCAAGTGTAATGGTAGTTTGCTGATACTGATTATTTGCTTTGTATTCTGTTGCATACTTTCAATTCTGTACACCATGCAAGCTAACCCAAGTTTGGCCATATCCATTCTATGCTTTTTAGTTGATTGTAAAACCTCATAATCTTTGCTTTTAATAATCTAAGATTAACAAATGGTTTGTCTAAGGTTTATTTATTTAAAAGATAAACAGAAAGTTTAACTACTTTGTTTACTTATTTATTGTAAGTTATTATCAACATTACATTGATCAGACATTATTATAAAAATCATAACAATGACAAGCATGCAATTAGCTTAAAAATATAGTCCCCCCCAAAAGATCATCCTTTCCTTTATTGTTGGCTCCTAAAAGGTGAGGTGGTAATTCAGTCTCTCAGAGCAATTCTAACGTGGTGCTGGGCCAACACAAGCTGCTTGCGTCAGCCCAAGACTGTTGCAAATGTGCCATAAGGCATGTTTGCACCAGCTAGAGTGATGCGGGGCTGACACAGGCAGCAGTGTCAGTCCAGTGAAGCTGCTGATGGGCAGTAAGTTGCCCCTGTGCCGGCTGAGTTCAGCCAGCACGGGGGCTTTTGGGGGCGGGGGAAGGCAGGAGGCCTCATGAGTGGGGCAGGCCAGGGACATGGGAGGAGTCTAAATCTGCCATTTATGCTGGATCCAAACACCAGATCAAGATTGGCTGCGCTGCACCAATCTGGGCCGTTGTGGGCTACTTGGACTTGCGCCTGCTAAATAGCAAGGGCAGATCCAAGCCGCCCCATAGGAGTGGCCGGCGCTGACCATGTATGAATGGAAAACTGTGTTAACGTGAATCATGCACAGAATAGGTACCTGATTGTGCCCTCCATTTAAGCAAAAACTGGTCATTGAGTTCTAGCTAGGTTTGGACTGAAATAGGCTTTCAAGAAGGGGAAGTTCTGTGAACTGGAAACAATAATTGAGAATCCTCCTTTTCTACAGAACTCTGATTCTCTGCCTTGTGAATTCCAGGATAGGGCCCTCAGTTCTATCAGGGTCAATGGTGGGGTCTATTGAAGACAGTGAATAAATACGTGTCCCTCAGACAGGTATTATTGAAAATGATCTTTTAATTATATAATTAGATTCATACTTCGTTGTACAAAAACATTGCATTAAAAGGATTGAGAGTGTGGTCTTAATGAAAGCATGTGATACAGCAATCCTGCTTAGTCAGGCCTGTGCTTGGAATCCTGGGAATCTTAGTCATGCAACCCTCACTTCTATGATAGGGCAAAGCTGGACTATATATATTGAATAAAATAAAAGTGAAAATTTCATTTATGGTAGTTCTTTTATTTAATTTCATGATGATTGAAATTCAGTCTCACGTATGCAAAATACATTGTGATTTTGTAATTACATACAACCAATAATGTACTAGTGGACTGTCTGATTTTACAAGTGAACAAAACTGTAAAAATACACTTCATTTTTAATACATGGCTGAAGAATTCTTGGTAAGATTAGTTCTCAGAAATATTGCACAAACTGTTGTTGTTGTTTGTATAAAATAGTTATAATACTATTTTGAAGTGCCCATTTTGTAAGGTGTCACATGCAGATTTTTTTTTAAATTTTCCTCTCAGTTCACACTATGGATTTTTGTGCAATGATTGGATCTCATGAAATGAATACTGCTTTGATCTGTGACCTTTTTGTGGTGCTAATCGGGTTCCTGATATCATTATACCTTGCTCATTAATCATATTTCCTACATCCTATCAGCCAACCAGACAATTCAGGCCTCTGTTTCAGACTTGACAGGTTTCTCCTTTTCCAGATTATTACCCTGTGATACTTTGGCTTCTTATAACCAGACCCACATCAAGCTGTGTACTACAATTAAAGTCAGATGGTCCTCAGGTTGAACAGGGATATAGTGTTGCAGCTGTCCCTCCCTTATTGGAATAGACCAGCAAGAAGAACAGATGATATATAGGGCAGTGCATAGTAACAGATTGTACAGTACCAGGTCAATAGCAGGGGTTCACAATGCTAATTGACAAACATAGTTACTTTAATCTGTCTCCCTATATTAAAAAAGGTACCAAATATCCTTTCATTAGAGTGGATAACATAGATGTCTGTCTTGTTAATTTGAAAGAAGGAAGTAGGAAACGATGTAAGTATAATTCCCTTTTCATATTTATATTTATGCCATTGTGGCTTATAATTTGGAACTCCTGAGATAATTAACTCCTGAGACATTGTAACTCCCAACATAATTAAAATAACTAAGGTTAGTTAGACACAGAGACACAGTTCAGTTTAAAAAGCAGCAAAAAAAATGTTGGAAGCTATCAAAGGTGAGTTCGAAAGGCATTGAATCCTACCTTGGAGAACAGTGGCGGCAAGACTTACCTGGTTGCTTCTGCCATTAACTCACAAAGTAGCCTCAGGTGAGCCACCACCACCACCCTTCAGCCTCAGTTTCCTATACTGCAACATGAGGATTGCGGGAGAAATCAGACAACAAGGCTAAGAGAATTGCTAGTTCTTTGAGCGTTTGGACAGAGTTCATCTCAGGATATGCAGTCTGACCCAAAGCATCTTTTAAGTGTTCAAAGAAAAAAAAAGGGGGGTTGTACACAGCCAGCCCCAACCCTGCTAATCAAGGGGAAGACATTACAAAACAGTAAAGTCTACAAAATAATGTGGTGACAAATTCCTGAGACAACAATAACAACCTTGAGAGCAGTCTCATACTCCAATGAATCCCCAGCATCTTGTACTCTGAAATTTATCAGCTGCTGGTGAAGCAAAGCTGCTGATGACACATTTTAAAGATCATGGCCTAAATTCTGAGCAAGCTATGCAGAGGGAGGACCAAGGTTATATTTAAGATGTTTTTTCAGACTCTGGTTAAGCTAAATGCTTAATACATTAATCAATACTTTGCTAATTGGCAAATCCCAGAGTTCTCCAACAGGATAATAGCACTTACTTTACAGGGTTGTTGTAAAGACAGCACCATGATAATACATGTGGAGTGCTTTGCATTCTCAGAAAGTGCTAGATAAATGAAATAATATAAAGTTGCCACCCACCCACTCCCATCAGAATGTGGCATCTAATGAAAACTTAGAACAGGGCATCTAATGAAAACTTAGGGATTGAATGAATCACATGGGATTCATGGCAGGTTTCAAGCCACTTAGAGCTTTGTAGGTCAAAGCCAGCAGCTTCATTCATTCATTTGATTTATATCCCCCCTTTCTCTCTGAATTGTTGTCATAGACAGGGTGGTAGCCAGTAATGTTCTTTAAGTACTGCAGAGATTTGATTCATAGGATGGGTTCTGCTCATGCTATATGCAGAACTAATTGATGTTTTCAAACCATATTCAAAAGCCCCACCACATAAGGTATCTTGTAGCAAAATAACCTGGAATTTTTGCAGGAAATGGAAAACTATAGCCAGATACTGTGTTTTTGATGTACTGCTTTCAAAGAATTAGCTGTGTTTTTCTAATGCAATATTATAAACATTTTGAGAAGCAGAAACTAGATTTGCGTTCCATGTGCTACTTCTCATTTCTTACAACTTTACTTCCTTTTCTAGTAGGTGTTTTTGCTTGTAGCTTTGACCCTGAAAATGCAAACCATTTTGACCACTATGTGTATTTCTGCTCTTCATTATTAATGTTGTCTTATCACTTATACCTTTTCTTTCATCAGTACCTAGGATTCCACAGAATGGTTATTCTAAACCTGTAATCTTTTCTGCATAGTCAGTTCTAGGTAGTTCAACATCAGTGTAGAAATCTATGCTTATTTTTTCTTCTAGCATGACACTAATCTAAATAGACAGCTAAATTTCAAGTGGTCACTTAGCCATCACTGAAAATATAGGAAGGTGGGACCCTGGAAAAGTGCAGGGCTATGTGGTTATTTTGCTTGTGTCAAAGTTGTAAATTGACTTTGTTTTTCTTTCTGATTCACTTTGCTATTGGAAAATGGCTGAAAAATAACCCAACTTATTGTTGCCTTCTCAGGCAGGCTCTGGCGTCACAATGTGGATCCTGGATAGATTGTCATTCTGAAAAGTGGGTTTTAGTCTAAAAAGTTTGAGAACCCTTGGAATAGATCTCTTCTGCTGCAGCAGCTGCTGCCAACGCCCTCAGCTAGCAGTTAGCTGGGGAGCAGGTCCTCTTCTCAACCAATATGCTGGTGTAGGTGCCGCTTGAGTCCGTGTTTCACGATATGCTTCCGTTCTTGACAATTGGTGGCAGTATTTCTAGTCTCATTAATGGTCAATAGCTGGAACTTTAGATCGTATTCAGTGTGTTTGAGCCACCTTTCCTTTGGTGCTGCCCGTCAAAGCTCTTGGACTGTCTGTGTGGGATCAACAACCTGCCCACATTGCATTCCTGACTGGATTCACATGAGGGAAGGGCTGCAATCTGCAAAATTTCACCCAGCATATCTAGTTCCTGGGCAGATTGTCTTGTCTTTCCTGAGAACTTGTCTTGTCTTTCCACCAATAAATCTGTAAGAAGAAGGGTTCCTAGCAAACTGCAGTCTTTTTCCTCACAAGCAAGCTGCAATTCTCACAAGCAAGCCTCCTTGCATTTCATATTATGGTAATAACTTAATATGAAATTAATAGTAATTAGCTGCAGGGAAGAGAACACCTAATTTAGAAGGTGCTCACTTTCCTGAAGGGAAAAAAGCTGATCCCTAATTAGGGGCACTCCTGGGCTGTCTGTAGCTGCTGTTCTCAAGGCAAACAGCTGTTGTGCTCCCCTCAGCTACTTAAATTATCTAGGATGCACATCCTTGGGATTGGCGTGGGGGGTGTATTACCGTGGGGGGGAGTAGAAACCAATAATTTTGGGTATAACATTTGGGTAATGTTAGTGTAGTTTATGGGAGATCATAATTGATAAGTAAAATGTTAATTATTGGTTAATATTCTGCATTGTTTTCATTTATTCTGCAGCGCTTTAGTCTAGAAAACACTAAGCAAAGATTCTTCCTGCCAACTACCATGGCAACAGTATTCTGGGCTTTCAACCAGGCAACCTGTTCTTGTTTTGGTTTTGTGTGTGTGTGTTCCCATTCTCCTTTCATATGCAATTCATTAATTAGGAAACTGACAGGTTGGAAGCCACACATGCTAATTGCAGTGTGCTAGTGATCTGTGGCTCAGTTTGCTAATGTAGGTGAAAGTCTTGTTTGTAAGCTACCTGCTTGTCGTTCTGGAGGTGATATAATAGTGCCTTTCATCTATCCTATGGTATGTAGCACACTGTCTTGGGTGCTAAATGATCGTTAATAGTAGCGGTAGTATATTCCTTCTGTATCAGAATGCTGTTGACATGTTTAATGCTTAAATAGATTTAATACCTTGGGGTATCAAAGTGTCTGTAAACCAATAAAATGATAAGTGTAGCAATCATGGTATGCCTATAGTTTCATATACTCAAGGCAAAAAGGGACCATTACGATCACTTATCTCTTTCATGCAAAGAGTTATAGAAACCGTATTGGTGGTGAGACACAATCTGTCTTAGGAAGATATATGACCTTCACATAATTGCTTTAAGAGATGGACAACCTTTGTTTCTGGCATGCTGCTTCAGTATTTAATTGCTTTCTTTGCTTACACATTTACATCTTAGTTCTGTATTGAATTGGCAATATGTGACTACTTACCTCACCCCTTTTTCTAACTATTTGTCAGTGCTTCAGGCTAGCCCCAAAGAATTAAAATGGTGGATTATGTGAAGAAGGGAGGGATTTAATTGCCAGGTTATGCAAAAGATGCAGAGCTCTGTTGCATCCTTTAGATATCAGGTCCATTAGTAGTGTGCAAGCTAGTTGATTAAGGGCCCAATCCTAATAGGGCCATTACCAGTGGGATGAGCATGCTGCCGACACTGGTGTCATAAAGGTGCTATAAGGCACCTCCTGTGCCAATGATAAGGCCTTACCACCGGTACCAGCCCAGTGTTGGTCCCAAGCACCCAGGAATGCCCATGTGGAGCCAGGGAGTGGTGAGTAAAACCGCTGGCAGGTGGAGAGGGCGAAACTAGGTGGGGCAGAGCAGAGCAGGGAATGGGACTGGCGGTGGCCTCCACCGCTGAATCCTAACCTTAGTGTCAGGCCGTGTGGCCTGACAGGGAGGCCCTCACGTCTGCGCCAGCAAAATAGTTGGCACCTATGTGACAGGACTTATAGGTGGGCCTGCGCCCTTACACAAGAGGAAGGGGACAAATGTCGCCTTATCCCGAGGTGCCTCTCAGGGGTACCTACCAACCTCCTAGGGGTAGATGCTGGCCACCACACTGGATTCAATTATCCTTGGGTTTCTGCATCCATGGTAGTTCTAGGAACGGACCTCCTACAGATGCCAAGGTTGGACTATACCGTAGTTGTAATAGGAACTACAGATAGAATCCAGCGGCATAGCTGGAGCTTGCCCCATCCCAAATCAACACACCCAGCTGCTGCCTCCCACCCAGCTGCCCAGAAGCATTTGGGACAAGGCTGGCTGCTTCTTCTGAAGTGGCTGGTTCTGCCTGCCATGTGCACAGCCAGTGTCAACACACTTGCTTGGGAGTGCAGCCGTTTTTGGAAGAAGTGGCTGCCTTTGCTCCCAGTGACTGTACCTTGGAGCAATGCCACCAGCTTCTTCTGATGTGAGCCACATTGCTCTGAGCATACAATTGCCCTGAGACTGGCTGCGACAGTGGAGTAGGCTACAGCCAGTCTCAGGGTGACTGCAGAGAGCGATCAGGCCCACTTTCTTGGGGTGACTGAATGCTGTGGAGGAGGCTGGCAGGTTCCCTGGGTTCCATTCCTTTGTTACGCTGCAGCAGAGAATATAAAATACTGTATATAAAAATAAAATAAAAAATATATAATATCCATGATGGCGTCATTCAATTAAAACATTTTCCTTTCTTTCTTTTAGATCTTAATGAGTGACAGGATAGTAGTGTGTGTGTGTGTGTGTGTGTGTGTGTGTGTGTGTGTGTGTAAAGTCATGTTTTTAAATAAATTATGCACATGTGGAGGTAGTTTTAATAAAAATGTTTCCTCCAGTGTACCTACTATTTTCACATTTGCTTGAAGCTGCTGCTTTCATGATCTTATGCTTTTGCAGTCAAGCGAAGGAATGTTGCTTGAGTTTACTCCCTCGAGGGTAGCAGTGCCATTCCTTATCTTGTATATCTTTCTTGAGTATAGGCTGCATTAATGGAGAAGCACAGATTCACCCCCCCTTCCCTTTTCCATCAAGTCCTCCAAATACTGCATATTGATGCAGTTCCAAGTTTGGTGGCTTATTCCATTCTTTTGCTGAACATGTTTTCAGTAAAATGCAATGTGGAGAAAAAAATTAAAAGTAAGAAGAGCAAAGAATTAAAGTTGTACTTATTACTGGCAGTGCTTTTTAAAAACATGCATAAAATTGTGGACATAGGGAAACAAAGAATGGTATGCAGGGATCCTGTGTAGTGGAACAATGGCACAGCTGTATAATTTGACCAGAAAAGGAAAATAAGAGATGAAGATTAATAGTGCAAGAAAAGAAAAGTGCTCAAAATGAAAGATTTGAAAAGGTTGGCCTAACTTGAACTTGCTCATTCGCTCCTTAATCTAGACAGAGAAATTACGTGGTTAACATGCACACATGATGGAGCCCTGAGTGAAGTGGTTAGGAGGAGGAGAAATGAGGAGTGAGAAGAACAACAGATTGAAGAGGGAGAAAATGTGCATAGGGGTAATAGATGGACTTGCATAGGGGTATGCATTGGGGTAATAGAGGAACCCAGGTGAGGGAAGTGGAAGATTTGGGGTGTAGGAAAGGAGGAAGAAGGGAAGATAATGGGAGGCTAGTGGGAAAGAAGGGAGAAAGATTTCTGAGGCTTAGACTGTGGTTTGGGCTGGTCGGTGACCGCAAAAAAGTTGTTGTTGTTGTTGATGATGATGATGATGATGATGATGATAAATAAGACTCTGGAGGATGGAAGCAGGTGGGAACTGGTTCTCTGTAACTTGAAGTGGGGAATAACGGGTAAGGTCTACAGCCTCAGTTCTCAAACTTTGGGAATTTGAGACCTGAGCTAAGTGTGTGTGTGGGGGGGGGGGAGGGGGTAAGGCAGTGACGTGATCCCCAGGGTTGTGCTGCTGCCAGGGAGGGTAAGTTTTTTTTAACTTGCCTGCAGCTACTGCTGCAGTCCTGGGGATTGAGGGGGGCGGGTGTCTGAGGAACCCTTCCCCGGGCTGGTCTAACCACCTGTTCTCCACTCCATTCCACCTCCTCCACCTACCCCAAACTCCTGCGCCAGCTGAGCTCGGCTGCCCTTACCTGGGTGCTGCCAGGTATCGGCCTGGGGAGGCCAGTGTATGTCCGTGCACTAGCCTACCCTCCTCCAAAGTTTTGACAAACACGCAACAACACAAGGCCGACACTTACGCAGGCCCATTGACCATTCTGGATTGTGCTGTTAGTGTATTCTTCCATTCTTTCCTTCCCCCTTTTTATGTGTCTGCTTAATTTTGTAAACCAACAGACAAAATGTTAATATTAATTCTTTGTTTTGTATTGTGCACTGTCTTATTTTTTTTACTGCACTAAAATAAGAATACCATTATGCTAGCAGAACAGGAAGAGCACTGGGGGAATAACAGTAGAACATTTATGATGATGTATAGAAAAAAGAGAAATATTCAATAAGCAGGTTTGCTCCTTCCTTTATCTGATCAATTCCTGCACATTAGTGTTCTGTTTTTTAGGCAGTGGTGTGTGAACAAATCTCAGGAATTCTGAAAGTTCTTGAGGCAAGTTGTACATTTGTGACTCACCGATTAGTAGATAAAGGGTAATACCTCTTAATTTGGGGTCATGAGTGTTCAGCTGTCATGTGGTGACCTTTTAGTCATTACATTTCTAAGTCATGTCATTCAGGAGGTTGGGAAGAAACTTGAAGGACAATTCTGAATGCTTGCTTATTTAGAGTTTCTGTTCATACAAAAGTGCATGTGGATGAACTAACTTACAATGCAAGAACTATGTATAATGCAAATAGATAATTTGCAATAAGTATGATGAATGGACTGGATAAAGAAAGTTGCACTTGCAGCAAACAGTGCCCTGGTTTTGGGGACCAGTGGGCTTTCAGTAACTGTGAAACGTTTCATTTTAAGAGGAAATGGTTAACATATTTTCCTTGTTGGGGGTTCTGAGTAAGTGAGAAGGCATGTTGTTGAATTAGTTGCTTTTAATTGTGGTTCTGCTTAGCAGCATTGTATAAGGAGAGAAATAATGCACATATTCAAGAGGGAGTATGAAGAGAGATCCTTTAAGCAAAAGGCACTTGCCTATCTCCCGATCTAAATTATCTGAGTGAGGAATTTTTCCAGTGCTGGGAAGGTAGCAGGGGCAGCGCTCAAAAATCATCCAGAGAAGGAAGTGTGTCACAAACATAGGCAAAGCGATGTTACTGTGAGGCTTAAACAGTCAATTTATCTGTCTTACTAGGTGAGCATTATGGGGTTGTTTTAGCAGCCACAAATATTGTCAGAACAAATGAATTCCAAGGTAATGAGACCGACTATCAAGGCTGTCCGACATAGGTGGGTGTTCCATCACAAATTAACTAGTATTAACATATTTTTAGTACACACTTGTCTCGGTTTCCAAACTCAGTTGGGAGATTTTATGTCAAACATCAGTTTTCAAAAGGCCCCAGATAGTACAGACATGGTATGTACTGGTCAGGAAGGAAGGAATTTGGCTTTTTATCATGTAGAGTGATTATGAGCATCATTGTGGAATCTCCATGTCTTCAGTTGTTGTTGGTTATTCAAACTGGGAAGTGTCTGCAGATAGAAGTTATATGGGTGTGTGCTTTATTGGATTCTTTTTGTACTGCTGAAAAGATAAAGGGCTACAAATTTTAATTGAAAGAATGGTCTTCAAAAGAGTATGTTGTGGGAACTGAACATTAAAACAATTAAATTATTAACAATTTAATTAACAAATAAAACAACTCAGTATTAAAGTGGATTGGCTCAGCTAGCAATCTTGCACAAAGAGGAAGTGGATCTTGCACCCGAAGTCCTTCAACTGAGAATGAAAAAGTTCAAATTGTATTTACTTTCTGTAAAGCAAGACAGTTGGAAGGACAGTTTGGAGAACCTCCATGGAACAGGACAGGCAGGATGGAGGGGAGGCAACAGGTAGAGGGGGCAACCCTCAACATTTCTGCATGTGACACAGGATTTGTGGGCATTGCATTTGGCCTCTCTGGGCTACCACATCTAGTTAGGTTAGGAATTAATGATTGCATGGTCCTCGTGTCCAAGTCATGACAATAAAGAGCAACCTCAGCAACCTTAGTTCTTAGGTTCTCATAAATCCTTAGCTGAGGAAAAGTTTACAGCCACCGTCTGGATATCTGTCCATACATTAGCTGGAAACCCTGGCTCGGATGGAGTATTTTTTCAATTCCCTCTTTTTCATAGTCTGGGCAAATGAGAATCAGCAGTTTGCCAGTCTGTTTCAAAGACACCAGGAGGATATGCAGTCTCAGTTGCTGCCCTACTGACTGCCCTACTTGACACAAGGAAGAGCTAGAATTACTTGCAAATAACAAAATCTCCTGTTCTTAAAAAAAAGGGGAAAAAATCATTTATATTTCCACTGTAATTGCCCATGTAAGATTAACATTTATGCATTAAATTTACTAATAAATTTTGTTGTCACACAAGATGACTGAAAGCTAATCAAACCAATATATATGTTTGGGTTCACATGGTAAGAATGGAGGAACTTGGTTGTCTGGGACAGGTGAAACTTTTATAACATATTTAAATTGGCACAGGAGAATGATTTAAAACTGTTTCCTTTCCTAGCCAATTATAAATGGACTGTTGGTTTAAAGCTGTAATTCAGTTCCTTTAGGACTGTTTACAATGTATCCTTTTGAAAACCTAGGGGTGCCTGTCTTTTGTTGTGCAGCAGAAAGTCTGGGGCAAGTGGCCTGCAATGCAGTAAAGGAATTTTATTTTCCCCATTTTTAAAATTAAAGACAAATATCTGTTTCTATTGGATTATAAACAGGTTCTGGATAGCTTCAGCTGCTACATAACCCAGTGATATTTTAATTTGCTGGGTAGACATGTTTACTGTGTACTGTGTAGTTTATGAGTGTTACCATAAATGAGGTAATCTTGCATCTTGGTTTCCATGTGTGAAACATTACATGAGAAAATGCAGCTGGGTTGTTACTTGATGATGTTAGTGGACTTTATTTGGATGTAAACTTTGTGCTGAACTGTTTAAAATGTTAGCAGTAAAGCAACTTTTCGCTGCTTTTTAGCATTTTTATATGGCATCAGTGAAACCAAAATTCATTTAAAAAAAGCCACAAAGTGCACATCTCAACCTCAGTGTCGTTAGCAATGATGATTCCAAAAGCAACTCTTCCAAAAATAACACTTTTATCATTTCTGATAAAAGCAATAGTCATTCCATGAAATGCTTTGCATTAAGTATACACATGAACAGTAGCAAGCAGGGTGAAATGCTGTACAAAATCTGAGTGTTAAGTTCCAAGTGTTACTTCTGGGTGGGAAGGAAAATGAGATCTTTGTATTTGGTTTTCTTTTTCAGATCTAAAATATATGTATTTTTAAATGCATTTCATCTATTCTTGGGGCTGGTTCACAAAACATGATGTTGGTTCTTTCTTCACACAAACAGTCCCACCCTTCCTTGGGTTTGCACTCATCACAAAAATATAACATATGAACCCAGAAGTGGTGGATGTATCCAGCAGTCATTTTCTGAAACTGTAGCAGGACTTTTTCTTCCAGTTTTCTAGCACACAGTGTTCCTCTCCAAGTTATCTATTTTGACACGGACACTTTTGCCAATAGGCCTCTCTTAATATTTACTACGAAGCCAGTGTATAATTTCTTGTGTGCTTTAAGGTACCGGCTCAGGCGTAATGGGAGCACCATGGTTTTCCAGTACATAAGTTAGCTCTAGTGCAGTGGCTCCCAAACGTTTTCGCACCAGGACCCATTTTTTAAAATGACACTCTAGTGGGACCCATCTAGATGCATGAGGAAGTTAAAAAAAGTTTCATCTTACTAGCTGCAGTCTCTGTTTTCATCCTTTTTACTGTGGTGGGGGCTGCCTTCTGGAGCATTTGTTGACCTCCATATTCATCAGATCGAGACCATTCTGGTGCCCTTGTATTCTATTCCCCTTTGCCTGGCGTTCAATAGGGGCTGAGGCACGTTTGTCTGCTTGTGAGTAAACCTGCACCTGTGTCTTGGTTTGGCTTTCCATAGGGCTCATTTTGACATTGACTGACATTTTCCTTGACAGCCTGTGGGGAGGGGGACTGTTGTGTATTTGTGTAAATAGTAGCAGAGTTGGTGGCTTGGAGACCCATTCCAGCGCCTTGCCTTAGCGCTCCGAAGCGAAGGATTGAAGCAATCGCCACATTTCCATAACAAAGTCTCTTTATTGTAGCGAAAGTGAGAAAGGTACAAAGGTTCAATCTGCCGGCTAGGAAGCCGGGGAAGTCTATGCCGCTCGCAGGCGGCCGTTTCAGTGCAGCTTTACATCTTAAGCACACACAGTGAAAAACTCCTTCTAACAACAGAACAAAGGGATGCAGCCAGAGTATATCTGGTAGGTGGATACCTGAAGACCCCTTGTGCCCCATCTTACCCAATGGGGTGACCCTTAGAACACTATGAGCTCATGGGAATGAGCAGTGTTTGCAGCCAGGGCTTCCCGTGAGAAACTGCCTGCTTATTCTACATTATCAGAAAGGGAGTACAACTACTATCCAAGCTAGTTGCCCTAACAAGCTGGGAAGCTTCTGGCTCGAAGGACACACAGGTGTTCTATCTGATCCTCAGACGGAGAGACGGAATGCCAGTTTCAGCCAGTTCTGGACTGTGAGATGTGAAACTGCAACAGGGACTTCCTTCTCAAGTGTGTTTTGAGGCCTGTGTTCATTGGATTGGGACAGTTCTGGTAGCCTGGCATTCCTGACAGCCTACCATTCAAAATGAACTGAGGAATGGTCACCTACTCAAGAGTAAATAGGCATATGTAAATAAGTTTCCATAGGGCTCAATACATTTTCTTGGGCAGGTATCAGCTTTCACTTTCAGGACCCACCAACAATCTGCTTGGAACCCACTGGTGGGTCCCAATGCATAAGGAAACACTGCCCTAGAGCAGTGTTCTCAAATGGGTGGGTTGCAACCCACCAGGAGAACTGAAAGCAGGGCATTCCCTCTTAAGGGGAGTGGCCCTGCAGGAATGACAGTGCTGCTGCTGTAGCAATCATGCTGCTGCTACCAAGGGGCTTTGTTACTTACCTGGGAGGCAGCTCTGGCCTTCTGCAGGGTGCAGGGGCATCACAGCCTCGGTTTGTGGGGTGCCCTGCTGCTGTAAACAGGGCTTATCTCTAATTGGAACTCACTTCCAGTTTTTGATGGAAGTGTATTTGGTTTTCCATATTACTGTTATCTAGCAGATAACACTGCACAGCTGGGTAGACCTGGGCTCCAAACACTTTTCTGACTGTCACCATTCTCCCCCTGCTCTGTTTTACCCCCTCCCACCCCTGTTCTGCCCACCCCTGTCACCACCACCCACCCAGTCTGTTTCACCCCCCTCCTTCCACTTGTGAAGAGGCATTAAAGCATCTTCTTACCTCCTGATAACATTCAGAGGCCCTGCTCTCATAAAAGTCTGTATGGGACATATTGAAGTTCAATTGCACCAATTGCAATGCTTTCACAGTACTATCACACAGAAGCAGAAATTGTTTCTGTTCTTGCTCCACCTTTGAGCAATTAACATGAAAAATCTCAAAATAGGTATAGGTTATAGGAATATAACCAAAAGAGTCCAATTTCAACATTTGGCTACCACCAGTCTCTGGCATTTGTCCAAAAGCCTCTTCCAATGTCTTCTGCATGCTATATTATTGAAACAATCTCTTGATTGCTTTGAAACACAGAAGTCCATTATATGGCTTCTCAGCGTCAATCATAATGTGGAGTACCTCAGTAACAGCTCAATCCTGTACAGGTTTACTTACTACTTACACAGAAGCAAGTCCCAATGTGTGCAATGAGGTTTATGTCGAGGAAGCATGTATAGGATTTCAGCCTCTGAGAATCCAACCATTTACCTTTCAACTCTGAATAAAGACTTGGGACACAGGCTTGGGATAATGGGCCACTTTATTAACAATAACATGGGAAAAATCTGCAGCAGGGGATCTCAACCCACTCCCCCAACATGCGGGCTACTCTTTGGAGGAAATGGCACTAGCTGTAATTTCCCTTGGGCTACACAGGCATGATAGCCTGGCTCCAAGCTCCCCTGGTCTTGAGCCCAAGAGAGCCCATCTCCACCAACCCTGAAGGGTCAAAGCAACAGAGTCTGACAGAGCCCACCAAGTCTACAGCGGTGGATTCTGCCTGAGTCAGCCAGGGGACACGCCAGCCAAGCTCACCGACCCGGTCAAGCGTCGTCTGAGTGGTCCTGACCCATCCCCTAACCTTACTGCCTCGGAACTGTATGCCAGGATCCCTAAACCCTGTCAACCCGGCCCGCACGTAACCTGCCCAAGTGACCAAAGGCAAACTACTCATAAGATAACAATACCCAATCCAAAAAAACCCCAACAGTTTGGGGTAGACAAAAAAAATCACCAACCAAGACCAATCAGGCTGAAAACAAAAAATTTCTACCCAGCCGTCAACGAAGTGACCAGCTAATCTCAGACTGTAAGAGGGAGGGTGAGCGGGGCTCAGAAACAGAAGCGGACTGACAGGCGAGGGCACACTGCTCTCAGATGACAGCCCACCCAGAACTCCAGCATACGGCAGCCAATCGGCTGCCCCCAATTTCCCGCCTCTGCCCGTCACTGCAGAGTGTCAGGTAAAGAGGAGGCAAAACTCTAAAGGAGCTTCACCCCCATTCTCATCATTGTTGAGTAAAAGAACTGCCATTTTACTGCACATTAAATAGTATAGTTTCTCCTGGCTTCCATTGCACCACATAAATATCTTGCATTCTTGCTTTTTGCATGTTTTATTCAAAGGTTGAAATGTTGCTCAGCATGACTGGGGTTCATCTTCCATAGAATTTATCCTGTCTTCAGTTTTACGACACTGTGCAATTCTGTGCAGCTGACATTGTTACATTCCATTTTTTCCCCACTGCGTCATTAAATATTCGCCTTCATTTGTCCAGAAAGTAAACATAACGAAGAGTGGAGACACTCTTGTTCTTCTTCATGGAATGCTTCCTACACAATCCTGGTGCATTCTTTTTCCCCACTGACAAGCATGCTCATGAACTACTAATTCAATAGCAGGTGGAAAAGACAGCTACCTTGTTGGTTTATGCCAAAGCACATCTTCATATTCATGTTCCATTTCAGCAAAGCCAAAAAAGGAGATCCCGGTGCCTTGGCTGAGGAGAAAAACTCACTGTATACTTTGATTAGTGTTTCTACATAAAAACTCAATGCTTTCATCCCATGTTTTCAGCAACTGTGGATTATGTGACATCTGCATGCCACTTGGGCATCACATTTTCCTTTAATGTGTATGTGACAGAGAGCTACACACTTTATCATAACTTTTATAAGATCTAGGAAGATAGTGAGATTTGGGATTAAATACCTATTTGGGATTAGATCTGTGTGAGGACCTACATGAGGGCTAACAATCTGAGATTATATCCAGACAAGAAAGAGGTTCTCCTGGTTTGGAAATCCACAATGCATGTGCTGGAGTATCATCCTGCTCTGAATGGGGTAGATGAAGTTGCACTCCCTCTGAAGGGAATTTTTATGGTTCTTTGAGCTTCTTTGGGTGCCCTTTGGGGAGAAAAGAGGATACAAAAGGAGTAAATAAAGGAATAAATGCCGCCTTGGGTGCCTTTGGGCAGAAAGGCGGGATATAAATAAATAAATAAATAAATAAATAAATAAATAAATAAATCTCCTTTTGCAGATTTAATGTTTGATCCATGCAGAATTTTGTTTGTCATATATTAGTACCTAAAGGCATACACTTAATAAACAGTCTTATTTTAAACAAAGGTCAGGTATACTGGTGTATCTAGTTGCATGAGTAATAGTCACTGAATACAAATTACATATTTAAAATATTTCATATGTTGTAGTGTTATGATAGAAATTCTGTTGCTGTGGTCTAGTCTAAAGCTGGCTGTCTCTAGGGCTTAGAAAATTACAAACTAATGTGACACTTCAGAAGCTGGGAAAAGTGAAAAGTGGAAAGGGAATCAGGAAAAACGATGTAATACTATAATGTTTTTAGATGTGTACATAGCATTCTGACATTGGCTCAATTTGTTACGCTACCTGACATCTTCATGTGTAGTTTAAACAAGATTTTGTTCTTGGGCTGCTCTTCCTTTTCAGCCTTCTTCTTAAGGAGATGGATGATAAATGGAAACATAAACACAGCATGAGAATGTGAACTAGCTTCCAAACATTTCAATAGTCTTATAAACAACTGTTCATTGTTACCTTTAGTTGGATTACAGCTTTTCTCAACGCAGCAAGGCACTTCATCTATGTTACCGAACTGAATCTTAATGTTTTAGTGTATTTGCTTAAAGGCTTCAGTGTTTAAACAATGGCTATATAATTATACATTATTAAACACTGCATTTTAAGTCATAGTATCATAATGACCTGAACTGAAGAAAAATTGCCCGTAAATGGAATAGCTATGGCTTGAGCCCATTTGTTTTACTGTGTTAATTTTAGTTAAGTCTCTTTGAAGCAACCTTAGTTTGCCTTTTCCTTGTGACTCCTGTCCATGGTTGGCTTTCAGTGTTCACTGAAGGCAGAGCCTGTCCTGTCTCTACTTCTGTACTTTTGTCAGTCAGCTTTCCATTAGCAGCCACCTTTTTCAGAAGAAATTCACGATTAAGCGTAGACCAGCCAAGTCGTCAAAGGCTTAGGTTCCAAGTAGGAATCTACATTTTAGAGTTCTCATATAGTATTTTACCAACTAATTATACCAAAATTTATTTATTTTACCAAAATTTTATAAATTACCAACTAATTACAAATTATAAATAATTATATTTACTTTGTTTTTGAAAGCAATTGGAACAACAGAAAGAGATCAAAACATTTCCTACTCAGTTTTGACTTCTGCTATTTGAGTACAGCTGTGATCTAATTTTGCTAGGCACTTTTTAAAAAATAAACAGCACAACTTTTAGCATAGTAAGATTTTGCAAAAGAGCAGTAAGAGAATAAATTATAACACATAAAATCACAGTAAAGCATTTCATACATGGGAAAAATAGTGGTAAATCTGTTTTTAACCATTTGCAAAGGACGTTTTTGGAAACACTAGTTTAGGAACATTTTCCTTTTTAATTTTAGATACACTAGCCGTTTAAATAGCTTTCAAATTTATACAATTTTTGTGTAACTGTCAAAACAGTTAATTATACTGTGCCTTGAAGGTGTAAAGCTGTCAAATAAATCAGTGTCTTTGCATAAATGTTTGGTGAATTGCTTTGGCTACTATTCTGCTATGTGGCAAAACTTTGTGGTAAGCATTTAGTCAGCAGGTATAGGACAAGGTTAGTACAATGGTAACTAATTACTTGTAAAACAAGAAGTAGTAATCAGATGGCTCATTGCATGTGTGTCCCCCCAGGGCAGTACGGAATCGAACTTCAAAAATTACATATCTCAGCTCATCTTAACAATGCTGGAAAAGTTAATGTGTCTTTAAAAATACATTAAAGACTTGAGAAATATTTCTTATAGAATGAGTCCAGGCTCTTGCTGTTGTGTAAAACTAAACTTTATTTGTAGGTGATTTTTTTTTAAATTTTCAGGATCTGATTATTATGAAAAAAATTTTTAGGAGAGAGAGAGAGAGAGAGAGAGAGAGAGAGAGAGAGCGTGCACAAAAGTAATGGCAGTGCAAACTCTAAACTTGCCAAGGGTGATTGGGGTGAAGTAAATTAGTTCCCCTTTGAAGCTTTTCTTTTTTCCTTCTTTCAAAAATGAATGGGGAGGCCCTTGAAAGAAAGCTGCTTTTCATTAGTGCCACCCAATACCTATTGGAAAGAAAGAGCTCCCCTAACGCACACAAACAGGAGAGTAAAGGAAAGCTTGAGGAAGAGTTCAGCTAAACAGCTCCTAGCTTCTCTTTCCAGTCAGGTGGCTTCAAATCAAAGTTAATTACTGTAGTCATTTATTCTAATCACTCCCCTCGTATGGCTAGCTGCATTCTGTCATGGGGTGGGCATCGTTTGAAGCCAGTTCAGTTTGAAAGCCACTGCAGGGTACTTGAGCCTCATTAGTGAGGCTTATCCATGCCTGGCTCTGGATGTGATCCCTGATTAACTCTGTGTTAGCCTTCCTCCCCAGACAACACTCCTCCCTTCCTCTTTAGTTCCAATTAACTCTTGCTTTGCTGCTTTCCATTCATTCGCATCAGGACACAGAAAGAAGGTTGATGTTATTTAGCTGTCTCTTGGTTTGTTTAAGCAGAAACCTGAAATCCATGCTGATGTCACTCAGCTTGGTTCATATGTTGGGTGTTGTGTTGTTGTTTTGCACTTTTTCTGTATTAGAAAATTGTTCTCAGGATCAAGACCTGCCAAATAACTTATTATCAACCATTAGTGAACAGTACAGCCACTCTCCTTGAGATCTAAGTTTGAGAGTTGAATTTTTATTTTTACGCCGTTCCCCACAACTCCTCTGTGTTGCTTAGGAAATTATTTTTTAAGGGTAGCAGCTGAAGAAAGAGCACATTTGCAGCTTGGTAATCCTCATGGATCCACAGCTGTCCCTGGGTGGTTGGGAGGGACTTTTGCCCAACTTCGGCTGGTGTGCCGGCAAAGTCATATATCTATGTCAGTCAGACCTGGCAGCAGTGGTCCATGCTCTAGTGACACCTTCATTAGATTATTGTAGTGCTTCTGTGTGGGATTACCCATGAAAACAGTTCAGAAGTTGCAGTTAGTGCAGAATGTGGCAGCTTGGTTGGTCAGTGGGCTCAGCGTGTGGATTCTGCTACACTGGCTGCCTGTTCCTTTCTGAGCCCAATTCAAGGTGGTGGTGATGACCTTTAAAACCCTAACTGCATAGGACTGGGATACCTCAAAGAATGCCTTCCCCCATATATTCTTGCACTGCCCTGAGGTCATCAGCATGTAGCCCTTCTTAGGATACCACCACCATCTGAAGGGGGATGGAGGCAAGGTGTAGGGCCTTCTCAGTTGTGGTTACCAGATCTCTGGAACCAGATGCCGTAAATCTGAGGGCAGCCTTCTCAGTATATGGTTTCTGGCAGGGTTTGAAGACCTATCTCTGTCACCTGGCTTTCAGGAAGGAAGTTGCTTGCTGGGCCACTTCTTCATTTTTATGCTGCTATACATTTTATATGCTAATCTGCACTTTTATTTTTTTAAACTGTTTTAATGGTTTTTATAGTATAGTTAATCTAATATTTTTATGTTACACACCACTTTGGGTTTTTAGAAACACAGCATATAATTATTAAATTAATTAATTAACTATTGTGGCAACTACAGTTTTTTACCCAGTGGGTAGTTAATCTGTGGAACTCTTTGCCACAGGAGGTGGTAATGGCATCTGGTCTGGATGCCTTTAAGAGGGATTGAACGGATTTCTGGAGGAAAAGTCCATCGTGGGCTATAGGCAATGATGGATTGTGCAACCGCCTTACATTGGTGGTGGGCTACTTCAGAGTACTGGGTGCAAGGGAGTGGCAACAGGATCCAAGCATCTTGTTGTCTCGTGCCTCCCTGGGGCACCTGGTCGGCCGCTGTGAGATACAGGAAGCTGGACTAGATGGGCCTTTGGCCTGATCCAGCATGGCTCTTCTTATGTTCTTACAGTTTCATTTCTTTTACTGGAGTCGAAAGACAAAAGAAAAATCCCTTCTTCCAGAGCAAGGACTCTTCCTCTGGATCAATTGTGAATTTGACCCTATATTTTTAGAGTATCAGTGATATCAGAGGTGGGTCCCAATATGTCATGGAAGAACTGGTGTTGAGAAAGGAATATAAAATATTTAATGTATATGAAAGTGTTGCTGGATTGGGGCTAGCATGTTTTCTAAATGTTACTTTCAGTTACTAAAAACAAAGAATAAGGTTCTTTTCTACCTTTTTGTAAAATCAACCAGTCTTTAATAGTGATTTACTGTTAAATCAACACTAATTACTTCCAAGTTGGTGGCTGACGTACCATCAGTAGATTATATCATTAAAACATATATTTAAAAAATACTATTTTTTATTTATTTACTATTTAAAAAATACATATATTTAAAAAAACATATATTTAAAAACATATATTTAAAAAACACCATTATACAATGGTGCTAGATAAACTTTTTCATAATTTTTTAAATATGAACCCTTAACATGCAGAACGTATGTTAGTGCAGGGGTTCCAAGTGGTTAGTGGCTAGTGCAGTGGTTTTAGCATTCGGACCCACCTAAAAAAAAAAGTTTCACTTTACCAACCACTTAAGTCTCTGTGGTTATAATGATGACAGGACAGCAATACTACCTCCCAGTCAGCTGACAAAAGAACGGAGTACGACCTTGGGACATGTCCAGGCTTTGACATACGTTTTCCTGCTGAAGCTTAATGGTATGCAGCCAGAGCGGAGAATCATATTGTGAAGGCTACATCTCGGACTGAGGATTTGGTAAATCGCGGAATATTTTATATTTGTAAAAACTCCATTGGAAAAATTGTGGTTTAGACTAGCCTGCCCAGGTAAGCCGTCTTGGGCATTTGCTTCGGCATTAAAAGGCGGAGTATAAATAAATAAAAAATAGCAGGTTGTTTGACCCTTGATGCATATTTTGCCTAATATCCACTGTCAATTTTGTGACACATCAAAAATTGGGTTGCGACCCACTGGTGGACCAGAGGCCCACCATTTGCAAATATGTTTATGTGATTTAAATATTAAAAGTATACTTTGTAAAGCAGTCACTGTGAATAATACTGAACACAGGTTTTCCACAACCTTCTGATCATAGTTCATAGTGCTGCAAACCAACTAAAATATGGGTTTCAAGAGAAGATGGGATTCAGTATATTAAATATATTTTTCCTATCTTTATGATATGTAATATTATAGTCCTGGACATGCATACATTTTACTTATTTACAGCTGTGTTATATCATACCTTACAAATTATACAGTGCAGCACAGCTGTAAATTAACCAATTAATTAATTAAAATGTATATATGCCCAAGAATATCACAAGAATATATGTAGCTGTTAGATAAATGTATTTATGTATACATAAAAACTGTACTTCATTACTGTTCCAATCAGATTTTATGAGGCTTCATTTTATTCTAGCAGTTTGCACCCAACCTAGTACATGAAAGGTACTGTTGTTTCCTTGCAATGCATCCTAGCAGTGATATGTCGTAAATCAGTGGTCAGGGAACAGGGGTAAATTACCCCAAATGGGGTAAAAATGAAATTCCTGGGGGTAATGGACAGATAGGAGTATGCCCCGCCCCCTTTTCCCTCATCCTTCCTTCATGACCAATGTTCTCTCTTCTGACCAATGGGAAGTTCCTCTCACGCTTGATGGATTTCCCTTGCTTCCAATAGG
>JAJKFI010000003.1:29369543-29449756 GCA_029204185.1 Lerista edwardsae
ATATTTATATATATATGTTTTTATATATAAAAATTGCAAAGCAGCGTATCTTGGTATTTTTCATTATTTAAAAAAATATTTTTTGGTTCTAGTCCAAATGTGTTTTTTTATCAAGAATAGTCCTTTCATTTGATTACACTGTCAAACCTATTATCTAAGCCAAGTTAAAATGTGTGATGGTACATCCATGAAAGAGAGAAAAAAGGAGTTAAATGTCTTGATGTTATTCAAGTACTAATTCAGCAAGACAGTTTTGTTTTTCCTAATTTTTTGTTGCATCTAACAAGACCATGTATAAATCATCTTGTGCTATCTAGTTGGGTCTATTAAAAACAGAAGATTAAGACTATTAAAAATATGACACTCTGTTATCTTGTATTTGAAGACAAAACTTCAATAGTGCCCCATGAAATTGTATTGCACGTGTTAAGTATATGTATTATACTTAAGTTTGGCATTTTCCTTTGCTGGCATCTCCGGCTCAATATGTTGATGGTTCTGGAGCATTTCGGCCTTGTGAATGGATAAATGAAAGTTGCTAATAGGTGTTTGTGTTTGACATCTGTATATTGTACTTTTTAGCATATCTCAAGTGTTTTAGTCTTGGTCTAATAGAGCTCATTAAAAAAAATAGATATCAGCCCCAAGACAGTTTGTCAAAGCTATTATGAGTCCCACTGGACTAAATTGACAATTTGAGTGTGGCTTTCCATGGCAGTCCTCTCGTGGTCTTATTTGATCCTTAACAATTGGGCATTAGTCCCTGATTTATTTTACAATAACTCAATATAGCTGAATATTATTGTACTGTGTTGGATGTTTTAGTGGATTTTATTTTTTACAAAATTTTTCTCAGAGCACACACAAGGTGTAAATGATGTATCCTGTCTGCTATGGGAGCACTAACAATTGATTGGGTAGGGTTTAAGAGCAGCAGGGGGAAGGTAGCATCCCCTAGTTGCACACCGTATTTAACGGTAGCTTTAATGAGCATTGTCTGTCTCCGTAGCTTTGAGTGGTCCTAAATGTTTGGATTTCTGTAGTTTTCATTTGTTATTGGTGAACTGCAGAGTTTTGAGAGTGGAGAATAAACTAAACCACGTAGCTTGGCGTGGAGAGAGATTGCTATATCTAAGATTTTAACACATGAGTGCTTTGTGTTGAACATCCAATCTGTTTAGTAAGGCAATGTCCAATATCAGGCTGGATTTATATTACCTGCATTATGTTATGGCATCTCTTGTACTAGGCATGTGTTTGTTTTACTTTGTGGACAAGGTTTCTATACTCTGCTTCTACCATAGCTGATAACTACTGTACTCATTTTTGTATAGTACTGAATATTGCTATTCCATTTAGTCAACTTGTGTTTAGCCATCATATTTGCATGCTGGAAATTAACCATCAGTTTTTTGTCCAATGGCAAATATATTAGACATACCTTGAAGCCATGAAAAAGAAATACCATTTAATGGCTTCCTGATTATTAATTATATAATAATTATATTTAATTAGAATTAATATATTAAATTATAGATTTAGGCTGCAATATTAAACATATTCAGCTGACATTAAGTCCTATTTAAAGCAATGGCAGTTACTTCTGCATATGATTTTGCTGTTACTATATTTTGTCAAAAATCACACTTTTAGGTGAACAATAAAGTTGAAGCCAATTCAGTGTGGCTACTAAAGCTTTTTTGTATGAATTTCAAGTATTTTTTCCATTCTCTTGTTTACTAAATGTGTATGTCCCATGATTTGAGTTGATTAGCAATACTGCACTATTTCTTGGGTCTCATTGATTTTACGCAGCTTACTCTAATAACATAATGTATATTTCCACTGGTATTGTCAGGGATTTTAAATGAGACCAAGCCATGTGTGTTTTGCATTTTGAACATATGAAAATAGTTTTCTGTCTTTCCCTTTCTCTATGTTTGATAAAATTTATGATTTATTAAATATATAGTGCTTAATGTTTCTGGAAAGAAAGCAGGGGAAAAAAGCATGATTGTCATTTGCTGACTCTTTTTGTCTTTTGTACTCTCAAACTCGAATGCTACAGGGACACTCATGAGAATTCTCACAGTTTAAAACTTATTAAACAATTTTGAAATCATTAATATTTAATTGGATTGGTTATTTTTATAGTTTTAATTGTGTGTGTGTTTATGAAGGTTTTTTTTATTAAAATTTAAGTACCAACCAGAGTATTGTGTACATAAATAAGGGTAGCTTTCCTTGTAGGCATATGTATTGGAAGATTTTTCCATATGGTCATTTTTGGTGGCAGATAGAAGAGTGACTTGATATACTGTCTAGCCACCCATCCATTATAAAGAATGTTTCTAGCAATGCACTGCCTGAGCTTCTAAATGAAAAAATGATATGAACATGAAGATATGGATAGGTTTTTTCTTGATTGAAAGTTCTAATTAAGTGAATAGAGGAAAATTAACTGAAATTAGCTGTCAGAAAATCACATTTAAATGAGTGATGAGTTGCTCAGGCAGTAAACATTTAAATGATATAAATTGCCATTTAAGTGTATGGTTTAATGTTTGTCATGCATTAACATGACATGAGATTGCAGTGACAATCAAGCAGCTTGCTCTAATTTGAGCATATTTAGGGCTTTTGTGTGGCGTGCACCACACAAATTAAGACAATTGCTGTTTTTATGTGTCAATTTAAATGTTTCTTCAGGCATCAGTTAATGAAACTAACCCATCATTTGAGTATGCATATCGAAGAGTAGTTTCTCTGGGGTTTAGAGTAAATTCCCGCAGTTCAAATGAGGCATTTCCTTGAAAAGGAAATCAGGCTCAATTTCGATAAGTTATAAAAAATGGCCTGCTACACTGTATTGTTTCTTCTGCACTTATTAAAGCAGTAAGACAATACAATTTTGTACAAGGAGTCTGCCTCAAAGTGCAGTAGTCTTTATACAATATTTCAATATTGAATATGACTTTTTTTAAAAAGGCCTTAAAATACAGGATTGGGTCTTAAGGTGTTATTCTGGAGGCAAAAGAGCCTTGTTTGTACAAAGGGGTAGGGGCAGTTTTCACACATCTCCTCTTCAGGAAAGGGATATATCCTTCCTGAAGCACCTGAAAATTTATTCCGAGGTCTGGGGCCCCCAAGAACACGTTTTCAGGAAGCCCAGGATGCTGAAGAGGGAAGGCAAAGCTGGCAAAAATGGTCTGTTCCTCCTTACATAAATGAAGCTTCTTCCACTTCAGGATGCAATCCACTGGCATATGTTTAATCTTTTGGTTGATAATCCCACCCATCGGCCGATACTTGCGTTGGCCGAGTGCTGTTGTTCATGTGCCGTAAAGCAGATGAATACCAGGGCAAGATGCACTGTGTCTATTCAGTCAGCTGCATCAACACAGTTGCACTGGAGCAAGCCATCAGTAAGTCACCCTGTGCCAGTTGAGCTTGGCTAGCACAGTTGCTTTTCTGGGCGCGGGGGGGGGGGAGGCAGGGGGTGGAACAAGGCAGGGTGAGGACATTCCAGTTGGCTGCATCCAACTCTCCATCCCTGGGCCACCCAGCCCCAATTCAGACTGTGTGGTGTACTCAGACTTGTGCCTGCTAAACAGATCCGTACCCTTGCCCCATGCCTGCTCCTAACTTGTGTTGGATATAGCACAGGCCAGCTGGCCTGTCTGTTCCAGTGCAGGTTAGGATTGCACCCTTATTGTCTTTCTGTATTGCGAAGTATCGAAGACCTGATTAATTGCACTTGTAGTGTGCATGTTTGTATATCCCAAGAGATCTTGCAGACCAATATTTCTTCTCTCAACAGAGGGGCAGCTCCATCCATGTTTATAGCTCTACCAGGCAGCTCTATGCAACAGCTTTGTTTAGCCTAAATAGAAATATCAGTTGCAAAAGATGGGCAACCAAAACAGGCGCCCAGTCTTTCTTAGGGAAAAAGGCTACAATTTATCTTGGGGGGAAAAGGGGGTATATAAGGGGGACGTAATTGAAAACTATAAAATTATGCAGACTTTGGAGAGGGTATATACAAAACCCTCTCTCATAATTCTAGAACCAGGGGTTATCCAATGAAACTGATCGACCGGGAGACTTAGGACAGACAAAAAGGAGACACAGAGCAAAATTAGTCTGTGGAATTCATTGCTGCAAGATGTGGTGATGGCCACTGGCTTAGATGGCTTTAAAGGGGGATTAGACAAATTAATAGAGGTCAGGTTTATAAATGAACACTAGTTGTGACTGCTTCCAGGTTCAGTAGCAGTTTGCCTCTGAATACTAGCTGCAATGGCATACTAGAATCCAATGGCAGGAGACATCTGATGGGTTTCTGTGGGTAACAGGATTGCATGGGCCCCTCCAACAGATGTTGCATTTAAATTTCAATAGCACAAGCTGTGAGAATTGTTTCTCAAACTGTGGGTTGGGACTCACTAGGCAGGTTGGGAGTCAATATCAGGTGGGTCGCGTAGCACATAGTGCAGCCAAATTGAAAATATTGGAAGATGGAGGCGGAGGGCTGTGTGATTATTTTGCTTGTGTCAAGGTTGTAAAAAGGCTTTTTTTTTTTCTGATTCACTTTGCTATTGGAACATGCCTGAGAAATAACCCAACTTATTGCTGCATTCTTAGGAAAGCAGCAGGCTCTAGCATCACAGTGATAGCACTTCTGGCCATGACAGCATTTCTGGTGGGTCCCATTCTAAAAAGTGGGTCCCAGTGCTAAAAGATTTGAGAACCACTGCTCTGTCTCTTCTTTGCTTAATTCCTGCTTAATTACATTCAATGTTTATTTCAGCAAGATTGTCACCAGGATGTGTATATTTCAGGAATAATGTAAATGATTTTGTATTATGTTGCAGGCTTTGGAGAGTGAATTTGTTTCCTGCCAACTCCATCAGTGGATCGATCTGATTTTTGGCTACAAACAGCAAGGGCCTGAGGCTGTCAGATCCCTAAACGTATTCTACTATTTGACCTATGAAGGAGCAGTGAATCTCAATTCAATAACAGACCTGGTATTGAGAGAGGTAAGTGTATTAATATACCAGCATTTCCCTTGCCTCTTTTAACTTTTGGTGCAAATTAAATCACATTCCGCAGAGCCTACTGTAACATCTTTAATTCGCCGGGACAGTTTTTAGTTGTCCTGGCTAAAGGCAGTGCACTATGAGTTGATGAGCCTAGGCCTATCCCTCCAAGCTGTTTTCAAAAATGGGTTTTGACCATGCAGAAGCAACCATAAAGCAGTGGTTGCTGGATATTGAGCATCAGGGAGGCATGAGCAGAACAACAGACTTTCTGGCTGCAGAGAATGCCAGATATGTTGTTTGCCCAGGCTGTCTGTCTTCCTTTAGTGGAGATCCTGGGTTATAGGAGAGCATTCTCCCTAGCCAGATGGAAAATACTTCCTTTGGGAGTGGTGGAGGGGCACTACAGAAAAATAGCTATCAGAGAGGATTTGGCCATGTGGCACACTAGAGCAAAGGTCAAACATAAGGCCTGGGGGCCAGATCTGGCTGTCCCAGCACTATCAGCTGCTCTCAGCTGATGAGCCGTGCTGAGGTGTCACTGCTGAAAGGGCAGCCCACATTATCATCATTATCATTATCATGTGGGCTCTCCCACATCTTTAAAATATGATCAAGACCTGCGTTTTTTTCTCTTCTATTTGCAGCTAATGAGTTACTAAGTGAGAAAAAAGTGCTTATTTCTGATCACAACCTGTTTAATGACAGCACTTCCTGCTTAATTACATTACTTGTGGCCCTCAGCAGCCATCATAAATGCTCATCGGCCTATTGTGTGAAATGAGTTTTATTTGACATCCCTGCATTTCCTGTATTATCTCTACTGCCTATATTATCAAGAAATTCACTTAAAGTTTCTTTCCCCACTGAATAGAAGGCTTCCTGGCCACTCCGATTCTGAGTTTTCTAAGGTGCTCCTTATTGGTGCTAACCCACAGTCTACAGTTCTGAGTGTGAGTTGTTTTTCTGCAGCTGAGTGTACGATCTGCCAGGAAATTGTACAAATTGAAGAAGAATTTTAATATTTTTATAAATATACATTTTTCTGTAATGCTTGCGCAATATAGTAATTGGTATGCTCTTTCCTGTAAGATTTTTTTTAACCTAAAGAATTGTTGTTTTTGCAAGGTTTTAAGAATTTGGGAACTGTACTTGTGTGATTTGTGCTGCTCATTGACAGTATTAATAGACTGACTGGCATAGTAGAACATTCAGGCAAGTAGACTGCTCACAGCCTTACCAATGACAATGGCCCCTTCTCCTGTAGAGCCTCCCATGGCTACCTGGCTACCCTGAGATGCGGCTACCGCTGCTCACCCAGGTGGTCAGGCACCTCAGGTTTGGACTACTAATACTGCTGTTTTTTGTTGTTTTCTGGCCTCAAGCTATAAGACAAAGGCAGGACAGTACATAATTGCATTTTGGAAACACAGTCAACCCTTATAGCAACTGCACAGGAATACACATATTTTCTCTCCTGTCTCAACAGTCCGCTTATCTTGTAAGAGCGAAAGAACTGTTAATGGTATCAGTTAAGGATAGCAAGGAAATTAGTTGGTACCCAGATTTGTGTATCTGCAAATAACTGAAACTGCAGATATTGGATATGCAGATATGGAGGCTTGCCACTATTTCTTTCTTTCTTTCTTTTTTAAATATCTATTTCAAACAAATAACATCACAAGATAAAGACATATTCAAGCAACAGTATTTCATAGCAGCAGTGCTGCTGAGGGATAACACAATACATAGTTGCTGAGGGATAACACAATAAATACGTTAACAAGTGCTTTACAACCCCTTAAGAGTTAAGGATGTGCCCAACTATTTTTATATATTATAAAAAGGGAAAAGACATACAGAATTTTACTATATCTTTTTTGCCAAAAAGTCTTGACGGCTTAATTTTTTTTCTCACTATGATAATTTCCCCAATAGTTAACATGTGTAGCAGACTAGCATCAATATGATTTCTGATACTAGGGTTTTATTACCTTCTTTACTATTTCCATGATGTAATCAGTATAACAGCCTGCAGCACATTAAACTTTTATGTAGTTTTTAATTGTTCTAAAACAGCTGTATTATCAATAAAGCTGAGAGGCAAGCTCACTTACGCTTTGGCCTAAAACAAACATTTATTAGCAAAAGAAGTAGAGATCTATTTCTACTGTCAAATGTTATGATAGTTCAAAGAGAAGCGTGAGACATTAGTTGTTTTCTGAACTCTCATGAAATTTGTTATTGTGTTTCCTGGTTTGCACTTACAAGAACATGGGCACTGCACTGTCTCTCTTGGCTTTTCATTTTTATGTTCTACAGCAGTGATTTTCAATCTTTTCATCTTACGGCACATTGAGAAGGGGATCAAATGGTCAGGGCACGCCATCAGTTTTTTGACAGTTGACAAGGCACACCACACTGCCTGCCAGGGGTTCACATACCCCGATGGCCCTACTAATATATGACTCTCCTCCAAACTCTCATGGCACACCTGCAGACCATTCACAACACATTAATGTGCCACGGCACAGTGGTTGAAAATCGCTGTTCTACAGAACAGACCGGAAAAAACGTGGAAAGAAGCAGTAGAAAGGTCAGGGCTGCAATGAGGAAATTATGAGTGGAAGATTTTTAAGCATTAGGTCACAAACACTAACAGTCTCTAGCAGTTACTGCCAAGCAGTATTTGTTACAGAACCTCATAATTGTTTGTGCTGCACCACAAAATTAAAGTTTTTTTTCTTTTTAACATTTTCAAATATTTTCTACAATATGGGTGGCAAGGACATTTAAAGTTGTTTAACAACCTCTAAAAGGTGAAAGCGGTCTTCATGCAGAAGCAGTTTGTATTTGGAGGCAGATGCGGTTGGAAATAACTCTGCTTATGTCCCAGATTTTGAATCACAGAGGACACATCGGGATGCAGAGGGCAATGGTTGTAGTTAGATGTGCATTTTTATGAAAGCAAACGCATTTTTAAAATGTGCACCTGCAATGACTGCCAGTTGAGAGATGAAGAGGGAAGTAAACACTGGACGGAAAGATCTGAGCTAAGCTACACTAGCTGAACTCTTTTTTATTTCTCAGTCTAAGGAGTGTTGGAAAGGGAAATAGTTCTTTATGACTGCGATACCTGTATATAAAAGAGAGTGTTCACATTTTGAGTAGCCTTTCTCTAATTTACAGCACTTGTTAAAAGGCTGATTTCTCCAAGTGGAATACGGTAGAGGACAAAATATGCATACGGCCTATCAGATTTGTGCAGATATTACAATTTCTCCATAGAATACACACAAGCATGCCTGCCTGGGTGGTTCAGGTTCCCATTTGTGTCTCTTTCCAGATGAATGGAGCTAAAATTGAGCCATGTGTATGCTTATATTTGTATGTCTTGTATTTGATAAAGTGCATATGTGTTTTGATTTCTGATTCATTCACATATTCATCCTCAAATACAAAAAGAGTCCCATAGGACCTGGTCCTTAGCTGTAACTTTATTGTCAGGGCTTGTATTCCTCTAAAGTGACAGCTATACCATTACCCCTTCTAACTGAGCAAGCTGTTAAACTTTTAAAGCAGTTTAGCATGAGGATAACAACTTTCCTATTCACCCCAGCATAGGGTCCCTCCCAGTGGCTGTTTGCAGATATCTGTCTTCTGAGTTTTTATTGATTGATTTGATTTGATTTGTATTTTTTTTCTCCCCAAAGAGCGCTCAAGGCAGCTAACAACCAGTTAAATCCAGTTTTGTTAAGATTATGAGCACCTTTGGAACCATTTTCTGATGCCTTTTGCTATGTAATTACTTTTAGTTTCAACTTTTAGTTAAAAAATGGCAAAGGGCAGCTCACACACTGCCTGGGCAACAGGCAAACATTACCACAAATGAGCAGCACCAGTGCCGAGGCTCATGACAGTTGGCACTGCTCTCTCTGCCAGTAGCAGCAGCAGCGACTGAACAGGGGGAAGGAGAAAAACTGGGTGGGGGAGGGCAGGCTGGAGGTTCAGGTCTGGAAGGGGGCAGGGACAGCCACCAAATTCTATCCCTTCTCCAGAGCCTTGGAGCCTGACATGGGTCTCCTTGGTTCTGTGGAGCGGGTCAGATACGAGTAGACCCATAGAAACTACACAGAGTAGAGGAGATGTGCTACTTTTCCTGCCCTGCAGCTGTTCTGGTGCTGCTATACCACAGAGCAAGTATGTCCCAAGTAGCATAAGTATTCTTTTTAATAATTCACTATACACTCCAAATTTTAATAATTCACTGTACACTCCAAATAATTCACTATACACTTCAAAGAAACGTTTCTGCTGCTAACATGCAAATACTATAGTCAAATGTGACTTCTATAGAACATGGAAAGTGCATTTGTGTGTGCATGTTTATATTTAAAAAACACTGTGGTTCATCTGCCTTGATAGATCTAGAATAATAAGAGAAGAATTTTATAGTCCTTCAGCAGCTGTGAATTATTCTGCTTTCAGTTAGGAGTAAAGTAAAAAGTAGTATGAAATCAGGTTATGTGCATGCCGCTGTATAATCATGCTTATATGCATGTGATAAATTGCTGATCCATGTGATAAATGAATTTATCATGCACCTTCTGACAGCTTCATCATCTCTCTGTCTGTTAATCCATCTCCTCAAGGACTTATTCTAACATTCCAAAATATAGAGCCGCTTCATCTGATCACTATTTTTTTTCTCCAGAATATAAGCTTGCAAAGACCTTCTTTCGAAGCTATCTTACTTTAATAGTTAGAAGTTGCAAAATGGGGGAAATTCAGACATCAACTATTAGTACATTAATGTGGTTGGGTTCCTTGAGCAGATTCAGTGACTCTTCTAGACAACTTTAAAGTTTGCAGTTATATGATATTAGGGGACAATAATTATGATGGAACACAGTTGTTAAAAAATTGTATATGCAAGGTATCTACGAACACACAAAATGTTCTAAAATGCATGTTGCATAATATAACTCATCCCCCTGAGCTTGCTTGTTAAGCCCATTTATTTATTTTTACTTTCAGATTATTATAGACAGCATAAACAAAATCTTTGCGTAAAATAATAAAACTTTAGAAGCAAACATACTATTGAATGGATTTCACTGTTCCAAGACCTGTACGGTGCAGGAGAATAACAAAATTTGGGTCAAAGAAAAATCATAGAAAGCCTTGCATAAAATAAATGTGAAGGCAAGGATTCCTCATGTTACTCATGAAGTGGAAAACAACATGTGGATGCTTGATATATTTGAAGTGTAATATTGAAATATATTACATTGCATTTTATTTATTTTATTTAATTTATAAACCTCTGAATATGTCCTTCTCTGCCTGGATAGGCAAGTCCAATTTAAAACACTTTTTTGTTTTAATCCTAAAATAGCTGATTATATATTTTTTAACAAATGTGTATGCTACTTTTCTTTCCCGTTGTGAAACCCAAGGTGGCTTTCATGAGATTAAAAATAATAAAATATAAAACAAAACAAATTAACAGTAAAATGAGCAACTCTCTGCAAGAAACCACAAATAACCACTTAAGTAACACAAATGAGCAGCCAGACACAACCAGGTTGTGCTAAGTTTTAAACTCAAAATAGAGATTAAGAACTTGAGTCTTCTCAAAAAAAGAAAAGCTTTCAAAGTCTTGCGGAACGTTGGCACTAAGGGAGTGCTGATATGGGAAGGTGTATCACAGGCTCATCTCATATGGGAAGGTGCTCCAGAGATTGGGGGCCACCACAAAGAAGACCTTGTCATGAATTACCACCAACCACACTTCTGACAGCACCTGCAGTAGGGGCTCTTGAGACAACCAACAGCAATGGGCAGTCTCATGTGGGCAGACAGTCTGGATCTACAGGCCTATAAGACAAAACCAGTATTTGACAAAATATAAGCAGCCAATGCAGATGGTATAAAAGGGTTGTGACATGATCACAGTGCTACATTTATGGCAGCCAGCCAACATAATCTGTTTACAGCACAATCCTATGCATGTTGACTAGATAAGCCCCATTAAATTTAGTAGGATGTACTTGGATGTAAACCCCATTGAACACAATGGTACTTACTTCTGAGTAGGCATGCTTAGGATTGTGCTATTAAACTGTAGTCTTAGGGATATATACTAGGCAAGATGATCCAGTGAATAATTTAGGATTTACTTCTGACTAAACATTCAGCAGGGACGTGGTGGCGCAGCGAGTTAATCCGCTGTTGTTGGGCTTTCGACCGCAAGGTTGGGAGTTCGAGACTGCGTGATGGAGTGAGCTCCCGTTGCTTGTCCCAGCTCCTGCCAATCTAGCAGTTCGAAAGCACCTAAAATGCAAGTAGATAAATAGGGACCACTTCGGTGGGAAGGTAACGGTATTCCGTGCGCTATGGCATAGAGTCATGCCGGCCACATGACCACGGAAGCTTGTCCTCGGACAAAAACGCCGGCTCTCCAGGATTTGAAACGGAGATGAGCACCGCCCCCTACAGTCGGTCACGACTAGACCATTTGGTCGTGGGGAAACCTTTACCTTTTTAAACATTCGTAGGATTAAACTTGTTAGATGTTATTTTTGATACTTTATGTGCTTTTCATAACTGAAAATCATTATTAAAATCTTCAAGTTTTCTTTGGAATAAGTGGAGAATTGGACAGCTGCAGTGCTTGTGCTGTATTGTAGAATGGCTACGGGCTCAAATTTGTTTCAGCTTTGCTTGTGTCTGTGGATAAGTGTTATACATCTTGGATCGTCCCTTTTTGCACACAAGTTGAAATTTTCAAATATTTACAGTTTAGGGGCCTTCTTTGCCTTAGCAGCCTCAACAGTGTTTAGTTTACATGACCCTGGTTTCATGAGAGCAGTAGCAGAACTGCTATCCTATCAAGAATAAGGTATGCTTGACCTCCCTCCCTTTCCTTTTCGGTCATGGTGGGAGTCAGGTATTTCAGCTCTAAATTAGAGAGAAAGAGAGAGAAGGCTGGAACAGTGAATCTTTCAGGAAGTCTAAACACAATGTGTATTTATAGCATAGTCCAACAATTGCTAAATACTTTTAAATTATCAGTGAGTTTTGTTTATGAGCAGGTAGGGCGCAGTCATTTCTGTGTGTCTTAGGAATGGGAGTAAAATGATTATAAGATGCTTCCACAAAAGTCGTTTTCATATGTCTGAAGTGTGAATAAAATAAGTGAAGAGTTCATTTAGATACTGTTGCAGAAGTGTTGTAGAAAGAAATTGTGTAGGGAGAATCACTGGCCAGAAGTATGCTGCCCAGATGGCTTTCTTGACAGAGAGCAGCACAGGAACTGTGTGTGAAAAGCTAAATAAATGTTAAGGATTAGTCTTGTTTTAATTGAAAACCTGCATTTAAAATACCATAAAACAGTACCAGATTTTTTTTATTATTTTTTTTAAAAAGACCATATCAAAACCAAACACATTGTTTTCATGGCCACCTGGAGTTTGGCTTGTCAACAGTACTAGACACTGGACTCTTGATCTCTTTCTCTGAGGCTTAGTGAAAAACAGGTCCACAGCAAGTACATAAAGTATTCAAAAGAAAAGGCTGTGTTTGTATTTTTCAGGAGGACTTCTTTAAGTCTTGGCTGTGAATTATTTTTGTTTGAATAAGGATACTCTGAGTGGGTTTATGCTTCTATCCGTCATCAACTAAGGGAAATGTAGTGCTTTTAAAAGCAAAACAATATATTGTAGCAAAATTGTAGCTCAATTTGATGAGGAAATACATTTGTTCTCAAGTGATTGTGCGGTGTTTGTTATTATACAATGATCTGTCCATTTTTGTTTGGCAACTTCAGCATTTGATGGTTTTGTTTAATAATAATTTATTAAATTTCTTTAGCCCACCATTTAGAGGGAAAATGCTCCAGTTACTGAGCCCAAGTTGAGTCACAAGACAGTCACCCCATGACTCGACTCAGAGTGCATGCTTGTTGCAACTTGACTTGCAGAAACGTTTGAGTCTTTTGAGTCGAGTCATGAGTCAAAGACTTCTTTGAGCAGAACTTCTCCTCCCTTCAACCTCCCAACCCTCTGGAACCAGCCTACCCTTCCTACTGGCAGAATCCCTTGTAGAACTCCTTAACACCTTCTTGCCCTTCATAACACTCAGTGGAACTTCCCTTGGGCCTGGCTTCAATATCCCCTATAATGAGACCTTTGTGCAATATCTAGATCCTTTTCTGTCTTCAGGGGTTAACCAGATACTACTCAGAAACTTCCTAAAATGAAGTAGTGGACACAGCCTTCCCCTGCAATTTCATCATCTGGGTAGTTGAAATTACATTGCTGCAGTTAAGTTATACGAGATCTTATCTACCATGTTATTTCTCGGTCCTTGTTTGGAATAATGTTTCTAGAGCACTTCACAGTGTGTTTGGGATTTGAATAATTTTGTATTACCCATGACTTCAGACAATATCTGAACATTAAACAACACCAATCCCAGTTGGAGCAGATTGAATAGATTCTTGGAGGGACCTCCCCCCATCTTTTTTTTTTTTTTGCTTTGTACACCCAGTCACACATGTGAGATAAGAGGTTGACATTGACCCAATAGTAACACTCTTAACTACTGCTATCATTCCATCAGAAAGAGAAGATGAACCCAAAATTTCCTGTGATAAGCAAGCAGAGGTAACTTTATGCAGAGACTTTGAGAGTTCTGCAACTACTTTAACAATCTCTGTTAAGAATTCCATTTTCACAAGGGCTGGGTAGAAGAGGTCAGCTTTCTGGAGAAACAGAAAGAGGATGGTCTTTAAAAATGATGCTCTGTGCTGCATGCATGGCTGATGTGTCCTTGGGTAGAGTACAGCTGGAATCTAGGGCTGTAGCCACTAGTATAGCCATATGACTGCATACATGCTTATCTCAAGATTGTAAATAGACTAGTAAAGGTTAAGGTAAAGGTTTCCCCATGACTTGGACATGGTCTAGTCATGACAGACTGTAGGGGGTGGTGCTCATCTCCGTTTCTAAGCTGAAGAGCCAGTGTTTGTCCGAGGACAAGCATGATTATACGCCAAGGTGCACATAACACAATTACCTTCCCACTGAACTGGTACCTATTTATCTACACACATTTTAGTGACAAAGTAGTTTTTATTCTGTGGCCTGTTTTGCTGGCAAAACATGAAACCATGATGTCAGCTATCCACTGTCTGCTAGAAACCTGAGCCATCAAACCAGTCTCCTTGAAACAGAAGGGATTAGCTGGCTACTCCATTCAGTGCTTGAAATAAAGAAAACATGTTCCTAAAAATGTTATGGATGGAAACCCTCAGCACTTTGATTGGAACAGCTCTCAGCAAGAAGCCTAATCTTATTTCTGACACCACTGCAAGGTACAGTGGTGCCAAAATGGCCACCTCTATATCCTGTTGGGCTGGGTCAGCCGCCAGAGTCTCGTAAAGGTTAAGGAACGTATCTATCCTTAGCCTATGTTGAGCTCTACTGGCAGGAATGGGTCTCCTTGGATCTGTTCTTGCTGTTTAGGCTTTCAGGTGCAGGAGGATTCAGCAGCAGACTCTTCCGCCATCCCTGCCCCATCCTGGGCTCAATCCTTCCCTCGAACCGCCCTCCCTTTGCCCAGTTCTGTACCCTCCCTGCCTTCCCTCTGCCCCAGGAAGCCTCATTGCCAACCAACAAAATCTTTCAACAGATTTTGAGAGAAATCTGTAGGGCAGCTCCAAGAGCTTCCCGTGATTGAAAAATGTTCCTTTGCAGGTGTGGCCTTCAGGACAAGAATTCTATTTAAAAAAATGATTGCAGAGGAGAATCCTCTCAGGGAAGGCACTGCTTTCATACATCCTGAAATTCTGGAATGTTTCCATTTGATGGCATTAAAAATAAGGGAATTTCATCCATGGGTACTTTTGAAGACTGGTTTTATTTTTAGAAAATGGACTGATGTGGTTTGAAATTCATAACTCTTTTTCAGCAGTATTTTCCTTTCTGGAGAGAGCGAAAAGAGAGTGAAAGTACTTAATTGGTGCAGTTCTCTTCTTGATGTCTGCTTCATCTTGGTTGTTTTTTTGTAGCATTGTAGGAAGTTGTCCATGTTTAGTGTCCACTAAAATTAGTGGGATTGAAGTGCACATAACTGGAGCAAGGTTGCACTTAAATACAAGCAGTTGTTGCTTTTTGCAATTGGATTGTCAAATGTTCTTGGTGACATTATTTTAATACTATATTGGAAAACCAGATATGTTTTTCATCTATAAGGCAGGAGTGTTGGAAGGCAAGGGATGGAACAATGTTATTCACCCATTAAATGTGGCAGTACATCCTGAACGATATTTTCTTGCTTTGTGAAAATAAATGAGAATACATTTCCCAAGTATTTACACTCTTGCATCCATGACATCCAGTAATTGGGTTTAAATTTCTGTTGATTTTTTGGTTAGCATTTTCTTTCACTGTCTTTGAAGTATTGGCAGGCCCATTTTTCTTCTCCACTTTATCTGCCTATTTCCAGTAGCCAGAGATTTAGGTGTTCTCAATGAGCACATCAATGTTCCAGACCAAGATACTGTTTGAAATTATCCATGAACCCCATGCCTCTGAACATTATTGACTGACATTTGTTTCTGTAAATTGTGTCTGCTCTGACTAACTGGTTTATTTCAGATTGGCAGCTGGGATTACCATGCAGGAGATGGACAGTTTGCATGAACAGGAGATTGCATTGAAGCTGCACTAGGCCTCAGTTTAATATGCCTGGAATGTACAGACTCAGATTAGAGCAAGTTGCAAGGCTCTGAAGGGGGAAATAAATCCTTGTTTTCCCAAACTATAATTACTTTCTGTTTTAACTCACTGACTGCAGTGTAATTACATGCAACAGCCATTCTCATAATTAGGCTAGACAAAAATATTTTTTCATGCATTTTCCCACCCTTCATATGAGGTTTACTCTTAAAAATATAATGGAGTTCTTGTGAACGCATGATTTTACTTCAGTGCTTCTTTTCATCTGCTTTAGGCTTCTGACATATTCCCCCTCTCCGTTCAAAGATCACCTGTTCCCTGGAAGGTTCTTGGTGTGGGTCTGCCTAGTTGTCTTAGATATGGCCGAGCGGGCATGGCTGTTGAACAAGGAGAAGACTATGTTGATGTGAAACAAGAAACATTTTTTATTTATTACTAGTGTTTTTGGCTATATATACCAATCACTGTTGCTGTCTGGTTGGCAGGGACAAGTTATAAACTTTACATTGATTAGAATGGTTTATCTCTGGTTCTCAAATTTTTTAGTACAGGGACCCACATTTTAGAATGATAATCTGTCTGGGACCCACCAGAAGTGATGTCATGGCTGGAAGTGCCATCATTCCTGAGAATGCAGCAATAAATTGGACTATTTCTCACATTTTTCCAATAGTAAGGTGAATCAGAAGGGGAAAAAAGTCTATTTACAATCTTGAGATAAGCAAAATAACTCCCACTTTCCAGTGTCTCATCTTTTCATATTTTTAATTATGGCTGTGCTAGGTGCTACACAACTGACCTGAAATTGGCTCATGACCCACCTATTGGGTCCTAACCCACAGTTTGAGAAATGCTGGTTTAATGATCTGTTTTGAAAGCAGGGTTTTATTCATATTTGGAGAAGGGGGAAAACTAGACAGACACTGTGCCATACCATATAGCTGGCCCATATGAATGTAAATATGTTGATATTGCAAATAATATTTGGACAAGGAGCAGTTAGCAATCACTGATTATTTTCGAATTCAGCAAGAAGTCATTATTTTCAATTCAAATGCTATCACACCAATACTGCTTCATTTGATTTCTTCCTCCTACCTTTGGGCATCCGATGTTGTACGATAGTGTTCCTGTTCGGATGAATCCAGGTTTAAATCCCCAGTCAGCCAAACTGCTTCCTGGATCTTGGTAGATCTTGGTAGTTCCTCACAGCTAAGCATACCTTGCTGGGTTATTATGAAGGTAAAACTGAGAAAGCGGGTAGTGCATTCTGTTCTGAACCCTAAGATGTTGTAGAATAAGTGCTCAAATACATGATAATAAATCATATTTGAATGGACACAAGCACATTTTTCAGAATGCCTTTAATTTTGCCTCCCCATCAACTGAAAGCTAAGAATATTGCAACACTTTTAAAGTTATGTGGAAAATTAGTAAATGCGTTAACATAGATGCATCTTAATCTCCTATTAGCATCATTATATACATCAGATTATTCAGACTTGTTATGAATGATGATCTCTTTTGTTAGAAAAAAGTTACTGCAACTTCTTTAACATTAAAATTTTTGCTTAAAACCTCAAAAAATGTAATTGTGTTTGAGATACTGTAGCCACTCTCATAATTTTTGCTAAGAGTTGTAGACACTATTCCATTCCTCCCTTTATTTTGTCTTTCACTTCCCCTCTACCTCCTTCCCATTCCGTTTTATAGTCCTTTCAGACATAAACATGGAAGGGAAGCAATTTTGATTTCATTTCTGAGCAGTGCTGCAAAGAAAAGTAACAAACATCTGTTTTTACCCTAACTGCATCCATATGTTGAAACTCTCTAATACCAGTCTCCTGGAGAAATTTACAACCCTATTTGGTGGGCATTGCATAGTATTGAATTAACTTTTTTCACAGTTAAAACAGAGCAGAGTTTAATTTATGCCAGGACTCAACAAGGTCCAGTGAAGTAATTGTGAAAGTGCCTCTGAGCATGTGCAGAGTTTCCACATAGCAACTGTATTTTCTCCCCACCTGCTTGGTGTTAAGGAACAGTTTTTCAGGGCAGATGGTATGCTTTTCTAGGCAGTCTTGGGTTCCCCAAACTGCTCTTAAGTACTAGAATATAAAATATGCTCAGAGGCTGGAACTACACGTCAAAATATAATTGCTGCTGAGAAAATCTACTTTTCTATTATTGCCAAACAGAGAAGGCAATGAAAAGTCATTTCAAATGTGTGCTAGTCAGCCGCAGTTGTATGTTTAAAAACCTTATAAATAAGAGCGTCAGCACAATTGATTAATAAATGATAATAATAATAATAATACATTTATTTATATACCGCCTTTCTTAATATCACTAGATTTCTCTAATGATTGAACTCAAGGCGGTTTACATAGGCAGACTTTCTCACAAACCCGAAGGTTTTTACAATTTACAGAATGTTCTATCTTCCAAGAACAACACTCCTACAGATCTTTCTTTCTGGATTTAGCCTTCTTTCTTTAGCCACCCGTCTGTCGTCTGCTGGCTGATGAGGCTTCCCTGCTGCCACCAGAGATGCAGCTGATTTCAGCACACTCCTCCTCCCACGAGGCAGCTGAAACTCAGCTTTTAATCAGCTGCAGTTTCCAAGGTCTGCTGCTCGCAGAGACTTCCGGCAGTCCCGAGCTCACGACCTTGAGATCTTCAGGTGTTATCTTCGGGCAAACGGAGGCATTAACCCTCTCGGCTAAATCTTCTGCCCTAAATAAATAAATTGATAAATGATCAATCTTTAATCAGTTATTAACACATTTTTCAGTTTAACCCTCATTGTAGGTAATATTTTCTGCACTTTTGAAATGCAACAAAAAATTGTAAAGGAGTCTATAGCTTGTTACATTTTCTAGGTACATTTTGCAACATGTGAAACAGTTACGGAAGGACTAAAGTTTTGCTCTTACAGAGGTCTAACAGAAACAGGGCTTTTAATTACAATATTTTTAGAAGCAGCGAACAAAAAAAAATTGGATCATACCATTTTGTATTGATTGTAGTCAAAACAAAGATAAGAAATATGAATGTTCCACTAAGAATGTTTTGATTCATGTTACATTTCAGTTTGATAATAGTATGAAACTACTTTGCACTAGTTAAAAAGCTTATATAACAATACATTGGCCAAACCCAGGAGCTAGGCACTCTCACTGCAGTTCTAGAGAAGCAAAGTTAACATTTCAAAGGCCCATCAAAGAGAACACAAACGCTTGAGTTGGAACCACAGATGGTAAAGAACACAGACATGCTATCAACCAGAACCAGTATTGAGTTCCCTCCTTCCGCTCTATAACATTTATTTATATATTGCCTCTCTTCCATAAAGAATTCAAGCTGGCATACATAACACTTCCAGGCAATCCACCTTCCAGTGCTGGCTGTTCCCAAACTTGGTAGCTTTTCCTCATAAAGAATATGCTGCAACCCTCTGATTATGTTGTTGCCCCTTTTTGCTTTTCAGTAGAGGTCCAGAAACTGTACACAGTATTCCAAAAGGATCCACACCATAAAGTTGTATAAGATTGTTATAATATTAGCAGTCTTATTTTCAATTCCTTTCCTGATGACTCCTGGCGTGGAATTTGCCTTCTTCACAGCTTCTTTACACTGAGTTGATATTTTTGTTGAGCTAGCCATCCTAATCCCAATGTCTCTTTCCTGTTTCACCCTATCAGTGTATATGTGAAAAAGGGATTGTTGGGCCCATTGTGTATCACTTTATGTGTGTATCACATTGTATCACTTTATGTGTGTATCACATTGACAATGAACTGCGGTTGCCCTTTGGTTGCCCATTCATCCTGTTTGGCAATTTCCTGTTGAAATTTTGTTATGGCTTCTACAATCTGAATAGTTTGGTGTCATTTCTGAACTTGGCCACATTGTTGTTTATGCCTAACACCATATCATTTATGAACAAGTTAAAAAGAACTGGTCCCAAGGCAGAGCCTTGAGGGATCCAACTTCTTTCTTCCCTCCATTGTGTATATTTTCCATTTCTTCCTACTTCCTCTTTATATTTTTAACCAGTTACTAGTACTCTATCAAAGGACTTCCATGATAGCTTAGTTTACTCAGAGCGCAATCCTAATCTTGGGCTAATCCAACCCAGGGTTGGGACTGACTGTGGGGCAACCTAGGGAAAGGGGAATGTTTTCCCCTTCTCCTGGGCAATGCGCAGTGGCCTGAATTCTCCCCAACTTGGAGCTGCGCTGCTGAAATTGGTGGTGCAACTCTAAGCAGCTGGATTAGGGCTGCCCAGGATAGGGATAGGGTTAGGATACAGCACAAGTGCCAGATCCTGGCCCCCTCTCCGAGTCGGCCCACCTACTGGCCCACCCATCCTCTACCTTTCCCTGCCCTGTTCTGCCGTCCCAGAGCCCCCACACCAGCTGAACAAGGTTGGGCTTACCTTTGGGCCTTCAGGCCTGGGTCCAAGCTCAGCAAGATCAGTGCACATCTGGGCCCTGGCTTACCTCTCTGGAATGTGCTTTACAGTTACTTGGTGACTCTCGGCCTTGTGCCGGACTATTGTAGAGGTAGGATTGCGCTGTGAAGTGCTTTTAGTGATGGGCTCTGTCAGAAACATTTTGAAAGTCCCAAGTACAAGTTTGGATCACCTCTACTCTATCCACGTGCCTGTTGACTCTCTCAAAGGACTCCAGAAGGTTTGTGAGGCAGGATTCCCCTGTTATCTAATGGTCCAACTGTCTCTCTGGCAACTACTTGCTTTTGATGCGTTTAAAGAAGTGTTACTGTTTGCCTTGATGTTGTGAGCCATCTGCTCATATTCTGTTTTCATACCTGTTATTGTCAACTTACTTCTGCCAGAGCTTGTGTTTGTTATTTTCCTTATTTGAGCAAGAATTTCTGAAGGAAGCTTGTTTGCCTTCTGTAGCTTCTTTGACTTCACTCATGAGCCGTGCTGGCCCTCTTCTCCACCTGGTGGTGTCTTTTGTACTTAGTGGCATAAATTCTAGTTGAACTTCTGTTACTATGGTTTTAAATAAACTCCAGCACGCCTGGTCAGATTTTACCCTCTTAACTTTCCCTTTGAGCTTCCTTTATGCTAGTCCCCTCATTTTTTTTTTCAAGTTCTCTTTTTTGAGTCTGTGTTTGAGACTTCCTTGGACCTTGTCCAATTACATATATTTTGAGCTGGATAGCACAATGGTCACTGTTGCTCACTCCACAACACTTACACTGTCACCCCTGAAATCATTTTGATCCAAACTAGATGATGCCCAGCTGCTGTTAAAAATAAAAAAGTAATAAAAACACAAACTTTAATAAAACTTAAACTAGAACAATTCAAACAGTATATCCATATCCTCTGTAAGCTTTCCTTTTATTCTGTCATTATCTATAACGGCCCAACCACCTGCCTGACAGGTTTCCTACTTTTGATGCACTTCAAGAAGTTTTATTGTTTGCCTTGATGTTTTTAACCATGAACTCTTCATGTTCTTTTTTCTTATCCCTTATTGTCAATTTACGTTTCTTTTGCCAAAGTTAGCTTTTCTCCATATTGTTCATGTTCCTTGTTCCCACTGCAGTGACATGTGCGGTATAATGGCAAGGATGACATTGATGTTTGAGGGTCCACTATCCAGGCTGACCTCTGAGCAGTCAGTACCGGTGGCGGTGTAACACCCAGTGGAGCCCCTCCCCCTCACATCAGGGAGGAGGTGGGGGGCTTCCAGTGCAGACCTTTGCCCCAGATCACCTAGCAGCTGCCTGAGATTGGCATTGCATAATACCACCAGAATTTGAAACAAATTAAACTTCAGAAAAAGAGGGAAAGAACTGGCTATAGGGCTGCTATTTGGACAGTCCTCCTGTGTTCTTTGGAACATGCAGTTTCACCCTTGGGGTTTTGTTTTTTTTTTAACATGCTGGGAAGAAGGAAGAGCTTCTTAGTTCCAAGCCATGATCTTCAGATGCTTATACATAGGCCCAACCCAAGTCAATCTGTTGTCCAGTGCTCCCTCTGCCATTGCACACGTGCACCCTCCAGTGCCATTGCTACCTTCCCACCTGTGCTGCAGCCACTTTTTGTAAAGTGGCAAGAAGAGGAGGATCCTGGGAACAGGAGCAGCATACGCTTCACCCAGCCAGATTACAAGAAGCAGCGGAAAGGAAAGGAGGTGGCTGCAATGGCTATTTCCTCCTCCAGCTTTCTTACTGACTCTTGGAAATCCTGCGGGAAGAGAACCTGAGCTCCCATGTCTCTCTTGCTTGCTCTCAGAAAGGATAAAGTAGCAACTGGGCAGGTGGCAACATGGATGGTGCATCCCTACCATCCCTGTCAGGAACAGGGCATCCCTACCAATTTCCCCCTTCCCCAGCCAGCCTTTTATACATAACAGTATTATAGATTTTAGAGGTTTGTCTCATATGCAATGTCTAATGCTAATTAGCCCCACTCCCACAATTCCCTGTGGTTCACTTGGAGCCACTTCCCACAGGGAATGTTCATTGGATTGGAACTGTTATGTTGATGTAGTGTAACAATTCAGTGTAGGTTTTCATTTGTCTTTCCTAATACAAACAAATACAAATTCTGTACTTATTCCATGTGTAGATCTTGTCGCTGAAGACCATGAGAATTTCCTCTTGCGCAACTATGCAAGACCCTTACAAGCAACACATTCAAGTGAATGGCTTTGCATTTGAATGGGAAATTCTTAGCCGGAACTGATATTTATGGGGTGGAAGCTTGATATTTAAAAACGTTTCAGTTTATTGATTGATTGCTTTCTAGGCATTTCGACTGTGATCCTGCAGTTAGGCTGCTTAAATCCCATGAACTCATATATAAGCAGACTAATTATGCTTAGGATTTCAGCCTTCAACTAATAGCGTAAGGGCAAGGAAGGACAGACCACATTGTATGTCTGCATTTCAAAACAGTCTTTTTATTTCTTAGGTATCATGTAACCTAGCTTTTCATTTCCTTATTTTGGAAAGTAAATTGTTTCTATTGCAATTTTTAAGTAGAAAGTATTCTTAGTTTAAACTTACTTTGATCACAATATGGGTGAAATTATTTTTTCTTATGTCAGAATGTTATGTCATCGTTATAAGCTAACATTGCCCTATTCTGAGAGTAATTTGTCCTCTATTTTATGTAAGCAGTACTGGTTACAGGCCTTGTTACATTTTTTTCTGCTTTGGGATAATGTCGAATGCCTAAATTGAAACACTTAAATGAGATGTTTTGAGTTTTCTTTTAGCACCTGCAAAATATTAGCTTTTTGTTGCCGGCATACGATACAAGCAGGATAAGCTAGTATGAGCAAAGAAAAATGGAGCCCATAAGGAGAGTTTCTGATTGTAATAGCTGGTTTCTGTTTAATATCACAGAGCAGAATGAAGTTTTGTAGTTTCTCCTGGAAATAGCATCTAGAGTACTAAAAAGATTACCTCATTCTTAATACCAGTGCCAAGCACTTAGCCCCACTGTGAACACACGGGCTTGATTTTCAAGATGAAAAAACCCAGAAGTGTGGAATGACGTTTTCAGGTGACAGTTATAGTTCTATTGCCTGTAATTAGCACCTCTTAACATGCAAACCTGCCTATGTCTTTTCCAGGCTGTTGAAGCTCAAATCCGGAGTTTTGGACAGACTCCTTCCCAACTGCTCATAGAGCCACATCCTCCAAGAAGTTCTGCCATGCAGGTGGTAAGTGGAGCACCAGGTTAATTCTTTGTAAACCAAAAGCTTTAGATGGCACAAACACGTTCACCACCCAGTACAGTGTGTTTTTAATGATCTTAAAATGAGCAGGCTATGATGTATAGAATAGAACTTTCAAGTTCAAAATAAAGTCAGATAAAATAGCTTTCATCCTTCTAGTTCATTCCAGATCTATTACAATCAATGGGAATTCCACTGGATTATAGTCCTTTTAGTTAATACTTCCCTTATTTAAAATGCCTTCTGTCTAATAGACTTTTCTCTAATACGAATTAGGTTGCACCGCTTGACTCTGATAATCTTTCAGACAAGGGCTATTCATTTTTGTAGCCAGTTTTCAAAGATACTGACCGCAATTCAGCTCCATTAAAGTCAATAGGAGAGGGACGAGGTGGCGCAGCGGGTTAAACCGCCGCTGCTGGGCTTTCTGGCTGGAAGGTTGGGAGTTCGAGACCACGCAATGGAATGAGCTCCCGTTTGTCCCAGCTTCTGCCAACCTAGCAGTTCAAAAGTATGTAAAAATGCGAATAGATAAATAGGTACCACTTTGGTGGGAAAGTACCGGCATTCCGTGCACTACGTTGTATATTCTGCTGGCCACATGACCACGGAAGCTTGTCTTTGGACAAACACCGGCTCTACAGGCTTTGAAACGGAGATGAGCACCGCCCCCTACCATTCGGTGGTGGGGAAACCTTTACCTTTTCAAAGTCAATAGGAGCTTATAATGGTTCTCTTCATGAAGTTTTTGTTTACATATGTAGTGTGCTCACAAATACTCAATCTCTTTTTTATATATGGCTAACTGCACATAAGAACATGTATCAATAAAGAACAGTGGGTTCTGCTATTCTCCGCTGTTTTTCTGCTATTCATCAATATATCCCAAAGTTCATGAATGTTTGGTCCCTCTTCATACAAGGACCTTTTAAAGTTGTCCGTAATGAATAGTCCCAGAGGATGAGTTTTACTTATAAGAAATAGGGAAAAGATAGAGATGTGCCAAAGTAAGGGGTTTCTGAGGTTTTTTATGTGAAGCAGAAGAATTAGAAAGCCACTAGATGCAGCACCAAAAATGAATCCTTTTTTGCTGCTGGTCATCTTATTAACTGCTTATATTCAAGGTAGCAGTGAAATGCGAATAACATTAAAGAAAATTCTATGGGATAATAACCTTTTTAAAAAAATATAAAATATTAAGGCTACACCATGCAGACACACAGTTGTGTATGAATGTTCCTGAAATATGTCACAAGAAATATATGATGATTGGCTCTTTAGTGGGTGCAGATCTGAGGAGCACATAGGGAAGGCTGGAGCTTCCCCTATGGTAAGGGGAGCATCCTCCCTTGCTGTGGAAGGCTCCAGCCTCCCCCCACCCAGCATAGGATATGGCGCTAGCTGGCCAGCCTTGCCATTCCAGAGCTGGGTAGGATTGCGCCCTGACTGACTGAATGAATAAATTTATTACGGTCTTAGACCAGTACACACTGACTTGATTACTATGCCAGAAAGCTTCCCAAGCCCACTGGAGGTTGAGCTCCGCTCCTCGAGTGGAGATGACGTATCTATACTTCACAGAACTCTCTGTGGATGGTGTGGCGGGTTTACTTTATTAATTTTTACACTTTACATCTGTTTCGGGTAGGCAGATGTGCAAGTGACTATTGCATCTGCAAATGCCTTTAAACCCATTACTCTGCAGATCTTTCTTACTGCAGATCTTTCTTACTGCAGATCTTTCTTACCACACTGAGGTTCTTGTTTTAACCAGTTCCAAACTGTTATTGTTTGTTAACTACATCCCCAGATAATAAATGTTTGTAAATGATAGAATTGGAATAATGACAGAATAATTGACTAGACAAAAATCTAGGTTCCCCCCCCCCCAGATGCGTTAATAGGTCGGCTTTTCCCATCAAAAAATCAAGTGTTTTACCACTGTAATGATTGAGTTAATCACTAAAAGTTTCAATGTGTTTTTTCTGGGGTATGTGCCGAAAAGAAATTAAAGGCACCAAGGGCTATGTTAAGTGCGCAAGCCATAATATGCACCAGGTGTAGTAATTAGCAGTCACATGAAGGCTGCCTATTTGTCTGGTTTGGCTGCTGTTGCTGTATCCCCTTGTGTTTTCACACCATCAGATAGCTGGATTTAATTGAGGCCACATCAGATGAGGCATTACTGACACCTTTAATTGAATGAGCATCCAGGGAGGATTAACTCATAATATTGATTGGCTTTTAGCCGCTTGCTCCAAAGGGTGTCTGGGTAGCTTATTAGTTGTTTTTATTTACACCTTTATTCAAAGACTGTAAATAGGGATTCATAGCGCAATATGTTTTTCTAAGTACTCTTAATAACTTTTTAAAAAGGAGTGATAATAAAAATGCAAATATACTTAATTTTTTTATTAGTTCTATATTCAGATATGTTAAATGTGCACCCTTCTAGAAGCATTTACATATGTGCACATATATTGCAATATTGCAGATGATAAATGGGCAGAACCTATTGCTAGTGTATTCAGATTCCATAATGATACTAATTACTTACTTAAAAATATGTTCTCAGTATTACCTGTGAATTCATCTAACAAGGACAGTGACGTTTTTTAAAAAAAAACTCCACATAAATATCAGTTTCACTCTGCAAACAATAAATTAAAAGCAAACTCACTGATTTTGGATTTTGCTGGATTTCAGAATTGCATAAATATACAGTGAAAAAGGCTTTCTTTTGCTCTTTTCACTGCTACCCATTTGGGTGCCTGCTGGCCTCTTTGACATTTTTCCACCAATGTCTGAATTAGGCACACACCACAGAGCAGAGAATAGAACTTTCACCCTTTACATGGGAATGAGCACAGGACCATCTTTCTATAGAAAGTTTTTTTTAAAAAAGTCTTGGATAAAGATTCCTGAATTTCAGATGTCTGGATAAGGGATCATCTACCTGTAATTACAAACACTGGATTGTTTCCTTTGTGTGGGATGCTCCACTATTATTGGCAGCTCATTCCACTTTGGAAAGAGAGTAGCACCTGTGCAAGATCATAAGAGCGCTCCTTGTGTGCGCACAGTTCTTCTGTTGCAAGTGGAAGGATCTGCCACAAATCACAGCACATATGTGAAGTTAGGATAAAACCCATTGAAAACTCATTACATTTAGAAAGGCAGACTTCCTTTCCATCCCCCTTTACTTGATTCTCCTTAAAAGCTTGTAGGTATTACATTTGCAGTATAATGGGATAGTGATTAAAAATGCATGTTTAACCATCCAATAATCCATTTCACTACTATATATATTAAATTATTTGGAAGCAGGGAAATACTTGTGTTTACATTTGTCATTTGGATTATTAAGGTATATGCGCATAATGTACTTATATGCATATTTAATTTTCTGTGTATGTTCTCTCTCTTATTAGCTAAAGATTTTTATTCTTTGGGCTTTTAAGGTTCTCTGGGAGAAAGAAATTCATTCTGCTTGATTTTATTTCTTGGGGCTTCTTTTTTCTTGGTCCTCTGGTTATGTGAAAGTTAAATCATTTGCAAGACGCAGGCAACTGGAAACTTTTTATTGAGGCTCATAGTAGCCTGCTTCATGTACTCGCTTTGAAATCATTTCTTCTTCTGTATGTAATTAAGAACAAATATCAAGGTGTTCATAACAATGATAGTTTCCATGGGCCTGTCAAAAATTACTGCGTTGGCATTCATTTGCAGCTGCTATTGGTTTCTGCTTGTTTTAATTAGGTCTCCCTTCTCTTGTCCTGTCCTTTCTTTCTTTTCTCCTTTGCTTTTTCTTTTCCATGTGGTTGGGATCTTGTTGTGCCCACTCAACAGTATCTCCTCCTGCAGAGTCCATTGATGTTCACAGACCAAGCTCAGCAGGATGTCATCATGGTCCTAAAATTTCCATCCAATTCCCCTGTAACACATGTAGCAGCCAACACCCAGCCTGGTTTGGCAAATCCTGCAGTTATCACAGTAACTGCTAACCGACTGTTTGCTGTGAATAAGTGGCACAACCTTCCTGGTAAGTATGGAAATTACTGACATACTTATAATCAGCAAGTTGGCATTTGTTGACTTGGGTGGGCTATGATTGCTGGTTTATCTATGATAAGTTGCATCTTAGTTGACAAGTTGCATCTTAGTTGACAAGTTGCATCTTACGATAAGTTGCATCCTTGTGGATTTCCACTGGTGAGTGTTCCCCAGTTCCTGTTTCCCACTGCAGACATCCCTCCCCACCTCCTGAAGTCACTCCTAAGGAGAACCTTTGAAATAGTGTGGGATGATGTTGATGCAAGAAGCTGCAGCTGGAAAGGGGAATTGGTACCATCTGTTCATGCATGCAGCCTTTGGAGCCAGCCCAATATGATGATCTTCAGAATGCTATTAATATCTAATTATTGAGCAATATTTTCTAGTAATTAGAGCTCTTGTCCATCAGGCTCTATTAATAGCAATTAATTTGGTTGTTACAAATAATGCTTTTTTCTTGCTAGTTGAGTAGCGGCTCAGACCTTCTTACAGTTGCTGAACAATCATTTGTTAAGTTGATAACAAATATCAGACCTATAAGACCAATTTTGCCATAAATCCAAACTGCAACCCCATCAGAGATTTTACTACAGCAAGTAGTAAAATTATGCTTACCACGTGGCGGGATATAATATAAATATTATAACCAGCTTACTGTGTGGCTGCATGTATGTTGGAGCAAGTTACCATTTGGTAAATGGTAATTTGGTCTTCCTCCCGCATCCCTGCTTCACATCTTGTAGTTCCCAAATTTTTTCAACTGATGGCTCCCTTGACCTACTTGGCCATTGGTCACAGCCCCTTATTAGGGCTATAATCCTATACTGTACATTTTATAGGGCAACAAGTTTTTTGCTAGGATTCTGCTTTTCTCCTGGCTGGTTTCCCGGCTGGTTCTCCGGGGAGTTGAGGCTCACAGTTGGCGAACCATTGTTTTAGGGGATGAAACAAAGACATCCCTAACTAGATGTTAAATTTAATCATGTCATTTGGCCCTATATATTCAATTTTTGTTTGCCAAATAGCTCTGGGATTTATGTGTCAATCTGGGTTGGGACCATAGTTTGAGCATAAAAGAGGCTTTCCTTCCATGATGGGTCTAGATAGCCAAATAGCGAAGATCTTGTCCTCGGGATTGGGACCATAGCAGAAGTAAAAAAGACTCCCTTTGTGCTGGTCTGATCCTGATTATTCCTATTCTTCAAACTTGTAGGGTCAGTGACATGATGTTACAACTAGACTAGCCCTCATTTTTTTTCTTCTAGCTCTTACCTACTTCCTGCAAGCTTTTTTGCTATCTCCTTTGTCCACCATTATTCCTTGCTGCTTTCTGCAATGCAACTTCCTAGAAGAGTTTGTCCATTACATTATGGCCTTTTCAGGGGTCTTTCCTAAAATAATGCAGTGTCCACTTTTTCTGAACTACCTGCTAGCATTAAATCCTTCATTTTTACACCTTGGCCCTTTCTATCAAATGTTTGTCTCTTATGCTGTTTTAGATTGTAAGACCACAATGCAGAGATCATGGCATTCAGTATTTGTTATACACTTGATATCACATTGTTGATACTAAATAAAGGCTTTTAGTACAGGGACAACATGGATCTTACACTAGCAAGTAAAATGGGACACCTACTTCATTTTGCAACCTGGCAATTTGAGCATTTCACTGCCCCGTATGGTATATCCACAGAGGCCAAAAACTTGCATTGTGTTGTCATATTTTCAGGTATCAGTGAAGTGGTCCTTTTGAGTTCTCTGAAAATTATGTTACCATTCCGGAAGTGCTGGTTTATAAGCACATGCTTTGCAAGGAACATGTGAAATTGTGAGATATTGCACATGTGATTTTTATTACCTTAGCTTCCATTTTCGGAAGCCTCCATTGGTATTTTGCCATGAAGCTCTAAGAGCAAAATAATGTGTTTAGCATTAGAAAACAAAAAAAAAAGCTTCAGTTACAGAATTGTTTTACATTTACATAAAACACAGGGGTCCAAAAATATTTCCTGAAGTTTTTACTCATGTGTGCAACTTTTAGATGATAGATGAAACATTTAATATTGTGTGATCTAGAAATTTCTTTCTTGTTGTCCTGAAAATAATAATAAAACACTTAAAAAAATTCCTTTGTATTATACTGTTCAAAGTGTCTTTTCAAAAGGGGGAAATAATATTTGCCACAGTCAGCAGATGGTTGTCACATTTTGTTTTTAGTGCTCTTTACCACTTAATTTTGTTTTGTTGCAACATGAGAGGCTGCCGGTCAAGCATCTGCTATAGCTTATGGCCCAGAGCCGGAGCCTCTGATGATGGCACACATTGAGAATAGCAATAATCTGAAATAAATGTAATAAGCAGCCCTTGAAAACACCTGGATTTTTTTTTTTTGTTGATGGTGTTCAATAAACGGAAGAAACTTCCACAGTGAAACAATGGCGCTCAGTGTTTGATTTATAGGATTTTCTGTAGGTTTAATGCCTGAAAATAACACAGTTTTTAAATCTTCTCTCATGCATTCCAGCTCATCAAGGTGCTGTACAGGACCAGCCATACCAGCTGCCAGTGGAAATCGATCCTCTCATAGGTCTGTCACTTCCTTCTCTCTTTGCGATTCATTAAGCTCTGTATGGTGGCCCTGAAGTGTAGATTACGGTTGTTTTTCACTTGCTGGTTGCTGGGAATGGAATTTTCCTGATAAACCATTTGCATGCAAATTGGAATGCAATGAGCTGTGGCTATGCTGGTATTTCATCAACTCCCCCTCATTGGTTTGCCTAATTTGAACAGGCCTAGGACGTGTGTCAGTGAAAATTAATATGGATGCCGTAATAATGTGTGATTGAGAATGCGCATGAAGTACTGTCAGGATAATATTGGGTCTTTTCATCACTCAGACTTGTTGATGAGCAAGACCAAGGCATGTTATGATGAATGGGTGCACCAGTAATGTGATGGAGCTCCTTTGCCGAGGAAATTTTCATAATAACAGTGGGGTTCTTAACAGCACCATGTTGTGAAATATAAAACTGTGGTGCCAGAATTTCATCATTAAGGGAGATCAATCCTTTCTTCCCATGCCTGCTGTTCAGGCTGAGGGAATTAATGTGTAATTGTGGAGCAGTTCCAAAGTTGAAATATATAGCTTAGCCATTTTTAGTGTTAAGATATTAAAATTTGTTTTTCCTAGTATGGCAGGCTTCAGAATCACAATCAGGGAAGCAGGGAGATTGTTTCTCAGTTAGATGAATCTGTATAATATATTTTGTTGGAAAGTGGCTTATTATGGTGATGGTGCTTGATACAGTAAGAAGAAAGGTGGCCCTCTTCGTTAGCAACTCTTTTCTTTTTGATGTTTGGCCATTTGGTATTTGGTGGTTTGGCCATCATCATTCAACGTAGCTTATCGATTAGTGTATGTTGCAGTCTTGAAAGGCCGTTTTGCAGTGCATTTCAAATGTAGAATTAAGTCTGTAGGAATTCCAGCAAGTAAAGACAGTTGAAACATGTTCAAACCTCCAAAAGCAATATATTTAAAATGCATTGTAACTTTAAGCAAATAAACATTGTAGAAAAAAAATAATCTGTTTTCACTAATCAAATACAAATTAACCTGTGCCCAGGAGATTTGGGGCTCGTGATAGGAAACTCTGTACATTGAAAGAACTTAAATTATAAGTAGAATGGAGCAGTTTTGTTATAAAGAAAGTCTTAAAATACTTGGGCCTAATACTAGCAGCTCAATTGTAAGGGCTAATTTTACTGCTGGAATGACTAAAACAAGCAACTTAGAATGCTGCCTGATGCCGTGTCAGGTCTGTTTCTTTGGTACCAAAACCCTTAATGTGAAAAGGAAAAAAACCAACACTCTTACAGTGCTCCTTTGAGTGCTCCTGTCAAACCCCAAAGTCCTGCACTTCCAGGTGTGATGGCAGTGCATGGTAAGGAAGGGGAATGATCCACTTCCCACTTGAGCAAACAGCGAGCAGATGGTTGTGACTTGCTTCGGAGGGACGTGGTGGCAGTTGGGTGAAAGACATCCCATATCCACTGCCTCCCCAAACCCCTTGAAATCCGCCAGTGCTGCATCCAACACCGGGTGGCTGTATGGATGGGCTAGCAATGCATGGAGGGCGGGATGCCAATGGCAAAAGGTTGTAAGAGGTAAAGTTAAAGCTTTTATTTTCAGGGGCAGTATGCTTCTGGTTACCCAAGAACAGTGGTGGGATTCAGATACATTAACAACTGGTTCTATGTCCTTCAGGGCGGCCTTCAGGGCAGTCGCTGCCTTTCTTCCCTCTCCCAACCTAAAATTAGCAACCGGTTCTGCAGAATAGGTGAGAACTGGCTGAATCCCACCACTGCCTAAGAACCACAAGTTCAGAATGTTTTTCATGAGACATACCTGTAAATCTGGACAGCCTGAGCTAAAATTAAAATTCTAGCCCAGATAGTCCTCCGTCAGCAAAACAATTCTTGCTGTCTCTGTAGTTCCCACCTCAGTAAGCAACTGCATGTGACTACATATGGAACAGCACGGTACAACAGCAAGGAAAGCAGACCACACAATCCTACGGTGATTTTAAAAGTCAGTAGGATATGAACCATGGATTAAGATTCCTAATGATTTCCATGATGAATTGTTTAGTTAGAAATTCATTAGAAATGTTAGCCTTTGGTATATATTTATTCTCAGAAATGCACTTTTTCCTGTAATTTGCTTCCTTCACTTTTCCTTTGATGTAACCAGTTGCGGACTCAGCCAATGGGCTGCCCAGGGACAGAAGGGGAGGCGGTCTGCCCCCCTCCACTGTTTCCTTGCCCATGTGTTCCACTGCTCCGCCCCCATGCCAAATCGGGCTCCATTTTGGAAGCATATAATGGCAAGGGTGGGTGGGAGAGCTGAAACCACGCACCTGTCGGCAAGGTGAGGTGCCTCACCGCCGCCCTCCTCCTGTCCTAGGAGCACCGCACCCAGGGCTTTTGCCCCCGCAGACATAATGCTAGGTCCGCAACATGATGTAAATCCATGTTCAAAGTGTAATTTGTTCAATTACTAAAAAGGGATGTAGTCAGACTCCCTTTGTAAATAGCATTGTGCTGGTTTAAAAGAATATGCATATATTCCCTTACACAGCAGATGTATACATGACTGTTCTAAAATTGTGTCAGTGATATGATTGCTACAAATGTTTGTAGTGTCACTAAGGTATGTTTATATGGGAGCATGTACATGAGCACTTTACTGTGGTGGTTCTAATATTTAACTCATGCAGAAAAGAATGTCCACAATGATAGCCTCTAATCATGGCTAGCGTCTGATTGATCTGATTTTCAACTTTTCTGACTGACTGGAAGGGCGTATGTTATCACTGAATTTGAAAACAGCATTGGTGATATCTGGTTATATAGGTAGGGCTTTATAAAGTCTGCTTCTTGACATCATAGCAAGATATTGGGTGGAAAAAAGATACGATGTAGGCTAGCCAGAAATAACAGCAGCACATACTCATTGATGTAAATGTGTCTGCAGTAGTCTGATAAGAAATTAAAACCCAATTTGCATCTATGCTGCAATGATTGTTTTCCCTTTTGCTGTTTCCCCTCTGTAGCCAGCAATACGGGTATGCACAGAAGGCAGATCACTGATCTTCTAGACCAAAGTATTCAGGTCCATTCTCAATGCTTTGTCATCACTTCCGATAATCGTTTCATCCTTGTTTGTGGTTTTTGGGACAAAAGTTTCCGGGTGTACTCCACTGATACAGGTATGTTATCTAATTCATTGGGGTAATTAAAAAAAAAACAACAGTTGAGAAGAATGTGCTAGCTACACTGTCCTTTTAAAACGCCTAACATTAAATTTTGTTTTGTTAACAAAAGATACTCAAATATGCATGGCTGGCCAATTCGTTATGTGATGCAGTTTGCATCAGGATGGGTGGTGGAAGAAGTGGTGGCTTTCGGGTGCCCTTCATCTTGCGTCTGCAGCTGCCTATCTTCAGCCCACCACAGGTGCCAGCTGCATTGATTGCTGAATGATTCCACTGCCAGTTCGCTGAAGGATTCTGCTCTATCTAGCCTATACACTTGAAGGTGGTGGGAGCTAACAGATAGCAGAGCTTGAGATAAATAAAAGGGTATCGAGGTGTTTTCTGCCTACTTCTCACCAGTCCTATTTTAATTGCTCCCTTCTGCCTCCTTTCTCTAGCACTACTGCTGCAATAGCTTATAGCAACAGAGTGGGAGAAAGAGGTGGATTGTTGCTCCCCCAAACCTCCTCTTGCTTTCTCTTGGTGAGTCGGAAGAGGATCAGAGTGCAGGATGAAGCAGCTTCATGGGTGGCAGGCTGGGGAGGTGGCAGTCAGGGCTGGGGGACAGGGCACCACTCATTAGTCCATGGTCTCCTCCAGCCTGTCACTCAAAGCAGCTTCTTCAGCCTGTCTCATGGGTGGGCTGGCCTGAGATTAAAAATGTAGCTATCAAATGTACTTTTCTGACTAAATAAGGGAGATATAAATTTGACTTGGATTTTTCCACATGATGGCACGTCTGTGTGCTGGCCTGTCTGACTCTGAGAGTGGTCCAAACACACTTGACGGTGTCATTTGTGCCAGTCAAACTTTGCTGGCCTAACTGTGCCAGCCTAACTCTAAGTTAGGATTAAGAACATAAAAACATAAGAAGAGCCCCACTGGATCAAGCCAAAGGCCCATCTAGTCCAGCTTCCTGTATCTCACAGCGGCCCACCAGGTGCCCCAGGGAGGCATGAGACAACAAGATGCTTGCATCCTGTTGCCACTCCCTTGCACCCAGTACTCTGAAGTAGCTTACTACTAATGTAAGGAGGTTGCACAATCCATCATTGCCTATAGCCCATGATGAAATTTTCTTCCAGAAATCTGTCCAATCCCTTCTTAAAGGCATCTAGACCAGATGCCATCACCATCTCCTGTGGCAAAGAGTTCCACAGATTAACTACCCGCTCTAAGTAAAAGTTTGCAAGTGAATGTTCATCAAAGCTTTCACATTAAGTATGAATATATCAAAGCACCAATTAATTTATTTCACTGGAAATATACACCCCACCTAGTAATATCCCTTGATACTCCAAATAAGGTGTCATGTTGGAAATGTTTCACTTCGGCAATGATCTTGTAGAGCTTTTTCATAGAATATCAATAAGTCATACCAGTGGAACAGGATTTAAGCATCAAAGTTCTAGTTAAGGCTTTATTTCTTTTAAGTCTTATCACTTTGATTGTTTGTAATATGAAAATAGTATTTGATTGCATTTTTATCGATTTCCCCCTCCCCCAAAATGTGCAAATATTTTTTTTTCTGTGAGTGGGAGTGAAGGAGGTGATGTGATCTGTAATAAGGTAATTGGTAGAGGTGTTCGTTTCTGATGAGTAAGACAGGTTTACAGTCTAAGAGCCCAATCCTAGCCATGTCTACTCAGGGCCCATCTAGTCCAGCTTCCCGTATCTCAGAGTGGCCCACCAGATGCCTCAGGGAGCATCTAACTAAATTAGCAGTTAGTGCAAGTACTTGAGAAGCCATCAGCCAAGCATTGGGTGATGTTTGTTTTTGTTGAATTAAATCTAAAACCTGATACTAAAGTTGAACAATAAAAACAACAAAGCATCTCATGGCACCTTAAAGACTAACCAGTGCAATGCAACATGATGTGTTCATACTGTTCACAGAATCAACACAGTGGACTAGTAACTGACTGTGTCAATTAAGAAGCAGGCTGTGTACTCCAAGCTCACTGTAATAGGACGAGTAAGTGATGGTTGGAAGGATCAATACTACTTTTCATGGTCCTGATTGATAAGAACATATGAAACATATGGAATCAGAAGATTGGTCCATGTAGTTTGCAGTTACTTATTGTTTGGCAGTGGCTCTTCAGGGATTTAGAAATGGATCTGTCTGAGCCCAGACAGTCTCCCAGCATTAGAGGATATTGGCTGTTAATGGGAAAGATTTTGGGGAGACCCTGTCATTAGGCAGGTCTGAGCTAGATGGACCAGCAGTTGGACCCAGATTTACATTTCTGTGCGCACCTGCATGCTAGGACTGTTACAAACTGAAAACTGTTTTGTGCATTTCAGGGAAACTGATACAAGTAGTGTTTGGACACTGGGACGTTGTCACCTGCCTGGCCCGTTCTGAATCCTACATTGGAGGAAATTGTTACATTCTCTCAGGGTCTCGTGATGCAACACTGCTGCTGTGGTATTGGAATGGCAAAACGAATTGCATTGGTGATAACCCAAGTGGTAAGGGAGAACTATTTTATTTACTAACCTTCTTTGGAAGTAGAAAACTGTGTTACTTCCTTTTCTGAACTTTATTTGCCTGCTAAATGATTCATATCAAGTCTCTGGGGCTCCTAGGGCAAAATTCTGCACTGGACCTCTATGACCAGGAACTGCCCACCAACTGATGTCGCATTGAACAGTACCTGTGCCAGAAGTACGGAGGGCTCAGGGACTGGCTCAGTGGACATCCCCGGACAACCCTGACACTTTACGTGATGGGTAATTTGGGCTATAGTTTATGTGGGCATCCAGCATATGGACTAGTATCATTGATTACAGGCAGAGTTTATAGTATTTCCTGAGTTTACTTAGGAAATTGGAGAGGTACTAGAGTATTTTTATTTCCATAAATGAATACACAGATACATATCTTCTCATCTGTCAAAATGACAGTATTGACCTGCTAGCACAGAAGAACAAGTGATAAACTGAATGACTTGAAGAAAAGTTATTTTAATTCCTATCTTTGAGCAGCCAGTGGGGTTTGGATAATATACAATTTTAATACGTATAATATACAGGCTTGCCCCGGTATCTGTTGGGGTTCCGTACCCCCCCTGTGAATACCTGAAACGGTGGATACTGGGACACCTTTTTAAAGATAGGGGAACATCAGTGGTTTTGTTGCAGTAAGGTTAAAAAGAGAGATTTGTTTAATGTTCCCCTTTCTTTTTAATAAATGTCCCAGTATCCATGGTATCCATAGATAACTGAAACCGTCGATATGGAATTGGTGGATACCGGGGCATGCCTGTACATTCATTTGTTTGTTGGGAGGCTAATTTATGAATAATTTTAAAACATCTTCATACCCAACAGCAAATGCTAGCATTCTTCTCTTTCTTTCATGCCTTATTTTCATTCCCAGTCTCTTCTTCAATATATCATGGAGAAGGTGAGATACAAAAGAAGGGGAGGAATTGGTGGAACTCTTTCATTCTCTTTACCCACATCTCCCAACAGATGGGTAAAAAAAGGGAAGGAAATCCATGTGCATTTGTGTTTGTGCATGAGTCTGTGTTTGTGCATGAGTTACAGTGCAATCCTACCTGGGACTTAGCGTCGAAGCAACATCATTGTGTCGATGCTACGTCATTAGCTCTCAGGCCAATGCTTTGAGAAACATGGTAAAAAAGAGATTTGTTTAATGTTCCCCTACCTTTTTAATAGGTGTCCCTGTATCCATGGTATCCGTGGATAACTGAAACCGTGTATACCGAATCAGTGGATACTGGTTCATGCCTGTATTCAATCAAAACAAGGAATCCTTCCTCTAAAGGAAAACTTAGGTGGAAGGTAAACCTTAGGATCCAGCCCAATAAATAAAATTGTATTGCAGTGTACATTTTTACTATTTTCAATTTATAATGACTTAGGATGAACAGTACCTTTTTTCCCCTATTCACATTAATTTTGGTCTAATTTTATGCCATCATCTTTTACTGAAATTTCCCATTTTATAAACAAGAGCAATGCAGCAGCACAAAGGTGATGTCTTTATATTAAATGAGAAGTGGCACAAGCTGGGGGAAAAGTGGCATTTTTAAAATGCTTTTGGGGCAGTGATGACCTGAAATATGAAGGAAGGACACAAATTCTTAAAAATGAATTTTGGAAATATTTCATAGACTCAGGGCCCAGTCCTGTCTAATTTTCCGGCGCTGATGCAGCTGTGCCAGCAGGGCATGCACTGCATCCTGGGGGTGGGGTGGGGAGGAGAATAGCAGAGGCCTCATCAGGGTAAGGGAACATTTGTTCCCCAACCTCAGGGTTGCATTGCAGTTTCACTGGCGCTGGAAAGTTCAGTGGAATTGGACCTTCAATTTCATAATTTTCTCTTAAAGAAAATCTTTTAAGATCCAATTAGATCCAGATTTAGGGGCATTCAGAATGAAAAGAACGAGCGTAAAGATTAAAAAGAAACAGCAGAATGGATTGTCGTTAGGGATTAAATTTGTAGATAAAACATTACAGCTTTTTTGTAAAGAAAGCTGTTGTTCCAATATGTAGGCTAGTTGCATTGGGTTTAAGACGTGTACTGTTTACATGTTTTTTTATAGAGTTTTGTAAACCAGGCAAAGATAATTCTTCCAGCATCCTGAATCTGCAAACTTCCCATGCTACAAAGTGTTCTGATTTAATTTGCTTTAAAATTAATAACATGAAAACAATATCTAATTGTAGCATGATTTCACTGTAGTCTTTAGCCAAATACCCTTTGTTCAATTCCTTTATTTTTTTCCCCTTAACATTTGTGCTGTTTATAATCAAGCATCCTAGAGTGACACCTGCTGGTGATGACTTTGAAATTCTGTAATATATTGTAATTCTTGTAGCAAAGTCAGTGATGGTTTTGCTGGCAGTGTTGCAAAAACAAACATCCTGCTTCACCCCCAGGAATGGATTGCATCCCAGGATGGTCAAATATTCACAGCCCATCTGCAAAAATATCTCATTACCCTAGAGAGAGAGAGAGAGAGAGAGAGAGAGAGAGAGAGAGAGAGAGAGAGAGAGAGAGAGAGTGTTTCTTGTGCTGTCTGGTTCTTACAGCCAGTGCATTGTCATAATATGCTGCTACATTGTACACAAAAATGTTGTACAGACCCATCTTGGTAGGTTCCATAGAGTAAACAAACATTAAGTAGAAAAGTAGAATTGTGCTTAAAAGACCAGATTGACCTCAAATGCTCAATTACCGTCACATTTCAATGCTAGTTTAAAAAGCACAACCAGATTTTCTCTTGGTTGTTTCAGGTGAGTAACCAAGGAATAGTCTGAAGCTTGTGCTGTCTTTAAAATTTTGGGCTGCAGTGTCTTAGGGATACATTGTTATGTGTTTGTCAGCGATACGGCACTTTTCAGACCTACAACATTCTATAACTTATTTTCCATTTTCCTTCCTTAGAACTGTTTTGCTGATTTTTATCTAATGTATGTTTGATGCATCATGCAAGGAATATAATATAGGTCGGTCCAGCACATGGATTTTCCATGTTGCATCAAACTGGTCAAAGACCACTGATCTAGTGTATACTGCAGAATCCATTACAGCAAAGAGGGGATGTTTTAAATTGGAAAATGCCATGCAGGCAGGGCTGGCCCAGTATCTCCTAACACTGGCAACGAGCCAGCTTCTTCTCCACTGACGCTATTTTACCCCTCTCCTCTCCACCACATTTATGCTCTGTCCCAATCCTGAGATTGGGAGGAGGATCCATGAAGGAAAGTGGGTGCTTCCTGCCTGAGGGCAACCACTACATGCAGGCCTGGATGAGCCAGGCTTGCATGTAGGTAACTGCAATCCCAAATGTTTTAGCACCAGGACCCACTTTTGAAAATGACAATCTATTGCAACCCACTTAGACGAAAAAGAGATATAGAAATAAACAATATTTTATGTATTAATATCAAATTATTAATAATTGAGACCCTATGCTCCTGAGGCTGCTAGAGATTGTGCACAATTGTAAGTTGAAATGTATTGTTCAGTTATTTCTTATGGGCTGCCCATTTTTTATAGTCTTAAATGTACTTTTAGAAGTGGCTGCCTTGTAAGGAAGAAATGTTTAGTTTGTAGAGCACTTAGGTTAGAAGAAAATGCTCATCAGCATTTGTTGCATTGACTGAAGCTACAGTCCTATACACATCTGAGAGTATCTGAGAGTAGGTTGAGCTCAATGGGACTTATTTCTGAGTATACATGCATAGGATTGGGCTGTGTCCTCTTAAAATGCGCGAACCATTTTTATACACATTGGCCTCTCAGTTTGAGATGTCCAGATTCTATTTCACTTTTCCACTATGAAACTCATTACCAGGAGAATGAAAGTTCCAATATAGTTGTTCATAACCAAGAAAGGCTGCAGACTCTCCTCAGTGTTTTAAAGTGTTTTTTAAAGAGTTGTTTCAAAGTAATTTCCATTTTTTCTAGCAAAATATCCCCACAACCTGAAATGAATCATGCATTTCTTTTGTCTCCTTGAATTTCAATTCTGTGCTTTTAAAATATTGTTTTATTCTGTAAGGATGAGTTTATGAAAAGTGTTAGTGGGGGGGGGAGGAGTTTCCAGAACTAATCAGTTCTTTCTGGTAGCTCTAGAGATAATATACTTGCTCTGTTTTAGATGATTTAGTATTTATAGTCCATGTTGTGATACGAATGCTTTGTTAACTATCAAGTTCAAGTTTTAAGTAATGGTCCCATATTGAGATTGAGAGACAGCATTAAATACAGATTGTGGAAAGTAGGATCTCCAAAACAGTTGCATTTTTTATATTATTACAAGATTTTGACTTTATTTAGTTTCATTTGACTTGTTCTTTCTTTAAGAATTTCCATAAAGATATACTCAACGTTCTTTTCAGACCTTACTTAAAGCTTGGATCAGTGGTCATAAACCTGCTTAAGGGACAAAGCCTGGCCTTTCTTTGAAGTCACTTCTCCAGCATTTCAAAGGAGAGCTGGAAGCCAAAAAAAAAGCCAGTTTCCCCAAAATGCGCTTAAAGAGGTTTGAAGTGGTGCCCCTTAAACCCACAGCAAAATAAAATTTTTCCCTTTGCTTTATTGAAAACCATGACAGTCTTCTGAAGCAGTAAGAACTTGACAACTTTCAAAGAATCTCTTCTGCTCGACAATCGGCTTCTAAGTTGACCCCATTATTTGGAAAAATCAGGAGCATGAAGACCCCTAAATGCTTAACATTTTTATCAAAGGCCCCAGCCTGACTTTTCAAAGGACTTGTGTTCCGTAAGATTACAGTGGTGAAGCGGGAAGAGGGTGGAAGCACCTTCAGGAAGGGAAGTAGCATAGCTTTGAAGAAACCAAACATCCCGCGACCAGCATCGTTATTGCTACAATAATCCAAAATTCATTTCATTAAGCAATTTTGGCTGCCAGCTTTTGAAAGAATTCCTGTCAAGCACCTGACTTAACTATATATTTCTAAGTTATATAACCCTACTAAACTGAAAACATAAAACAATGGGAGCAACTGAAAAAAAGTCATTCACAGAAATGGCTTCTCCAGGCAGAAATGAAATAATTTAAAAGTCTATTTCCCACCTTTGGGCTCCCCAAGTAATAAAAAACATTTTCTGTAATATCAATAATAAAAACAAAAGCATTCTACATCAAAGCAAAACACATAGGAAGAGCCAAGGGGAGAAATCAAAACCCATCTCCTAACTCAGAAGGGAGGGAAAGTATGTAACATGAAAACACATGGCAAAACAGAAAAGACTTGCTCAGGCACTGAGATGATAACTGTGTAGGAGTCAAATGAACTTCCAGGTGCTGCAAGTTTCACAGTCTGGGTACCACAACCAAATGCATTTCTGAATGGATGCAAAGCTAAGCTTTGGATGTTGATGGGAAATGGCAGGCAGGTTCATAAGAGGCTGTCTCTGATATAATCTGCTCTGGATTTTAAAGGTTAAAGCCCTTACCACACTTACTTGAGTTCAGAATTATAGTGATAACAATGAAGAATAAATAAAAAGTTCCAGTCACAGGCCCCCACCAAGGTTGACATTCAGTCATGGCTGCATAGACTTTTCCCACTGAGCATAACCACACACGTTTCTCCGGATGTGCTTTTTGCAGGACACTTGGTGGTGTTCACACAATTCACACAAGAAGGTCCACTCAATTCACCTGCAGGAGTCCACTTTCATGTGCAACTTGGATGGGACAAGTTTCAAACTATAGAAACAATAATTCATGCACTTCAAATGTGGAGGCAATATGCACAAAGCGTAACTATTGCAACCATCCTGGATACTATGACAATAAAGGATTTGCAGCAGAATTTATTTCAATTGGATCATGTACATTCATAGACTCTAAATGATTTTCAGAATAATAATCTTAGACTTTCTCCTATATAAAATGAGGAATGTTCAGTAGAGCAACTTGTCTCTAAAAGAACACTGAATGTTCGCGCTCATCTAGGTTCTATCTCACAACCCAAGGAAGACTAGGATTTCTATCCTTAAGCTTCTAATTTGACTTTTCTCCCCCTGCTTAACTGTTTGCCATGCTTCCTACATTTGAGTGTGTTTTGCCAGATCTTCCATGAAGCAAAAGTCTTTTTTTTTAAAGAAAAAATATGACTGTTAGTTTAAAATAATGTAAAGTTTTTTTGTGGGTTTTTTCCCCTTGTTTTGAACTAAATTATTATTTTTTAAAACTACAAATTTAATATTTTTGTCAGCTAGACAGAAAATGACAGCACAATCCCAAGCATGTTTACCTAGAAGTGAGTCTCACTTTGTTCAGTGGGCCTACTTCCAGGTAGGTTAGCACAAGATTGTAAGTGAAGTCTGCTTTAGAATACAGTGGACTAAAATAGGATTTTGAAATATGTATGTATGTATGTGTGTGTGTGTGTGTGTGTGTATACGTCAGTTATATATATGTCAGTTATATATATGTCAGTTAATGTATAAATGTAATATATTTTACATTTCAGGGGTGAAATCATGACATCATTTTGCTCGGAAGTTCAGTGCCTCCTTCTGGAAAATTCCTTGGTGACACCACTTTGAAAGAAAAGGAATATCAAAACTATATTCCTCAAATCTATAATAATTTAAGCAGTAACAACTGGCTGCTGCTCATAGTAGACAAAATAATTGGACTGTAATTATTTTAAAGTTGTGTTCAACAGTGGAATGCCAGCACTTAAAATGTGATTGGCACTGAACTCCTGCAGGACATTAGAAAGGATTTTTAAATGCATATTTGTGCAGCAGATTTTGTGATGAAGCTTTATGTATCTGGATGAAAGAATAAAACCTCTGCCCTACACAGTGGTTCATGCCAATGCCCTCATCCTTAACACAAATAATTTGGCTGGCAGTTTAGTACTGAACAAGCTCCAAGGATACGGTTTCCTTTGAAAGTAAAAGAAACCTGCTGTCAGAATGTGTTTTAGGACCAGACCTTTTATTTGTGACTAACCCCACTTGGGCTCAGGCTTGTGGCTGACATTTCAGAACTGTGAAAAGGCCAAGGTGCTGCTCTGCAGTCATTTAATTTCGTTATTTTGAAGAATTTATACCCCACCTTTCCCATGCCCAAGCAAATGCCCAAGTCGGCAGGCTAGTCTAAACCACCAATTTTCAATGTTTGCTTTTTTTTTTTTAAACAAATATGCAGTATTCTGTGATACACTGAATCCTCAGTTCCAGATATGGCCTTCACAGTGTTGTTCTCTCCTTTTGCTACATGCCATCAAGCTCCAGCAGGCAATTTTAAGTCAAACCTGGACAGGTCATCAAGGTCATATTCTGTTCTTTTGCCAGCCGGCCTACTCACACATTCCCATACTGGCTAATCAGCTCTACAGTGACTCTGTTCGCCACAACAGGTCCTGCAGCTTGTCACAGTTTGCCATTCTGTCTCCCATCCAAAACTAGACCATGGATTTTCCTGCATAGCTTCAGGTAGTATCGGCAGCTCAACCATCAGTCCATACCTCCTGACATCATGCCAAAGCATCAGTAAGAAAATATATGGTGTGGCGTGATGTCAACATACACAAACTACATCTGCAAGCATTGGGCAAGCTATATTGCTAACTATGCTTTAGCAGATATCTGAATTGACACCCCACATAAGCTATCAGTTCACCTCTGGAGACCTCTGATTATGTAAGTGGGAGTGCTGAACACATGGCAAATGAAAGCAGCTTGGAAACAGATCGCCATACTATGTCAGAGCTCAAACTATGGCTTGGTGTGCGGTCCAAATAAAATATTTCATTTTAAATGCTTTATCTTAGGAACCAATCCTATCCAACATTCCAGCACTGATGTAGCCAGGCCAATGGGTCATGTGCTCCATTCTGCAGTTGGGGGTTAGTCACTGAGGCCTCCTCAAAGTAAGAGAATGTTTGTTCCCTTACTTTGAGGCTGCATTGTAGCTGCACCAGTGCCAAAACATCGATTAGGATTGGGCTCTTTGTTACCTAGGTGTATAGTATGCTGGGCACTTGCTGGGGTGCATCTGTATATAACTTGAATTAATATCACAACAAAGGCATCTCTTTCATGAGCTAATTCTGTTTACAAACACAAAATCTGAAACATTTTAGTCCTAATTATGTGTTGCTAAGGCATCTTTTTTCTTTTCCCTCTTACTGTAGGTGAATCTGCCACACCGCGAGCAATTTTGACAGGGCATGACTATGAGATTACCTGTGCTGCAATTTGTGCTGAACTTGGTCTGGTAATAAGTGGTTCTAAAGGTAAATTTTGTCACCATGTTTTCGAAGCTTGGCTTAGCATCCCCTCTTTTCCTTCTTCATGCTGAAATATAATATCATTTAAGATATTATATCTTAATATCATTTAAGATACAATTAAATATCATTTAAGATACAATTAAATTTTATGTAATAGCTTGTTGTTAGCAAATAAGGAAAGTTGAATTTCAACATTTCCCACACAGGAAGACCAAATAGTGATGACATGTAATGTAGCTTTTTGGTCCCATCTTGATTTTTATGTCATCTTTTCAGAGTGCAATCCTAACCTGGAGTTAGGCCGGCACAGTTAGTCCAGCAAAGTTTAGCCAGCGTAAGGGACACCGCACAGTATGTTTGGACCACTCTCGAGTCAGAGAAGCCAGCATACAGACGTGCGCCATCCACCCTGACTCCAAGAGTAGTCCAATTGCACTTTACGATGTCCCATGTCCCAATTTTGCTGACCTCACTGTGCCGGCCGAACTCCAGGTTAGGGTTATGTCCTCAGAGGTATCCACATTTCTTGCAGCAAAAACAAAGTCTTGAAGCAGTTTTTAAGATTAACATTTAACCCACCCACCTACCCCCCTCATGGTGCAAAGAGAGTTCAGGGTATGATAAGAACATAAGAAGAGCCCTGCTGGATCAGGTCAAAGGGGGCCCATGTAGTCCAGCTTTCTGTATCTCACAGTGGCCCACCAAATGCCTCAGGGATGCCTGAATCTTGTAGCCACTCTCCTGCATCTGGCATTCCGAGGTAGCCTACTCCTAAAGGAAGTTACACCATCCATCATGGCTTGTAGCCTGCGATGAACTTTTCCTCCAGAAATACGTTCAATCCCTTTTTATAGGCACCTAGGCCAGACACCATCACCACCTCCTGCGGCAAGGCGCAGTTTAATTACCCACTGGGTAAAAAAGTATTTTCTTTTATCTAACTCTCCTAACACTCAATTTCAGTGGATGCACATGATGCACATCCAGGGCTGCGTTGTAAATGATCGGGGTTTGTATTTTATGTTTTGATAGAAATGGACACGGGGCTTCTCACTGTATTTTTTTTAGAGTGGTCATTTGTAGCAATTTTATACTTTCCTCTGTATGTCTGCACAATTCACCTACCAGGTGTACATTCTTCTGGGAACAAATAACCTTTCCTCTTTCTGCTTGCAATGTGAAAAAGGTGCTCATTTTTCTTTTCTGGAGACTAACAGGTTGATTTGTTAGTTCTGGAGCAGGGAGAATCATTTCTACCAAATGTTTTCAGAGGTCGCTCAGCCAGCATTATCTTAAAAATTCTTAGAGCTCTGGAGGTATACCAAGTTATTTGTTCAAATATGGATATATACCAGATTCTATTTTTCCCACTCAATGGAACTTGAGGATGAGCAGCTCAGCAGTGACTTCCAGAACTAGCTCATAATGTTTCCTTATTGCAGTCACAAGATTGGCCAGTGAGGCCAGTTTGCACAGTAGCCTGCTAGTATCTCTAGATGTAAAAAGTTGGATGGTTTTACCTTTCCTCTCCCCCATCGCATCTTTTTTAGAAGGATCATGTCTCATACATTCTATGAATGGAGATCTACTGAGGACTTTGGAAGCACCTGACAACTGCCTGAAAGCAAAACTTATCCAGGCATCAAGAGAAGGTCACTGTGTCATATACTATGACAATGGTCACTTTTGTGTATTCAGTGTGAATGGGAAACTACAAGCCACGATGGAAACTGATGACAATATAAGGGTGAGCATGCTGAAATGTGTTGTGTATGCAACTTTGTCATATGATACAGATGTTTTACATTTTCACGCTCAGGTAACAAATTAGTAAAACAGACGATAATACAAAATTTCAAAGTAGAACCCTCTAAAATATACACGGTTCTATCTTGTTATGCTCATAATTAACATGTGGGGATAGGGAAAGATAAATAAAAAACAGTGACTTCTAAGCATTTATTCCTAGCTTTAACTTCTTGGATGAATGGAAAACATCTCCCATTTGAAATGGAGATCCATCAATATGTTATCGTTCAATTAAACTTTATATTTAAAACAACTGATTTCCAATTTAAATAGCAATATTTCTAAAACTTTTTATTATCACATTTGCCTTTTTTGATTTGTCAGCTAAATACGTATTCAAAATTAAGGGACATCAGACTACTTTAGCCGCTAGAAGCATTAAGGACATGGCCTCCATGAGAGTGCCACACCTGCATGTGGAGGGTTATAAAGACATAAAGCTCAAAAGAGCCCTCTTTCTTCCTCCTCCTATTTTGGCACTTGCAAGAGTTTGGTGGGATGCATTCAGCCTTTATTCTGCATGTTGCTAAGTCTACTCTAGATACGAGAGTTGTGCACAAACAACCTATACATAGCAGAGGCCAATCCTATCCAACGTCCCAGCATTAATGCAGCCCCAAGGGATCCTTACTTTGTGGAGGCCTCCATGACTATTCCCCCACTGCAGGATGCAGTTCATGTCCTTTTGGCATCTCTGCATCAGCACAGGAAAATTGAATAGGATTTGGCCCACAGTCCCCTAGTCAGCAGGTGTACAACAAGGTTGTGGGAAGAAATAGGATGCTAGTGAGCTCTATGGCAATTGTTGTGCACAAAGATGCTATATCATCACTCAGATAATTATTGTGCTCTAATTCTTGTAAAAGAAATTTGTATGAGAATTTACAATAGCTAAACCTATCATTTGTTTCACATGTCCAATGCAAATGTGTATAAATGTGCCAATTGTGTACACATGTGCCAATGTGTATAAATTGGCACATCCATTTATAATTGTCATGCGATCCATAATTCACATGAAAGTGTTGATGGCTTTCTGTCACAGTTCCTTTGGTGCCAAATGCCTTTTCTTTCTTTGTTTTCTACAATAATAGTTTTGATCATCTGTTGCTTTCCATGTGATTATGTTGTCAGCTAGACTAGTAAATCTGCAAAGTATCTAGCAATCCCTTGTTGGCTGAAACAATTTCTGTAGTGTTTGTCATTTGCCATGTTCGGGCAGTTTTGTTTTATGCAATGGAAATTCTGCTCTCTCTAGGTCAGCAGTACTCACAAATCATGCCATTATTTCCTCCCTAGTAGTCCCAGGTGGGCTTTAGCCTTAAACAATCCACAGCCTTTTCCCCGGGGTTTTTGTACTTTATCATGCCGTAAGGCAAGTGGCAGCTGAAGTGCCCAATATTGTCTCTGCCCACAGCCTTGGAGTCCAACAGTTTTGTAGTTTGTTGCTGGTGGAAAATGGGAGTATGTGGAGGAAACGGAATTTAATTTCTCAAGCAAACACTCTGTGTCACCAGGGCTTGTAAAATGTTGAGGAAAGTAGAAGCTTTCTGTTATTTTCAGGCACTGTAATCTTCTAATTTACTGTCTTGTACACAAGTACAAAAAAAATGCTACCAAGAGAACTTTGAATCTCTGGATATACTCAAAGTTTAATCAACGCTTTCCACCTGTTTTTGTTTTAAATATTGTATTGCTCAGCAGAGCTTAGGCTAACAGCATATCATGGCAGATCTGCTTTGCAGTGTTTAGATATCTTAACAAGTAACTTAAATCTAAGTCGGCAGGCAGTCCAAAGAAGTAAAATTATTCCATCCTAAACAAGACCAGCATGTTATTCCACCCAAAGGAACCAATTTATTTTTCTTTCCTGAGCCTGTTTTGAAAAGTGAAGTATCTCACAGGCAAAGTTTTGCTGTTTTATGCCCATGTTGTCATGCTGACAAGCCTGCTTTTTAAGAGTAATGGCCTTCAAGAACCTGAGGTTTGAGTCTCTTCAAGGCAGAGTAAGTCAGAAACAAAATATTCCTTAAACTGTGTGCTTGAGAGGATTGTTTGTACATCTAAACAATATATTGGAAGAAAAATCAGATATCTTTAGATTGCCACGTAGTAGAATCCCAAATACCTGCCATTGTAAGACAAGATCAAAACAGTAAATTGAGTCATTACATATCTTGGGTGGACCACTTCTTAAGAACAAGTGCATCCTCTACTGGTGAAATCCTGAGGGTCACATTATGAAATGGAAATCCCAACAGGCTGACCTTTTTCTATATATATTTATTTCTAATTCACATCTTGGTGACTTGCTCAGATGCCTCAAGGTATTGGTAAAACTCCAAATCCCATCTTTTATTTAATCAAGAGTGCAGAAATCCACTGACTTCATTGGTAGTAGAAGAGTTAAAGATTAATGGCTTTAATTTGCCTTTTAATATAGCATTTCTCTGATAAAAAGCCCCCAGTATAACATTCAAGTGAACCATAACCATAAGGTTAATGGATTTTCATCAGATGAATTTTATAACTGTAGCAAATAATTATTTGTCACGGTCTTCACTGCAATTTCAAAAATACCCTTAGGAGATTGCCATTTTGAAATGAGGAAGAAATGGATATTGATTTTGCTTATAATGAATAATCTTTTTAGTAATTGTATTTGGTTTGTTAGATACCATGAGTCCAGCATTTTCTTTTAAACAGTTTACTGGCAGCTTCATCATCCTTTCTCCTGTCTCTAGTGTTGTCATCTCTCTCTCTCTCTCTCTCTCTCTCTCTCTCTCTCTGTGTGTGTGTGTGTGTGTGTGTGTGTGTGTGTGTGTGTGTGTTAAAATTAAACTGTACTAAGACTGGTGTACTAAGTACATCTGTGCAGCAAACACAGTTCCTTGCTTATGTAGAAAATGCACAGCGCATCTTTGGTGATGTACTGCCTTTTCAGTTGTATTGAATGACTGATTTTGATTATGCTGTATTTAATTCAGACCTTTAATTCAGACCAGATTAAAAGACCTTACAGTGTCTATAGCACAGCATATATTTGGTGGAATGAATGTCGCATAACAGTAATCCCACATTCCTCTACAAAAGCATTACTGACTTTCTTTCCTCAGGGCATATAATATAAATTATACTCCACTTTATAAATGTGTGCTCACCATGGTGCTTATGGTGCAGTAAATTATCGGCTTGGAATCAGTTGATCAAGGAAATAATAGAGGTTCTGTCTGAAAAATCAAGAAATAAAATATTCTGGGCACTCTTAAAATATAGTTAGCTAAGCTGTGTATATGGCTTGATCCAGAGAGTGGTTTTAGGCATGTCCAAGGACATATAAATGCATCCAGTTAGGTTTTTAACTTTTTTCTGCTTTTTTCCATCATCCTATATCAAAAACTGCTTTTAAATCTCTCCATGATTTCAGAAACAACTTCCTTTGTGATGTGTGAAGCTGCTGTTTGGGAAAACAGATCTGCTTTGGATGCATGGAACTAATTGCACTTGTTTAAATCATGATCTATGTTTTTGAAACAGTTTTAATAATATTAACTGACTAGTATGACTTTAATGTAGAAGTGGGTAGTATTCAGTCTCCCAGGTCTACAACCATACCCAAACTGCTGTGCGCAAATAGATATGTTGCTGGCAAGATTTCCTTACAGGCTGAAACAACCATTCTGTGCCTTTGAAGTTGGATGTTCAGTCCAATCCTAACCTGCATTGGAACAGGCAGAGCAGCTGGCCTGCACTGCATCCAGTTCATGCTGGGAGGCTGCTGGAGCTTGCCTCAGAGTAAGGGGATATTTTCCCCTTAGGTAAGCCTAGCCAGCCCTAAACAGCTGCTCGGATCTGCACCAGTGAAATTGCTGGCGCGAATCTGAGTGGTCGGATTGGGCCTAACCAGCCCAGGGAAGGGGGAATGGACGTATCTGTACTCTACCCTCCATCCTGCCCACAAGGCTGCCCATTCTCCTACCCAGTCCAGCTCCTTCTCATCCTCGTGGAGGCCACAGCAGCCAAATTTGGCTGGTGCAGGGATGGCTTACTGGGTGTCCTCCTCAGCATCCCAGGGTCAGCGCAACTCCCCACATCCACCCAGCACCCTCCTCACATTGCTGCGGTGTGCCTTACTGCATGTTTGTGACAGTGCTGGGCTGGCACAAGTGACATATGCTGGCCCAATGGCGAGTCTGGATTGCACCCTTGGAGCACAATCTTAACCTGGAATTAGGCTAGCACAGTTAGGCCAGCAACGTTCGGCCGGCACAAGGGCCATCATAAAGTATGTCTGGACCATTTGGAGTCAGAGAAGCCACCACACAATGTGCACCATTCTCCCTGACTCCGAGAGTGGTCCAAAAGCGCTTTACATACTTTTACCCTTGTGCCTGCCAAACTTTGTTGGCCTAACTCCAGTTTAGGACTGCGTCCTTAGTCTGTCCTAAATAAGTTGGATGGCTTTTAGTGTTCTTATCTCTAAAGATAAGAAAATGATAAAATATGATGATAAAATGATGATTAAAAAATATAAAAAGTTTGTATTTTATCAGCATAAAAATGATTTTATCACTTTTTAACCAAGGAGAAGTTGGATTTATTATTTTTGTCTACCCCAGGCAGATTTACAAGCCAATCTGTTAGAATATTAGTGAGCAGAAAAGGTTATCTCTCTCAGTATTCCCTAGAACTGTGGTTCCCAAAATGTGGGTCGGGAGCCAATTTTAGGTGGGTCACAAAGCATTTAGAGCAGCCATACTGAAAATATGGGAAGCTGGGACTCTGGAAAGGGGGAGGATGTGTGGTTATTTTGCTTGTGTCAAGATTGTAAATAGATTTTTTTCCCCTTTCTGATTCACTTTGCTATTGGAAATTGGCTGAGAAATAACCTAACCTATTGCTGCATTCTCAGGAAAGCAGCAGGTCCTGGAGTCATAATGATGGCACTTCCAGCCATGACATAACTTCCGGTGGGCCCTGGATAGATTGTCATTCTAAAAAGTGGGTTCTGGTGCTAAAAGGTTTGAGAAGCACTGCCCTAGAAAATACAATAGTATTAGAGAGAAGCCAAGATAAATGGAAGGACGAAAATATGTGACCTCTGTCTTATGGCACTATTGTTGCCTGTGAATGTGGCTAATTAGAACATTAGTGCTGTCGTTGTCTACAAGTTTGCTAAGAAGTAAATCCCAAAATAATATAAGCTGTAGTGGCCACCTTGACATTGTACATTCCATAGCAAGTAATAAAAGATCTGTTGCGATTCTTCCAGCATGTTACATACAGTTCTTAAATATGTGAAAGTTTAGCACATGTGTAAAATGTGAATGTATAAATCTTATTAGTATCACACAGATTGCTTTTCCCCCCAAGTATCCTAGGTGGTGTGCAAAAGTAGCTTAAAGCAATGGAAAAACCCGAAATGATTTTATAGACTACAATTTCAAGACAATTAAGGTGGGAAAGACAACTCAATGGTGAATGTTGTTTTAATATTTTGCTTCTTTCATTTCTCTAGGCAATTCAGTTGAGCCGTGATGGACAGTACCTCCTTACAGGAGGGGACAATGGGGTTGTCATGGTGTGGCAAGTGTGTGACCTCAAGCAACTTTTTGCCTATCCTGGTTGTGATGCTGGAATCCGATCTATGGCTCTTTCATATGACCAAAGGTGGGAGTCAAGTCAGTTTCTGGGCCCTCTGCTATTGCTGTCACTTTGCATTGGTTTAATTGGGTGTAGACTGATAAGCAGGGAAGACTCCATAAAGGGTTTCTCTCCCTATGCCTTATTTGTAGGAATAACTGATTCATGCACTACTGGTGGCTAATATTACAATGATATAAGCCTAATACCCAGTTCAGCCAACTGGACTTATTCATGTATGCTGAATGTGCTTATGGTGGGAGGTGATAACATAAGAGTGCTGAAGCTGCTTTTCTGAATGTTGTTGGGTTTCTCCCCCCCACCCCACAGGTGTATAATGACAGGCATGGCTTCCGGAAGCATTGTGCTCTTCTACAATGATTTCAACAGGTGGCATCACGAATACCAAACCAGATACTGATATTGGAACTGACCGACAGGCACACTCAGCTGCTTTCAGGAGACGACTTGAAGCATAGCAAGCCTCTCTTTGGTATCTTGCCAGAGCATCAGTTCTTATAAATAGTTAATATAACATCGGAATGTAACTTAAATTGCTGGAAGAAGCTATTTTTTAAAGTTAATTGCTATTTTTGTAGACCTTGCTTGACTTTTTGGGGGAAGGGAAAAGAAGCAGAAAATGGCTGCTGGGGTCTGTAGCTTAAAAAGAGAATCTATATTTTTAGTCATAGTAATTCTATTTTGATCCATGTATGGGGAGAGACAAATAAGGAGGTTAAAATTCTTGTACTAGCTCTATTATGAAACACATTTCTCATGTAAATCTTTATAATCCTGAGGAATATTTGATTTTAACAGTGAAGTTGGTTATAATACTGGGGTTTTAAACTGGGTTTACCCATACCACATTTTGTCTTGTACCTTTACAATGATTGTACTACTTCCGCACTGAATTTTCTGGGAATCAAGAATAACTATATACATTTTCATCCATGTACTGATCAAGCATGCTTCTCTGTCTAGATGCTCAGTTTTGTGTTTAGTTTTGTTGTGCAGTTAATGAAGAAGAAATCAACAAGAGAGTTGGTATCAGGTGAGACCCCTGAACGGGTTTTCCTGTCCACTCCTTCAGTGCACACCAAAATGAGTATTGTTCCCCAAGACAAATCTGTCTCTTTTTTAATCATGTGTAAATTCAAAGCACATTTCTGCTGTTTGCCTGAAAACATCCATCTGGCAGGAGAAGGTTATTGCAACTTTGCCTGCAGCAGCTATGGGGCATAAGTTCTATTTACGTTAAAACATGACTTGCAAAGAGCCGTGCAGCACAAGCCATACCTAGTACTGTTTATGAAAACAAGGCATGTTCCCATCCATCCTTGCCCAATCATGTTCACCATACAGAATACCTTCTCTCCAATGTCCTAGGATATTAATAAAACTTTCTATTAAGGAACAATGTAATTTTGGTGTTGCATAAATTCTACTTTTTCTACAAGATTGCTGTGCAGAATTCTGTGAAAATATTTGTGAAGAGAATTGTATTGTTTTGTAGGTCTGTATTGCATAAATAACTACTTTGTATGTTGTGCTCTATCCAGATTTGAAAGCTACATTCCATACCTATATTGGTATATAATTTTCTCCAGCTGCGTACTTCAAGCAGTTCCCTTTTTTTCTAGCATTCAACTATTCTCTCTAAAGACCTGAAAGGGGAAAAACTCAGTTTGAAAAAAAGAAATAAAAGGCATTTGTAATTTAACGTGTCATTTGCTAAAATAGGATCATATCATGCTGCTAAAGAATGTGTACCTTGTTCATCTATACATCTGAAAATTTAGATGTATTAAATGCTGAAAATCCTATTAGCTATAGGCAATGATGGATTGTGCAACCTCCTTACATTAGTAGTAGGCTACTTCAGTCAGTCAAAACCTTTAATGGCATCTCAAAAGTTAAAACATACAGCAATGTTATTGTCAGAACTTAAAAATATAATTAAAACAATGTAAAACACTTGCTGTCTCTAGACCAGATAGATTCACTCTGGCAATGGCAGTTCAGTGGGCTTTCGTCTATTGTTAAATTCAACTATGCTATGCAGAAAGGAAGCAAACAGTCTGAGGTGGTATGGATCCGATAGTGAGAAAAGAATGTTTAGTTTGTCATTGTCTGGAAGAAACATCTTCTTGGACAAAATAGGGCCTAGTAAACTGGATCTCTTAGTCTCATGATAAGGGCAATGTAGGATCATGTGCGGCAAGGATTCAACTGTGCTCAAAGAACAAGAGCATGTTCTATCTTCTTGGGGGATGCCTCTATACCTTCCCCATAGAACTGCAGAGGGCATGGCATCCAGACGGGCCAACGTAAGGGCCCTTCTTTCATTAGGGTTGGTTAAGGACTGGAGGTAGTTCAAAGTTTTACCTTTTTCAAAAGGGATTTTCCATGCCAGAGAGTGACCAGATCTATTGGTTGTGCTTAAGAGAGTCTGAGTCTGAATGTCCAACAACCTTTGTTTGATCTGTCGGAAGGCTTCTGCTTGCGTTACCGCCCCTAGTTGGTCCACATCAATGCCTAGTTGCTTGATTTTAGACTCCCAGGAGCCAGCTGACGAGAGAGAGTCTTTCTTGAAGTGAAACAATAAACTGCTGGTTATGTTATTGAAGTAGAGTTTCAGCCAGAACTTTGAAGTGCGTAGCCAAGCTAGTGTTTCAATCATAGACTGGCCCGTCTCCAGGCATAGGGCTGAATATGGCACGCAGTTTGGAACAGCTAGAATTTTACGCAGGAACACTGCTTGGATTTGTTCGAGCTGGTGGTTAGATGATTTTATCCACAACGGTACTCCAAATAGAATTTGGGGAAGAACCTTAGCATTGAACACCTTGAGGGCAGCCGGGACATACGAGCCTCCGTTCTTATAAAAGAATTTCAGGATAGCCCGCATTGAGATCGAAGCCGCCGCCTTCATCATGTTCCAATGACTTGTCCAAGAGAGGTTGTAGGAAAACAGGATCCCCAAATATTTGAAGGATTTCACTTGCTCGATAAGGTGGCCATTGAAAATCCATTTATGCGGTTTCCAAGATCTTGCGAAGATCATAATTTTTGATTTTTGGAAATTTAGCTGCAGTTTGTTCCTTGTTAGATAATCTAGACATTGGTGCATCAATCTTTTGAGCCCCAAGCGCGTTCTGGAAATAATAACCGCATCGTCAGCATACAGTAAGATGGATATCTTAAGGTCCCCAAGCTTGGGAGGGTGGCCCTCCACCTCCGCCAAGGCTGGAGCCAGGTCATTCAAGAAGAGATTAAACAGCGAGGGGGCCAATATGCAGCCTTGCTTGACCCCTTTGTTGGTGGGAATCTCTTCAGATAAATGGCCCTTCCAGGAACACCTAACCTGGCAAGATGTTTTTGAGTATAAGTTCTTAATTAGATACAGCAGGCTGCAGTCCATTCCCATTCTTTCCAATTTGGACCAAAGTAAATTCCTATCTATGCTATCAAATGCTCCTTTGAGGTCTAGGAAAGCAACATACAATTTAGATTTGATGTGAATAGTATACTTGTAGATTAGGTGAGCTAAAATAATACAATGGTCTAAGGTAGAACTTCCAGGTCTGAAACCAATTTGTTCGGGGCCCAAGATGTTCTTCTGCTCGATCCAGTCGTTTAAGCGAGCTAGCAAAGTCTTAGAATAAAGCTTTCCGACCACTGAAAGCAAGCTGATTGGTCTGTAATTCTCTGGAGCACTCTTGTCGCCTTTTTTATATATCGGAACTATTATTGACTTCCTCCAGGCCCCTGGTAATACCCCGTGGCAGTTAGCTGAAGTGAAGAGCTTGGCGAGAATAGGAGACCAAAAGGCAGGATCCGCCTTCAGCCATTCTGGGATAATGTTGTCAAATCCTGGGGCCTTGCCCGGTTTTAATGTTGCAATTAAGTCACAAATTTCCGACTCAGTTATCGGAGGCCAGTCCAAAGGTGGGTTAGTCGAAATAGTTGTGAGCGTATCAGAGGGCACCGATGTGTCATTGAATAATTGGCTGAAATGTTGCTTCCAGCAATGTGTAGGTACCAGCTTGGGGTCTGCAGTGTTATGCCTGAATGTCCCAGCTATGATGTTCCAAAAATTTCTGGGATTTGCTTGGGATGAAGCCAGTATGAGTTTTTTCCATTTAATTGTTCTTTCAGGTGTAAGTTTCTCTTCTGCTGGATCAGTTCTTTGAATTGGTGGTTAGCTAATAAGAAGTCTCTCAGAGCAGCTTGTGAATCTGATGTTCTAAAAGTTTTAAAGAGGGCTCTGGTTTGCGTCTTTAGATTTTTACAGTCTCTGTCAAACCAGGAGGGGGTCCCAGTCCCTGGACAGTCCACGGTCTCAGACGGGGAAGGTGAAACATTGGAGATGATGTCACCAATGAGTTTTTCGTATCTGTCTACTGTTGTTTGAGGATGGTCATCCACGAGGATAGAAGACCATAGCTCATTGAAGCGAGGAACTCCCAGAAGCTGTTGGATCTCTCTGAGGGTAGAACTGTGCCAAGGAAATTTGATAAATCGGTCCAGGCCAATTAGATGTGCGGGAGGTTGTATTTGGTGTGGAACCAGTATATCCAGTGCCAGTAAAAGGGGAAGATGATCACTTAGTTTATAGTCCCCTATCTCAAAATTTGACACCAATGGCAACAGATCTAATGAAGTTATTATGTAATCGATAACACTACATCCTGTAGCAGATACGTACGTGAATTCAGATGCTTTCGTGAATTCTGAAAGACCATTGAGCCAAGTAAGATTGGCTTGGATGCTAAGGGTGGCTAAGAGGACACCGGCCTCGTTAAAGCGTTTGTCCTTGGAGAATCTGGTGGCATTGCAATGTTGAGGAAGGGTGGACATATTTCCTCCTTTTAGAATTTTTTGGAACACTTCTGGCCCTTGGCCTACCCGGGCATTGAGGTCCGCGGCCATTAGAAGATGAGCTTGGGGAAATTGTTTCTGAATTTTGTCTATACATTTCGTCAGATGATTCCACATAAGTGCTTGTTGAGCTTTAAGAGCGTTTGGCGGCAGGTATGCGTTGAGGAGAAAAATAGACATGTTATTTATAGATAAACGTACCACCAAATAACTGCTCAGGTCCTGGCAAGCCTCAACTAGTTCAGCTTTCACAGTAGGCCTAATCAGTGTTGCCAATCCTGACTGCAGTCGGCCAAACTTGTTCTTTCTAAAGGATGGGAGGTTGAAAGTTTGAAAGTCCTCTAAATGTATCGTATCTGTAGTCCAAGTTTCCTGTAAGCAGATAATGTCTGCTTTACTTAAAAATTCAAGAAATTCAAGATTGTACTGTTTGGAGGGCCAACCTGCCAAATTCCAGGATATCATTCTCAAGGCTCCATGCGGATTAGAGAAATTGACTGTCAAGGTAGATGAGGTATGGTTGAGACTATTACGGACTAGTCAAGGAGATTGAGCAGCACCTGTGGCTTCCTCTGGGCAACTAGGTGTTGGAACTATATGGGTCCCTTTGTAGAAAGCTTCTATGGATGGAAATATCTGCTTGTGTTCCCCTTTAATCAACAGAGGTTCGTTCTCTATAGTCGATGTCTCAAGTATCAGCTGAGGATCTTGTAAGTGAGGAGATGAGCAAGGATTAGTGCTGTTAGTTAGCAGGGGTCCGTTGTCAGTGGATAAGGACAATAATCTTGCTGGATTGGTAAAACTTAAGGAATGTATCTGATCTTGGTCTGGACTCTTGTCTGTCAAATTAAATGAGGCATTAGGAATTGATGTTCTTAGTGACAGGGGGAGCTCCTCCGTATGTGGTGGCGGAGGGAGGACCTCTGGCAAAAGTTGATGTTCATATGACAAGGGGATAGTTGAGTTCACTTTCTCAATGTTCTCATTATTCAGGGAGAGCATCTGAGCGTCAGCAGGCTTGGAGGTTATTTGATGAGGAAAAGTTGACAAAGGGAGATCCAGGGAGTCTCGATTTTGTCCATTTGAGCAGAGGGTCGTAGAGCAAGCTGTGATACGATCAGAGGTCTGTTTCAGACGAAATCTGATCTGGGGCCCCATTTGCTTGAAAACCCTCTGTACCTGTATGCCATATGAGTTCAGTTTAGATCTCACATTTAAAATTGATCTAGATAAAGTCAAGGAAGCAAATGTAAGATGGAGTCTTTTACAGCCCTTAGCAGAAGGCAGGTAGAAACAATCAGACAAGAGAGATGGACCAATTTTCTGCCTTGTTAATTGAGATAGTGAGGTAAGAATTTTAAATTTGCTGGACCATAAGTGAGCATCCCTATGTGGTATATTTAAGAGAATGTCTTTGGGAGACCATATTAGATGTATGTTCGCAGGGGAGAAAACTCTGTTGTCTTCAAGCCATAAATCTCCAGCAGTTTGGCTAGGAGGCTCCTTGTCGGCGATAGAAGGGGGAAGGGTGCTCGTCTGCGCTTTCAAGTTGGAAGCAGAAGTTTCGCAGATTGTCATTAATCTCCGTATGTCTGAGTTAATTGACTGGAGTTGAGCTTCAAATTTAGAGAAGCGTTCAAGGATCACTAGGAGAGTTTTTGCGGAGATAAGGCACGCATCCCCAGCCTTTTGTTCTGGGGCTGGTGTTGCTTGGAGAGGGGAGGGGGAGTCTTCCTCAACTCCCAAATATTCACGAAGAAAAGACAAACTCTCTTCATTGAGGTAATTTCTTTCATCTCTCCTATTCTCAAGTACCTCTTCTATCGAGGCATTGGGGGAGGCTAGAGTAGCATTAGTTGTAGAAGATAAGGATAAATTAACGCTCACCTCTTTGGAGAAATCAGTCGCAGAAGGGGGAGGGGATGGGCACACTGTCAGGAAAGATTCAATGGGAGTTTGTTTCTTTGAATCCTGGCAAGGTTTTTTTCGCTTTTTGGCACCATCAGCTCTAGTGTTTCCTTTAGCAGGGCTGGTTTGCAATCTTTTCTTCCTCAAAGTAGGTGGCATAATAAAGATAGGGAGTTTAGCGGAGCAGAAAGCCGAGAGACACTGCTAGGCAGCCATCTTGGAATCCGAAAGCCAGCAGGTCTAGGCTACTTCAGAGTACCGGGTGCAAGCGAGTGGCAACAGGATGCAAGCATCTTGTTGCCTCATGCCTCCCTGGGGCACTACACCTGGTAGGCCGCTGTGAGATACAGGAAGCTGCACTAGATGGGCCTTTGGCCTGATCCAGCAGGGCTCTTCTTATGTTCTTATGAATTCTTTTTCAAAACAAGTTAGTCTTGTGGTATACAGAGGCATTTGTTTCCGATGCGCAAGATAGGATTAGAGTTTAAGTCTTACTGAACACAGTGGGCTGAGAAAAATAAATAACACAAGTTTCAAACACCTATAACCTTTGTTTTAGGCCCAGTCGCTGCTAAGAATAGCTGTAGCAGCCACTGGGCCTAAAACAAAGGTTATTTTCCATTTATCACTACACCTGTTCGCCATAGTTCAGTTTTAGTATCAGCAACATACCATCCCCTCACATAATTGACAGCAGAGAAGTGGGGAACTGTTCACTAGCAACAAAATAATGTAGGGCACTTACTGTTTTATTCCTTATACAACTTTTAAAATGTTCAAAGGTGCCTTTTTTTTTTTTGCTTCTGAACATAGACTAAAAAGCAGGCAGATAAAATGCCTTTAGTTGAGAAAGCAGGCAACATATGCTTTAAATGACTTGATTCCGAGTAACTGAAGAACCTGATAGTGGGAATTCCTGGCGAGAGAGGTGGCGGCTTCTCTGCTACTTCTTCAGTGCTTCTGGCTGCAAGGGAAACTAGTCGGATTTGCCTTGGTGTGCACGCATGCAGTGAAGTCTCAGGGTATGCATGGGTCTCTCTCTGCAAGCATTATTGCTGGGTAAATCTCAGCACATGGAGAAGAGGAACATAAATATTCTGAAGATTATTGACAATTTGTCTTTACCATCTTAATCAGCAATGGCATAAAGAATCCACAATGTATTCTATGTGATATTGTTCGCAATGCTGAGCCAATGAAACAAAGTATTCAGAACATTCTAAAAAGGATTTGGAGTTCTTTCAACTTTCAAAAACTATGATTTATTAAAAGCAATGATTTCGCTTCCTGCTTATGCTATCACTGCTGAACCTGCCAGCACAATGATGTCACTGCCTGTTTATAGACATAACTTCTGGTCCTCGGTCTTAAAGAGGCCTAAAAATGGGTTACCAGTGCAAAAAAGTTTGGGAACCACTGAACTAGAGGAATATGATATAGGTGCTAAAGCCAGCAGCTACAGGGGGTGCCCAATATCAAAAAAGCAGCCCAATATCAAAAAAGCTAGGAAACTCAAGTGGCGAGGAAAGCATTTTAAAAGCAAGTTAACAGGCAGTCCAATCCAGAACTACTGTCTGTAGTCCTGGGTCAGACAGTCCTGGGAGTCTCTGCAGGAAAGTAAGTGCACAGGGCAACCGATGGGTCTACTTGCTCCTGCGCTGGATTTTAACCAGCGCAGAAGTGAGGGCATCCAAGTAAGGCCACATGGCCATACTCAAAGGGCAGGAACCGTCAGAGAGATGTTCTAGCCCCTGCCCCCTCGGAACACCCTCCCGTCCTGCTCAGAATAGGCACATTACTGGTGAGCCGCGGACTCGCCACTTGCCAGCAAGTGGGGCTGCCTTCAGGGCGCCCATGGTAAGGCCTGTTGGACTGGGCTCTAACCCCTCTTTGGCATGAGTTTATTCTTAACTCCTATAGTGAATATAAAATCAATTTCTGACTTCTGTATTTGTCATGGAAACTTGAAGAAAAAAAAATGGACAGAAAAATCTTTAACCATCAGAACACATCTTCCATTCTTATCAAATAGTATTTATATACCACTTTACAACACAAAGCAGTTTACAGGCAAATAGTAATAAAATTACATGGTTTCCTTTCCCAAAGGGCTCACAATCTAAAAAATGCAAAACCCCACCAGCAACAGCCACTAGAAAAGACACTGCACAGGGGTGAAGCGGGACAATTACTCTCCCCCTGCTAAATATAAGAGGAACACCACTTGAAAAAGTGCCTCTTGCCAAGTTAGCAGGGGATTATAGTGTCAATGCTTAGTTTTTTAAAAAGGTGGTGATTCTACATCTTGAAAAATTATGGCGAACATTTTCAATAAATTTGATTACAAAGCATTCCAAGGATGAAGTCAGAAAATCAGTCATTTAAATGCACAAGTTCAGTGGTTCCCAAATGATTGGCTGATCCTTGATCTATTGGGCCGCTGGCTGCAGCTTCCTAGTAGGGCTACAATCCTATACATACTGAAGGGCAGGGTTTTGTCACTCTCTGGCTGGTTTCTGTGACTTGCACAGTTTGGAAACCACTGCCCAGAGTATCACAAAGCTCTTTTGTTTCTGCAAAACACAATGGACCAACATTAATTGTTCTGGTGTCAAATCAAGCCAGAGCTACAGCGTATTTATGGTATGCTTTTCATGGATGTGTTTATGTTGGTTAAAAACTACTTACATATGACTTAAGAATCTAAAGGTTTAGTGCTGTAGTCTGTCTAGATGATATAGCAGAGTTTGACAAGCAGCACATGTGGACTTGGAGCAATTTCATGGTAAGAAAATTTTAGGATGCTGCCTAGTTACACTTACTTGAATCAGACAATTATTTAATTCTACTGATGGCACTGGCCCCATCAAAGGCAAGTATTAAAAAATAATTTATTTGCCTGGGGTATTTAAAGATTCAGGAAGTGGAAGATTTACAGGGCACTTGTATCTTCAGACATGTATATCTGTTATTATATAGGTTGAGTAGCCCTTATCCAGACTGCTTGGGGCAGGAGGGTGCCTTGTTTTTGAATTTATCTGGATTTTGGAATAGTTACATAAATATAATGAGAAGTATGTCTTCTTGCTGATTTCACTGTAACCCCTTTGGGCGTTTGCTGGCCTTTCACATTTTACAACAATGGCACATACCATAGAGCAGAGAATAGAACTTACCTGTACCTATAAACATGCTTTGGAATGTTCATGAAACATACTTCATGTCAGGACTGGAAGACACAGGGATGCCACTGAATACAGCATCATCTTTCTACTCACCCCTACCACCCCAACTAATATCTACACATGTACTGTGGGCAAGAGCCATAATGTGACTATATCCATAGTCCCTACACACTGCCTTACTATCAAGTACAGAGACTAATGTCATTATAGCAGAAAAACTGACCTTTTCACTTGCTCACATTAACAAATTTCCTAAATTTTTTTTTAAAAAAATTACAACGTACTCTTTTCAAGAAGAATGTTTATTGCAGGTCATAGTTCTAGTGTAAAGTAAAGGCTAATAGAAAATGATTTAGAATTGTTAAAAAGGAGCAAAAAGAAACAAGCAGAGTACATACAATACTGAAACAAGCATTAAGATACGACTCAACTCCATCTAGCCTTAACTGCACATTTAGCACCACTGCTCCCCAAATATGATTTTAGGACTTCCTGAAGTTATAGAGTGGGCCAATGAAGAAAGAAAATGGCAAAAGCATTCTGTGTTGGTGACCATTAGTTCATTAAGTTGGCTTGCTTTAAATATACTGCTCCATTGTAGGTTATGCAACATGCAGCAAGCTTTCTATTCCAGACAATTCTTGTTGCTTGTAATCAACAGTGACAGGGAAAAGTTTATACAGAACAAGCAATGGTTGAAAAGTCTTCATGGCCGGTAGATGTCATACAAAAAGAAAGGCTTTCTTCATGATTGTGTTACTTTTGTATTTAAATTTCATGATATCTAAACTTTAAATTTCAAGTCAGAATGTCCAGTCTCCCCATTTTCACTCAAATGCGCGCACACACACACACACGTGCACACACACACACACACACACACACAGAGGTTGTCTTTCAGTATTGTACAGTTTGTTCACTAGGACCAATCTTCAGGAGAACATGCCTCCCCAGAGTAACTCAGGAACTGAGCTCTAAAATTGCATAAGTGTGACCAGAGTTCCCCTCTCTTCTTCTGCTGGGCGAGGGCCCTTAACTGTTCTTCCTATTTGTAGTTTGTATACCAAGATATGATTATCACCAGAGTAGATTAATTCATTCAGGTTCCAATGTTTGAAATGATATTAACATTAATTTAAAAAAAGTTTCCAAATGCAACAGCCAGCAGAGTACTAAAAACTACTGTAAGTACTACCTTCATCCCTTTTGTTCAGATGTGAATGAACTACTGTAGTGATGGGCTAAGAGAACAGAAGCAGAGGATCAATTCCTGACCTAGCAACAGGCTTCAGTGGAACGTATTAAATGAATCCTGCAGTATCCTCATGACATGCTGAAACAGAGGGTGTGGAGAGTTTAAGTGGCTCAGAGGCAGCAGGAAATAATGTCTTGAGCCCAACCGTAGGAGATCCATGAGCTGCATCATTTATCACGAGTGCTTGCTCCACAGCAGCTTGACCAGAGTCCTTACAGCGCTTGTTGCTGAAGATCTGCCTTTCTTTATCTAGAGCTGTGTTCTATAATGCAAATAAAAACAAATATTAACCGCTGTTACTCACTTAAAATGCCATATAATGAAAAAAACATCATTTGATGCATGCACTAGTCTGAAGAAAAGGAGAAATAATAAGAGATATTTTTCAAATGTGTGGCCTTCATGGCCCGTTTTGATGACTAGCTTCTCATGCATAGCACCCAAAGCATTAACAAGAACTGCATGAAAAACATGCTATTACAATGTGAATGGTGTCAATTTTAAAGCATTTTTAAAACAATTTCTCATTTGCAGTCTGGTGAAGAAAAAACATGCATAGTCATAAACAAACTAAAAAATGGGCAACACTTAGATCCTGCTCTGGCTATCACACATAATAGTGGCTTTGCATCATGATACCTAGCTATTCAAATCTCACAATGCCTGAGGGGGGAGACATGATTGAGACATATAAAATTATGCATGGAATGGATAGAGGGATGTTCTTTCCCCTCTCACACAACAACAAAACCAGGGGGCATCCACTAAAATTGAGTGTTGAGAGGGTTAATCTGTTGGAATTCTTTGCCACAAGATGTGGTGATGGCTTCTGGCCTAGTTGCCTTCAAAAGGGGATTGGACAGATTTATGGAAGATTCCTAATGTAACATCAAGATTTTAAAAAGGAAGAGATGGGGCCTGGGAAATTACAGGCCAGTCAGCCTATTCCAGGTAAGATAATGGAAAACTTAATCAAGGATAAAATCTTGGAACACACAGAGGAACAAGCTATGCTGAGGGAGTATCTGCATAGCTTTTGTGAGGGCAAGTCTTGCCTCATGAAATGTGCAGAGTTCTTTGAAAATGTCAACAGAAATGTGGATATAGGGGAATCCACTTATATTATATACTGCATTGGGACATTCAGAAGGCATTTGACAGTCCCTCACTAAAGTCTCGAGAAAATCCATAGTCAAGGAATAAGTGGGCATAGTCATTTATAAAGCATTATGTATATATGTTACAGGCGTTGTGTGAAAATGAGGCATTCTATAGAATGTCTGACAAAGTATGAAGAGGTTTATTTCATTCTACCCTTACATACTTTACCTTTTCTATAGAATGCCTAACTGCCACACAATGCCCGTAACACATGGCTATGAAGTTTCCTTGCAAATTAAGTGGCAGGGAAATTAGGATTTGTATGTTTATAACAGTTTTTCAAGGCATTACTTGATTGATAGCAATGTAATTAATTTAATTTTACAATACTATATTTTTATTGATTTTTTCTATATAAACTACTTTGTGAGCTACTCCGCTGAAAAGCAGTACATAAATATTCCTACTATGCACAATATGACTTTGTATATGTCACCTGAGGATGTGGAGGTTTACTACAATCACGTTGTGATGCCTTTCCTGGACTATATAATTTTAGGCTGCAGATGAGAGAGCAGCACACACTTGAATAAAAAAAAACACCTTAGCATATTGGGAAGAAAGCAAATATGAAATTTTGTTCCCCATATGCTAATTTTGAATGCACAGGGAAATGTTCAAACATGCAAACTCACCTCATAGCTGAAGCAGAAGCAGCAAAGGTTTGATTCTGTGGCATGTATAAATTATCCCTAGAACTAGTTCTGTCGCAAACAAATGAACTTGCAAGTCAACTAGTGGCTAAAAGAGGGTAATTGCACAAATGCTCATCCATAAGAAAAGTTCGCTGTGGCAACAGGGAGATTGTTGGATTCTTGTTTTATTGATCCACACAAACAGCACCACTTAGGTTTGTATTATCTTTGCTCACTGCAGACAGCTTAAGTGTCCATAGTTCTGTTTCATGTTAAAAAGGAATTTGTATTCAAATACAGGGTACACAACACATCATGCATGGCTGAAATGGTGCAAACATAAATGCAGTGAAAGATTGCCATGTGTCTCTTCTGCATAACTTAACAGACATTCCCACCTCAGACTATGAGTAGATTACTTCTCCTTTTCTGCAAACTCAAAAAGAACATGTTTTTTTTTTAAATGGCACAATAGCATTGGAATTAGTACATACCATTGCCTTGGACCTACTCAGAGGAAAGCAATGCAGGCATTGGGAAAGGAAGCAAAAGAAGAAAGCAAGGGACAGACACTAGACTTACTTGAAGCAGAACCAATAGCATTGCAACATTTATACATGTAAAGAACACATTCTGGGGAACAAAGCAGAACTCAAATTATTTCAATGAATGATTTGGTGCAGTTTTTGAAAAAAAGAAAGCCACGTGGAACTGCAAACCATGTTTTAAATGCAATTTGATGCTTCTACCACATGAGGGCCTTCTTTGCTTTAACTGAAATTTTACTTAAAAAAACGTTTTGTGATACAATGCTGAAAATGAATCAGTACAGAGTTAAGACATGAATCTGAATGGGAGTGAAAGAAAATGAATGCTTATGGAGTAAAAGTTGAAAGCATTTAATTTCATGGTGTTTTTTTTCCCAATCACCCTGCAAAAATCAGGGGGCTTGAGAACAAGGAAATTTTGTTTAAAAACATTTAAGGTAAAAGAAAGGAAGGCTTCTCTGTGAAATGTCCCTTGGTCTCTGTTGCACTGGTATATTTTACAATTTCTTACTCAAGCTTTCAGAAACGTCCAATTCACACTTGTCAAGATGCAGCAGAGGTAATGGGAGTCTAGGGACCAGATCGCGAGAAGATGTAGCAGCCGCACTGGGAGTCTGCGGGGCATCTCTATGTTATCAGAAAGTGCACATGAATCACACTGCCTCTGCCTTGGAAACCTGGGGGCTGTGCAAGGCTCAGAAAATACAATGAAGTATATGCCTCCTCCTCCATGGTAGGAAATGAGCATGTTTGTCCTTAAATCATAAGCATATACACCTTTCCACAAGAGAGGATTATTCTCCCTCTCGTGTTACCATGAAAAAACAAAAAGAGAACCCGCCATTTACCTGAACCTCCTAGTAATGTGCATTGCCAATTTGGGATTCCACAATTGAATGGCCTAAAGATGGAGGAATTTAACATAGGCAGGTTGTGAACGAGAATTACACTTGATTGGCAAGTCCCTGTTCAAATTATCCTGTCTTTTGTTTCTCCATCTTATTAATGCAGCAAGTGACTACAGTCAAAATCTAGAGTGTCAAATAGGTCTTACTGCAAGACTGCCTGCCCGAAACTAGTTTACTCAGAAGTTCAGGGGCAACTTAGTTTTTAGTAAATATGCTTAGGAATGCAGCCTTATTCAGCAATGAAGGAGATAAGGCATAGAAAAGGGGGAGTTAAAATAACTAGTGTATTGGGATGTGCTTCACTTGCAAGAAGCAAAACCATCAGGCTGTTAGAATTAGAAAACTCCACACCAGTAAGAAGCCAGAAGCTGCGTTACACTGAAAATTGGAGGAGAGTTGAAAGGGCGTGCAAACTTGAGAGCAGCTAAGAGTTAGAATTCAAAAATCACTCTGTTAACCATGTATTCTATACCAGGTTTCTGCTTCAGGCTTATCCATAGTCTCAACAAAACAAAGTATGAAGCTCTGAAGTCCCTCAGACTGTCAAGTCAAACTGTCAAATGAAAGGCAAGCAATAGCATCAGCCTAAATTAAATTGTTCCTTTCTTCTACTCTTGTATTTTACCCTCAAATGAAATACTAAGACACAGTTTATATACGCACAGATCCACTTTTTGAAACAAACACAAAGAAGCAAGAGACAAAGCGAATATAATAAACCTACAAATCCTAAGATCTTTTTCCAGCCAAAAATAATGCTGGCTGTCTTACTGAGAGGGCAATGACCACTGGGGCTGCAGCACAAACAGAAACTGACAGCAAACATAAACAGCATCTTTAAGAACTTGATAGCTAAGGGGCATATCTCATGAAAGGAAAATTCACCTTAACATGGGCATAGGAGAGCTGGACGCGGTCTATGACTAGCCTAAATGACAGGAATGAACTTACACAGAACAGAGTTTTGCTTAGGATGAATTTGCACATTTTAAACAGAAAATCTCAAAGACAGCCATTTGGGCCATTCTTTTTAAGGTAATGTTCTTAAAAATGCAACCACATAAGGGGAAATATAAACAACTATAAATGCGCACTTCTATTTTTCAGTGGAAGGATTTCATAATTGTGTCTCTGAAAAAACAATAGCTAAAAAATGTATGACAGCAAATTAGGGAAGCAATGGAAAAGATGCACTTGCTTACCATGATAACAGAAACCCCTGCAGTTGGGTTATTCGGTTTTGGTAGCGTGTTGTTAAAGTGCTGCTTTAATTTACCTGTTACTTCAGCTTGCATATTATTTTCCTGGGAGGCATCATCCTTGACAAAGGGAAAAAGAACACATGCTTTACCACAACAAATAAAGCACTCCTATTTTTTGTCAGAAGGAGACTGAAACACTGCATATCTTACACAAAATGACATACCCTATTCACCTGTGTATAAGTTTATTTCATGGGTAAGTAGAGGGAACGTTTTAAAAATCATAGAATTTACTATGACTAGGGTTACCAGTTACAAACTGGGACTAAGTACTGAGTACAGCAGAGGGAATTTTGACAGGTGCAGCTTTTGAAACCCTTTTATGATGAGCTGCACCTGCCCAAATCCCCTCTGCTATACAATGGTTAAAGGTGTAGGCACTCTATCCCAATTTGGTAACTCTACTTATGGCCCATGGATAAGTCAATAATTGGATACGTTTTACCATGGGTAAAACTTAGGGGGAGGGGTATGAAATGCTTTGAAAATGATTCACCAGTAATTGTTCTGAGGCAGCAACAGATAACCAACCCCAAAACAGAGCCAGTCAGTCAGTCAGCCAAAACAGAGCCGTTTCAGCTTTTTCTGAGGTAGCACAGAAATGGAACTATTCTCCAAACAAGAAGAAAGAGAGATGAAGTGCTTATGGGAGTTGTAGATTTTGTGAGGAATAGGAATACAGTACATAACTTCCATAGCAGCAGCCCTTATAATGACTAAAATTCCCATAAGCACATTCTCCCCTCTGCCTGTTTGGAGAAGAAGGAAAATAGCAACTGATTTTTTGCTTGCTGTCTATTGGTACCTGAGAACAATTATTGGTAAGTAAAATTGCTCCTTTTTTCCTACTTCCCTGCTTTCTGCTTCTTAGCCCTGCCCTCCACAGCAGCTGTTAGAAGCTTTATTAACCATATCGACCCATGTATATGTTGAGCCACGTTTTCAGGGTCAATTTTCAGGCATAAAGGTTTAGAATTATACATGAGTATATAGGATATATAAACACGACTCAGAAATATCCAGGCACAATACAGCCATAATCAACATTTTTCAATGGGAGAGTTATGGACTTAGTTTCACAGATTCCAATGAGAGAGATTTAAGCTATGCTTAATTTTGGCTATATCATGCCAGAAGACGATATCCAAACAGATGGAGCTTCTGGAGTGCACTGTGCAGGCTATTAAACATTCTCTGCATAAGTGCTTCCCAAACTCCGACAAGGGAGTTGGCAGCACTGTAAGTCTTCGTGTGGGTGGGTAGGGCGGCAGCATAATCATCTCTATGATCGCACTGCTACCGAACAGGGAAAGAGCTTCTAACTTACCTGGGGGTTGCTATGGCTCTCCGGAGGGTCTGGGCAGCCTGCCACCCCCTCTGCAGCCCTTCCAGAGGCTTGAAGATGTTTTTAAAAAGAAAAAAAAGCACTTCCTGCAAACACCGGAAGTGGGTCTTAAAAAGTTTTTTACAGGTTTCAAGCCTCTGGGAGGGCTGCAGAGGGGGTCACAGGCTCCCCAGACCCCCAGGTAAGTAGCCCTTTCCCCGCCCAGCAGGAGCATGATTGTGGAGATTATGCTGATGATTTCTCCTGCTAACTTTCCCCTGCTAAATAAGCAAGAGGCACTTTTTCAAGTGGTGTTCCTTTTACATTTAACAGGGGGAGAGTAATTGCCCCTATTCACCCCTGTACAGTGTCTTTCTAGTGGCTGTTGCTGAAGGTATTCTGCATTTTTTAAGATTGTGAGCCCTTTTGGAACAGGGTGCCATTTAACTTTATTATTATTATTATTATTATTATTAGCCTGCAAACCACTTTGTGAACTTTATGTTGAAAAGTATGTATAAATACTGTTGATTAATTTCTGGGCCATTCATCATAAAGGAGAATTGCTCTTTTCTGGTTTCCCTGGTGGATCGTGACCCACCAGGTCTAAATTATTAGCTCCATTGCTCCAATGAAAGGTAACGTGTTTAACCATAATAAATGCAAATGAACTAAAATGAAATACAGGTAATGTGTTAAACACATTATGTATCAAGTAGCTTCATTATAATCCAGCCATAGATATCCATGAAGAAAAGCAGGCTTCTGCACACATTAAGCCAACACCCAGCAGGCTCTTGCACTACCCATAAATCATGATGGGCCCAATCCTACCCAAATTTCCAGCAGCTTTGTCAATGGCACTGCATCCTATTTTTTTTTTGGTGGGGGGGGGAGCCAATCATGGAGGCTTCCTCTGTTGCGTCTCCCCAAGACTTATGCCCAGGTGGCATTGGAGAGGACCCCAAATGTGGAGGGCTCTCACGCCAACACCTGGCATGTTCAGCAGAGTAAACAGCTCAGTTGCACAGGAGAAACTGCCTCCGTAGTCGGCTCGGCGAGGCTTCAGCAAAGAAAGGCACCACACAAGGTCTTTGCTGAGATAAGAAGTGTATTCAGCAAGCGTAGTCAAGTTTCCAGGCAAAGGGTCACATTCCATAGGTATCAGTCAGGCAAACACAGCATACAGTTGGCTACGTACACAGCAGATCTTTTAGTTGGACCGGACAGCCTCCCCTCCTATCGACCCACACCTTTACACTGGGAACCTGTCCCCTTTTATACCTGTGTTGAGGCCTGCCAACCAATCAACACTTTCCATCAGGTGGCCATGAGCTCCGTGGTCTGATGCACGTCCACCTCAGCCACAGCTGTAGCTCATCTGTAATTAACTTGCACTCAGGTGCCTTGGCCTGGTGCCATGAGCTACTGCACACAGAGAAAAGCCTGGTTTGGCTCTACCACTTCTCTGTATACCATGACATCCTCAAGGTCAGGGAATGTTTGTTCCCTAATATTATAACCTTGGGGCTGCAGTGCAGCCATATCAGTGCTGGAACGTTAGATAGGATTGGGCCCTAAATAGATTATCTGTACTCGTTATCCATGTTGAGAGGTTGGAATTCATGTATTCCCTTCTTTTCCCCTATCAAACAAATAGCACACATTGCCAGGACAATCTGTGATAATCTAAGACAGCACCAGATGAGACTCCTGCTAGATAAAGACATACACATAGAAGTATGATCATTTAACAGTCATTTCCAGAACAATTTCATGCTAAAATAAGCACCCCTGCCCCTCAACAAGCATAGCTGTGCAATATTCTTTTGCAAAATCTTTTTCAAACGTTAAAAACATACTCCACAAAATACTTTATCACAGAAACAAAAGATGTAGCTTCCAGATCTGGCAAACTGTATTTCAAAAGACTAGGGCTTACTACAGGGGAAGCTCTTTTAAATTAATTTTGTTAAACATGCAATGTAAAAAAAGTATTTACTTACTGACACCCAGGGGTGGTTTAAAATCTGAGCGGCTGTATATCGTGCTTCCACATTTACTTGTAACATCAAAGTAATTAACTCCTGAAGAACAGAATAAGATAAAAAAAAAGAACAAACACTATCAATATTCATATTAAAATGAGAGGTTCCTTTCGACAGGAATTTTTTTTCAACTTTTCTAGATTCTGAGTTCATGCAGTGGTGAAATTAAGAACATAAGAACATAAGAAGAGCCCTGCTGGATCAGACCAAAGGCTCATCTAGTCCAGCTTCCTGTATCTCACAGCGGCCCACCAGGTGCCCCAGGGAGGCATGAGGCAACAAGATGCTTGCATCCTGTTGCCACTCCCTTGCATCCGGTACCAGTAGCCCAACACCTTTGTAAGGAGGTTGCACAATCCATCATTGCCTATAGCCCACAATGGACCTTTCCTCCAGAAATCCGTCCAATCCCCTCTTGAAGGCATCAAGACCAGATGCCATCACCACCTCCTGTGGCAAAGAGTTCCACAGATTAACTACCCACAGGGTAAAAAAATACTTCCTTTTATCTGTTTTAACTCCCCCAACCCTCAGTTTTAGCGGATGTCCCCTGGTTCTGGTGTTTTGAGAGAGGGAAAAGAACATCCCTTTATCGACTCTATCCCTTCCATGCATAATTTTGTATGTCTCAATCATGTCCCCCCTCAGGCGCCTTTTTTCTAGACTGAAGAGCCCCAAATGCTGCAGTCTTTCTTCATAAGGGAGGTGCCCCAGCCCCGTAATCATTTTTGTTGCTCTCTCCTGCGCCTTTTCCAGCTCCACTATGTCCTTTTTGAGATGTGGCGACCAGAACTGGACACAAAATTCAGCCAGTTCTCACCAGTTCTGCAGAACCGGTTGCTAATTTTAGGTTGTGAGAGGGAAGAAAGGCAGTGGGCAGCCTTCAGGGCGGCCCTGAAGGACATAGAACCGGTTGTTAATTTATTTGAATCCCACCACTGAGTTCATGCCCTCAATCAGCAGTCTCTCAAGGTTCCTCCAGCAATCTACTGAGGTGATTGGTAATGCATGCCCTAATTAGGATTTTTCTTTTCATAGTACGCTTTTCACCTTCCAAGGAAATGTCATGAAGATATAAAAGGGAAGGGAAGGGGTAAAACCTTCCCTACAATGGTCTGGTATCCTAGGTTCTCTGCAACCAGCTACTGAATTCAGTCAATTCAGCTTCATGAGAAGCAAACATTCAAATCTCCAAATCATTAATTTAGCTTAATACCTTAGCAGAGTCAGTGATGTTATCCCAGTATGGAGAAGGATATTCTAGTTTTCCAATCAGGATCTGATCGAAAAGATCTTCTTGGACATTGTTCTCACTATGAATCAAGTGCAAGCACAAAAGAAAAAAAACTTGTCCAGATAATTAGCTTCTACATTTTTCAGATTTAGAAAAGCTACAAACAAGGTCAATCAGATCTGTAACACTCCGAGTTTCAACTGATCCATGTCACTAAAGAAAACAACTGCACAGAAGGCAAAGGTGTCTTAGAGCGCAATCCTAACCTGGAGTTAGGCTGGCACACTGTAAAGCGTGTTTGGACCACACTCAGATTCAAGGAAGATGGTGCACATCTGTGTGCTGAATCACTAGTGCAAGTCTACGTTGCTCCATGTAGGAAGATCAGGCCTGCCCATTTCAACCTATCCTTGCTTTCCTTTGTCCCTGCTCCAGCAGGTGACTTTATGTCCACTGGCATGCAGGAGGTTGGTTTGGCTTCCCTGCCAGTGGGCCTGCAGCAAAAAGCCACAAAGCAACCTCCACTGCACAACACTAATTATGCCAGCACAAGAGGGGGGTAGGTTTGGGGCATAGGGGTCATTTCAGACATTTCCTCATAGACATTAATTTGCAATGCTAGATCAGATGAATATATAAACTATTATGGGCTAAGAGGCACTTTTTCAAGTGGTAGTCCTCTTATATTTAGCAGGGGGAGAGTAGGTGGCCCGTTTCATCTCAGCCCGCTATCTTTTCTAGTGGCTGTTTCATGGTGGTGTTCTCTGAGCCCTTTTGGGACTGGGAACCATTCAGCTATTTGGGGATTTTTTTTCCTGTAAACTACTTTGTGAACATTTTTGCTGAAAAGCTTCATACTTTTCCTCATCATCAATAACTAGATATTATCCAGATCATATCCAGTGTATTGAAACACACGAATTAAAAAGGTGACATAAAATTCCAAACATTTATCACAGCTTAATGTTTTATGACTCTTGCATCATCAAAGGAAGCAAGACTCCTTTTTAGTCTTGCTTTTGCTACAGACAACGTGGCTACCCCTCCAGAATTCAGTTACAGTTATAAGAGGTGCTAGTCCAGTGTCTAACACTAGAGGACAAGCTCTGCATGCTTAATGCAACAAAGCTCTGAAGGATGAGAGTCAAGAACCAGAGAGCACGGATGGAGAAGGACAGGAAAATATGCCTACTTTTAACAGTAAAAATATACCCATTTCTTCCTGTAATCAATAATATTTTTAATATACCGATGGCGGGTGAACTAAAGGTATCAGAACTCTCTCAACTGTTGATGAAATGACACAGCTGAAATAAGGGGAAAGAGACATATTCACAATACAAGGGAAGAAACTATAGGATGACACACACTAATCTTTGCTTGCCATTTCTGTATTACCTCCGAAAAGGTGGAAATCCACATAACAGTATGTAAGTAATGACACCGGCAGCCCAAATGTCCACCTTCAAGCCGTAACTGAAAAAAAGTTGAGTAGTAAGAGTGGTGTTCTCATGTCTGTATGACATTTCATATGTATGGATTGGAAGATTTCCCTCCCCTAAATTTCAGATTTTACACCTTTAATTTTCACGTGCTTTGCTTAGTCTATCATTCCAGCATCTAGCAGGATTTTCAAGCAATGCTTGATAGAGTAATGCTCCCTAAAAGAGCAATGCTACCTAGAAGATATGAAATGTTATGTTGAAATGAATTGCTCATTCTGTTGCCGGATTCTATCGTAAGGAATATAGAATGAACATCCACTGCCAAACTCACTGAGTTTAGACACCATAACTCAATGACTCCGTTCTGATGCAAGACCAAACTCTGGTTCAGCATAACATTAACAAGCTCTGCACTTTCCCCCTCCCCTCTCACATGTTCCATGAAATTAGTAACTTTTGTGTTTCGAATCCTGAGTCTGCAACTACTGTATAATAACTTTAGCAGTGGTACCCAAATTATGTGTCAGAACCCACCAGTGGGTTGCAACTCAATTTTTGGTGGGTTGTAAAACTGACAAGGAAAATGTACTGAGGCCTGTGGAAACCAAAATGGAGCAGTCCATGCATGTTCACTCATGACTAGGTGGTCCTGCCTTGGCTCTTACTGAAGGTCAGGCAAAGGGGCGCGCAAGGCCACCAGAATGGTCCCAATGCTATGAACACTGAACTCAAATGCACCAGAAGGTAGACAACCCAATAATAAAATGGATAAAAACAGAGGCTTGAGTTTCTTGTTAGTCTTGTAAAGCTAGGTGGGTCCCAACAGAGTGTCATTTTAAAAAGTGGGTCTCAGAGCTAAAACATTTGGGAATCACAGAGCTATAGTGTGCCAGATCAGTTGTAATGGCAAACATGTTTATTTTAAAAACCCTGGAAGTTACTAATCCAGTGAAACACACAAAGTTCAGGGGAGCAGAAGAAAGCATGCAAGCACAGAGCTTGTCATGTATCATCAATCCATGGTTTGGCATTGCACTTGAGTCAGTCCTAGGTAAATAGTGTTCCAGTTGCCCAGGAGCTTAGGGTGAGTGAGTTTAATTTAACTAAGTTATCTGTTTCGATAATGAAATAATAACCAAGATAAAGCTGTTTAACGAACACAAAACACATTTTAATTATGTACTCTCACCCAGTCTCTGCAATGATTTCTGGAGCCACATAGGTTGGTGTTCCACAGACTGTGTAGAGAGGTCCTTCAACTACAGTGGCTAGTCCGAAGTCTCCTAGTTTCAAGGACTTTGTCCCATCTGAATATTCACAGACCTGGGGGGAAGCAGCAGTGCAAAGAGAACAAAATAATCATAACTCATATTTGAAAAATACAGATACAATAATACTTGTATGCCTAACAGGAAGGTTAAAAGTATTTAAAGAGATAGTACGTGCAAAATTTATCACTTTATAAATACCTAGTTTTTCCCCCACCCATAATGGTTCGCATGGGTGAACAAGTTACAGTAATTCCAGGTGCTGGATGAAATCTAAGACTCACAAGTGGATAGTGTTAATTTCGTAGGAGAGCAAGCGCAAATATAAATGTTTTAAAAGCACCTTTATCACCATTCAAGGCAACTTGAGTGAATAAACACTAAGAGAAGAGTGAAATCTAACATATGCCCATAGATGGTGGCAATTTTGTAGGAAAGTTGCGAAGGAGCTTGAGCTTGCACAAGAACATAAAAAGGCTCTTTCTACGAGTCAGATCATTGGCTCATTTAGCTCAGTACTTGCTGGGAATGGCTTTCCTGGGATTCAAGTAAGGGCCCTATACGAAGATGCCAAGGATTTAGAGTGCAATCCTAACCTGGTTAGGCTGGCACATTTAGGCCAGCAAAGTTTGGTGGCCCAAAGGGCCACCATAAAGTATGTTTGGACCACTCTCGGAGTCAGTGAGGCCAGCACAGACATGCGCCATCTTCCCTGACTCAGAGAGTGGTCCAAACTGCTTTATGGAGTCGCTTGGGCTGGCCAAACTGTGCTGGCCTAATTCCAGGTTAGGACTGCACCCTTAATTTGGGACCACCTGCATGCAAGGGCTCAACCAGTTATATCTACCTTGGGGTCAAGAAAGATTATTTTTTATTCAATTAAGAATAAGGAAATGTGATAGACAAACATATGATGACTTGAGGTAATTTGTAGCAGTGACGGAAACCCCCTCACAGCAGAATAACTGCCATCCATCATCCTGGGCAGGAGGTTTAGTTGAGAGGGTTAAAGCCTCCGTTTGCCCGAAGATAAGATCCAAAGGTCGCCAGTTCGACAATACCGGAAGTCTCCGTGAGCGGCAGACCCTTGAGAAAGTGCGACTGATAACAGCTGTTTCCAGCTGCCTGTGAGAGAGGAGTTGTACTGGGTCAGCTGTTTCTTTGGTGGGAGCAGAGAAGCTGTTTATCAGCCAGCAGGAAGGCAAGCGTGTGGCCAGAAAGAAGGACCAAACTACGAAAGTTCCATCTGTATGTTGTTGTAGTTCTTGAAAGATAGAACTTCTTTGTAATTTGTAAAAACCCCTTGTGGGTTTAGAGATAAAGCCTGCCTATGTAAACCGCCTTGAATTAAAGCCAGAGGAGCAATCTAATGGCCAAAGAAAGGAGGTATATAAATACTTGCATTATTATTATTATTATTAGCAGCATACACCAATGAAGAACGGGTAAAACATTAAAAGCAACTAAACGGATATTTAGTATATGGAATCATTAACATTGACAACTATTACATCACCTCAACGTGCAAGTCAACGTCTGCCGTGGCATCTGTCAAATAATCTCTTTAGGCTTTCGATGCGAAAAGTGCATCTGTGCCTATTTATACCTGATTTAATTACTAACAAGAGCTTAAAGTGTCAGATTAGCCTGACAGCTTCAACTCACATAAGTTACTGATGTCACTATTATTATTTTAAAACAGACAGGGTCAGCAATAGTGACTCAAAGCCTGCCTCTGTATCCTAAGCACTAAGATTGCCCCAGTGAAATAAATTAATCCTTACACTAAACCCTGTTTTATGATATATCACATTTTTTGTTATGGGAAGCTCTACTAAAAGATCTAATAGATTCACAAAATTCTTAGCTAATTTTGACATCTGCAAACGTGAACAAGTTGTCTTCAAAAGAAAAAAATCCACATTGCACCTATACTAGTATTCCTCACCCAAAAAAACATTATGTATAATACACTCCAGTGTACCTAAATTTCCATACTGTGTTTACCACTTTATAGCCATAATAAATTAAAAGATTAAATTAATTAATTAATTTAATTAATTAATATAGCCATATTAATTAAAAGAACACATTGTTATTGCTGTTAACATTAGATTGCAATATCTTCAATTTTCCCACCAACTTTCAGTTACATTTGCCACTGTCCATACTGAACTCAACGTGATTGCTTGGGTAAGTAAGAGAATGCCAAGAAATTAAATAACTACAGGAATCAGCACAGGTTTGCTTGTGTTCAAAACCTCCTTTATTCAATCACTAGAAAAACAACAAAGACCTAACTGGAGCACAGTTATTAGAAATGTTATCCCAACAAGGTTTTCTTCCCTGATTTACATTGCTGTGTTAATAATGATTGAGACATGCAGAGATTCAGCTCATATTCATGAAGTTGCACTCTGAGTAATACCATAGGGTGTATTTTTGATCAGTTACATTAAAAAAGTTCCCAGAGGGAAAAATTCTTTGTTTATTCTGCTTTAACAAGCTTGTCAACTCAGCCTACCTGCCTAGTAGGATCATTCCATGTAGATCATACTGAAGTACTGACAGATTCTAACATCCGTGGTAGCAGTACTCTAAGGGCCAATCCTATCAAACTTCCCAGTGCTGATGCAGATGTGCCAACAGGGCATGCACTGCATCCTGCAGTTGGGGGGGGGGCAGTCAGGGAGGCCTCTTCAAGGTAAGGAAACATTTGCTGTATTGTGCCTGCATCACTGCTAGAAATTTGGATACAATTGGGCCTTCAAGGTCACAATCCTAACCAACTTTCCAACACTGGAGTAAGGGGGATGTAGCTTCAAGGTAAGGGAACAAACACTTCCTTACATTGAGGAGGCCTCCATGACTGACCCCAACTGCAGAATGCAGCTGATGGCCCGTTGGAACAGCTATGTCAGTGATGGAAAATGGGTTAGGATTGCGTCCCAAATCAATAATAGATTCAGGACAGCCTTGGATGTCTGAAATAAGTATTGATGGGCAGTCCAGGAGCATAAGCAAGTTGCACTTCGTCCCACGTTTCTCTACAACATCACAGGATCACGTTTCTCTACAACATCACTGCAGTGCCTTCCATGCCACAAATGCAAGACATTCCCCTTCTTCTACTTGATTACAACATCTGAAGTCATTCTAGTTCTACACGCATCTGAAATCTACAGCACAACACCATGTGTCTATTCTAAAATAAATTACTGATAGTACTTACTCCCAGGCAAGTGTGCATATGTTTTCAGCCTTAATCCTTTATTGCAGTTCCCAAACTGTGGGTCCATGGCCCACCAGTGGGTCATGATGCAATTTTTAGTGGTTTGTGAAACTGACCAGGTAGATTAGGCTGTGTACATCAAGGGTTAAACAAGTTGCAATTTGGGGGGAGCACTGCTGCCCAATCACCATTAGAGCCACCAAGACTTGAGGCTGGTAAAGTGAAACCTTTTTTTTTGGGTGATGCTGAAAAGTTTGGGAATCACTGCTTTATTGTGTTAGATGTGTGATTAATGTTTTTGATGCTGTGCACCATACACTTAAGACATCTATTCCAGATTCTCCACCTTTAGGCATTGGCTGATTTTTGTGAACAGCTAAAATATAACATTTCCACTGAATGGAACATTCCCATCTTTTCATTTATTTTGCTACATTAACTGGCTTGTGAAAACAGTTTGTTGTTGGAAAATGGCATATAAATACATATTATTATTCTAAATATTGAGACTGAAGACTGCTTCTAATTCCTTTGCAAGGTTCATGCAGCAGAGCACTAGCATAAAAGTCTCTTATTGTTAGGGACTGTGCTGTAGATTTTTATTTTTATGATAGGAACCATAGTAATAAAGTCTTTCAATGGTAACATAACCATCTACTGAGTATACAGCTAAATAATGTAGGCTGCAATCTTATACACGTTTACTTATTCCCATTTAGGGGTGCATAAAATTGCAGCCCGAATACCAGAAGGATGACTTCTTTTCATAGGAACATGCCTGTGCATTAAGATTTACATGAGATGTTTTTCTCAGGGTGATGTCTTCAGAAGTTAGGTAATCGCTGGAAAAGGGACCTTTCAGCGCTGGCACCCTGATTAAGAACAATTTCCCCAGTCTGCTTAATCAGGCTGAAATTTCTTGAAAAGAAAAAAAATATTCAGACATTCAAATGATTTTTTTTAGTGCTTCTGTCTTATAGCATTTCTGTGGAGTGTTTTCTGCTCATTCTGTCTGCTTTATACATTTTAATGATTCCATTGTGTTTAATGCTTTGCCCTGAAAGCTGCTTTGGAAATTTCAATTTAGAATTGATTTTTTTAAAAAATAGAAAGCATTTTTTTCAATTTGTTCTTACATATATTACCAGTAATATTTTTGCTTTTAAATTGAAAGCCTTCATTGTTGAAGTCGATATCCCTCTCTCCCAAAAAGAAAAGCTTCCTTACCCAAGAAACAATCAGCAATCAAAATGTAAATAAGAGTAAGATTTAGAAAACATTAAATCTTAGCAGATCATGTGACACAAGCCTATTAATAATTCATGAAAACAGATTGCGCTTACGCATCCAATTATTTAATTCGTGTTCCTCTACACCCGATTGCTTCTTAAGTCTCACATACATGCATGCATTTACATTAATGTGTGTGTGGGGGCGGGGAGAGAGAGAGAGAGAGAACCAAGTGAAAATGAAAAAAGCAACATACCAAGAGATTCTCTGGCTTGATGTCTCTGTGAACAATGTTGAGACCATGGAGATACTTCAGTGCACTGGCTAGATTGTAGACCATTGCACTTCCATCACGCTCTGTGTACTTTGTTGAAGAAGTGATAGCATCAAAGAGGTCTCCTCCCTGCAAGAGGGAAAAAACCATAAAACCATCAACTTTCAGAAAACTATACTTATTCATGTTTTGAAACTGATGTACCAAACAATATTAAAATGGGGTCAAGTCAGATCCCAAAATGGGTCATTTTCCAGTCATAGTTTACTCCTTCAGTTGATTTCTACATTTGGGCATCTCTGATAACTTTATATTTGCATATTAAGGTAACTACCAGCTATGCCAAAATTAGCGTTCAAAAGCAGTATCTAAATATTGCAGGGAGAAAAATTACATATATACAGGATGTCTCAAAAGCAAATATAGACACATTTTAATGCACATACATCTTGTAGAAAGGGAACATTTGACCATTTAAGGGAAGCAATCACCACACATTGGTGGGCATTTGCAGATCCTTCAGTCAAGGCTGTTATATAGATACCAATGTAGAATATTTCACAAACTTGATCCAATTCATTCATTAATAGGGTCAAGCAACTACTTCTGTATATGCCATATGCAGTATAGGTGTGAATGATATTATAGTTCAGGGGGCTCCAAACTCCTGCCACTGGTCCAAATCTGGTTGTCGTCGCCCTGGATCCTTCTCTCGAGTGAACAGGCATCTGCTGTCCTGGTTGGGAGAATGTGAAGACCCCGACTATAGCCCCCAGGGGTCTTCGCGGCAAGCCGCACCTGCACATAACACTGT
>JAJKFI010000003.1:29449766-29485641 GCA_029204185.1 Lerista edwardsae
CTGAAACCATGGATAGCAACAAACCCTACAAAAAACAGTTCACAAATCCCATCATCACACACATGACTCATCTGACACCTATTGTAGCCCTCCTGTTGCTGTCTGTGTCTTGCTATCTCTGTGCTTTCTGCAAATGTTAACAGAAAGTAGAAAGTGCTAACAGGAAGTGGGTTGATGGGCTGAACACAATGCAAGTATCTTATTGTTTTCAGCCCTCCAGCCTGCTTCCTGTTAGTGCTTCCTGCTAGCATTTGCAGACAGCAAGACACAGGAGACAACAACAGGAGGATAGCAATTAGAGACAGATAAGTCATTTGTACGATGGGGGAATTTGTGAACTGTGGATAAGTGAAACTGCAGTTACAGGACCCAAAGATATGGGGACGGAGAGGGTGCTACTGTATAAAAAGTGTGTATATTTTTTTGTTGGTGCCCTGTAGTATATTTGGATACTGGCCACAATTAAGCAAGGGAGGGAGATTTCAAAAGTAGCTTGAGATATTGCAGGCATTTTTTTTCTGTACATTGGCCATTATACAGAGAAGACTCCAGGCTCCACAACTTATGACTTTTTATGTTCAATGCTGGTGAACACTCTTACCTTCACCAGCTCCATCACCAGATACAGCTCAGTTGCAGTGTCCATCTCCTCTATTAGCATGATAATGTTGGGATGTTTCACTCGGCGCAATATTGAGACTTCATTCTCAATCAAGTGCTCCTGATTGTTGTGGGGGCAGCAGAGAAAGGGGAAAAAACAACCAAAAACATCCCTTTTTAACAAACATAGTTTGACATATAATTTTTGGATGAGAAGTGTAGCTTTCCAAGACTATTCTTCTCAGGAGCATTTAGTGTGATCGTAAAGGAATCTGGTGAAACAACATAGGTGAAGGCTAAAAGTTCTACACATTCTTTGCTAACAAGGGTTTCTAAAATACTCCTAAGTAAAGTCTCAATATAGATAATTCTGTTACATTTTAGATGGAAAATGGAAACCAAGGCATGTATTTTTAGTCATCAGATAAATGTTGGCATTTTTTCCGTTGCAAAAAACCAAGTAGATGTACATTATGGGAGCGGTTAATTTTTCTTTCATGGTAACAGTGGTTACTCTAGCAAACACTGAAAAACATCAAGAAATCCACTAGAGGACTGATCTTCATCACAGTACAAACATTCTAACAACATGCACTTCATGCATTTGTGCGGGAAGTACATGTGAGCATTCTATGACTGATGAACACGAACAGTGCCCTGAAAAAATGAAATGCTATTTGCCCTGCACCATTATTTGATTATGTGTCAAATGACTCAGATATTCCAATTGCATCCAAGTTTGGGTAGTTCATTCGCTGTAACTAATTTTGATTTTGTTATTAAAAACCCACATGCTAAACGTGCATCTCCTCCTGTGAACATGTGGCACATCAGACATTGCTTAAACAGGTCGCACCTTTGAAACCAAACATGTGAGAGCATCAATAGATTTTCTGGAACAAACATATGTCTGCTCCAAACAAACGTACGCTGGAGAAAAGAAAAAGAAGTATGAATGGGTTTTAACAACATAACTAAAAATTATCTAAAGAAAACAGCCATGAGGCTTAGGGAAAATGAAAAACTACACTTGGGTTCCCATATAGAGTGAAATCTCTCATGACCATGTACCATGTATCAGTTGCAAGAGCAAACATAATATCCAGTATAACTGTTTTATGCTTAAATGGTCCAAGCACAAAACTACATGTAATGTACTTGTATAATTGTATCGAACATTTACTATACTTGTATTAAGCAGTTACCCAAATTCAATTGTCATCATTTTTCGTTTAAGAGGGAATTCTACAGCTGTTCAGAAGATGTCCGAGGCCAACCCCAAGCTGAAGATGACTAGGGGCCAAATCCTATCCAGTTTTCCAGTGCTGATGCAGAGATGCTGAAGGACACGACCTGCAGAGGGAGGACAGTCAGGTCTCCTCAAGGTAAGGGAACTGTCTGCATTGCAGCTGTATCAGTGCTGCCAAGTTGGATAGGATTGGACTCTAGGATGTTTATCTTCTTCTTGTCTGCGTACATGTATTCAGGATTTCTCTCTGGTGACATGCAACTCTCATTTAAATTCAGATTTGTCTGTCTGTACTGTATCATATGTATAATGGTATTCTCTTTTTATAGAATAAAAGTAGATACCCATGGAACATGCAATGCACAGTTGTGCCTTTATTCCAGACAGTAGACCCCAAATGGTCAAATGTCCAGTCTTAGACACGTTCTTCCACATACAAGCTACCTATGCAGGGATTCAGTAGACTAGTCTCCAAGATAGACAATTCTTATATTGATGCCATATATGATAGTCAGCTAAAAATGCCTCTTGCATAGATGATAACTGAACCATATTTCTATGCATGGCTTGTTCTAGTAAGCACCCAAATCATTAAATGTATACTGCTTTCTAGATCCAATTCATTTGCATGAAATAATTTTATCTATATGGTCACTTCAATGCAGAGGACCTTTCTGAAATCCTGGAGTAGTTATCACAGTAGACAAAACCTAACAATATAACTCAGTACAAAGCAGCTACATGTGTTCATATATAGTCTAGAATTGAAAGATATTAGCTGGGATCCAATGGTTCCCTGTGCAAATGGAAAGATACTTTCACTTACACAAAAGACAGTCTCCAATTCCCACCAATAACCTCCCATATTTAGCCTCCCATGGCATATCAAACATCCTTCAGAGGGATGGGCACCCCATCCTGACTTTCAAGAATTGCTTCAGATTTTCCTAATCACCAATTTGTGAATGCAGTTTAGTACAGTTCTACAAAATCCAGACATGCAACACTTATTAATGAGGAGCTGTAAGACTGCAATTCTCAATTACCTCAAAGGTAAGTCCCATTGAATTCAGTGAGGCTTACTTCTGAGTAGGCATGCATAGGACTGTGCTGTAAATATTCTCATGGCAAGAGACACTTCTCGAACTGAGGTTGGAAGATGGAACAAGTTGCCCAGTGAAGCTGTAAATCTTGATCCTTCAAGGCTTTGTAGGCCTAACTGGATAAGTAAGCATCTGTGACCGTTTTAAACCCTTGGACCTTGACATTATTTGAGACAGGATGAGATCACTCTGGAAGGATCTCCCTCCTTACACTGCTATGATTCTTTATTCTCTCATACCTTTCCACAGCATTTTCCTTTGTCTATAATCTTCAATGCAAACTCCTTTCCAGTAGACCTTTAAAGAGCAAAAAGAAAAAGGGAGGAAATACTAAATAAATCCTTGTATTTCTGCAATCATTTTGTCTTTTAACAGTGATAACAAAGTCTCTTTCATCAATAGGAACAGATGACAAAATGAAAGGCTGCACTATCTTTTAGTATGTTTCTCATAGTAACTCATGTCTGTTGTTGCCTTGACTACCAAACCCAGGCTCACTGCAATCATTTACTCTAGTGTGACCTAATGCTTCACATTCTGTCCCTATTCTAGGGTCAGATGCAAAATTTGTTCTGTTTCTTTCACCTAGTTCTGTTTAACTGACAGCCCTGTAATGTGTCAAAATTTAAAGATTTCTCAGTCATTTCCGAAAGAATAAGAGAGAAACACAGCTTTTAAAAAATGTATTAGTTCAATTACTCTAAAGTTTCCTTAGAATTTAATATTTGGTGGTTTGTAGCCTGCTTTCTAATCACTGTTTTCAAAAGGAGTAATAAAAGAAAAATAAAGCGTCAATAATTATGACATAATGGGACACATTAAAACAGCTGTAAATCATCATCATAGTCATAAAAGGCTTAAGAGGAAGATCTTAAAAGTAATAAACAGTATTCATATCCTCCAAAATAAATTTGTATTAAAATATGTTATGGCCATTTGACATTTCTTGCTGAAACAGCATTGCTGTACAATTTAAGAACTGTTGTTCTAATCCTAAATACAAGTATTTGGAAACAAGTTCTCCAACAAGGGGTGGTTATTTCCACTTAAATTAAGTGGCAGTCATACAAATACTTCCTTGATATTTGTATATAATGATGTATACAAAAGAAAGTGAAACCATGCTGTAAATATATCAGGACAATGACTCGGTATTCGCATTACTTTTACCAAGAGAAATGCACTCCACTAGCATAGAGGACTAGGGCAATCCACAAAAGGCTGATTCATATACCGATGTGCCCTGGTATCCACTGATTTGTATCCATGGTTTCAGTTATCCACAGATACCATGGATACTGGGATGCCTGTTAAAAAGATTGGGGAACATTTAACAAATCTCTTTTTTTAAACTTGTTGCAGCAAAACCAGTGATGTCCTCCTACCTTTAAAAAGTCATCCCCAGAATCCACGGTATCAGGTATCCCCAGTGGGGCCAGGAACAGAACCCCAGCGGATAACTGGGGCATGCCTGTGCTACATTTTTTAAGTTTACATATACCTACTGTTTCTTTTTAAATATGCACCCTTCCTCCTCTCCAAAGTAACAGATGAATGAGACAACACGTGTTTGAAAACACACAAATCATACAGATTTGGCTCTCTCCCCTTGTTAGGTCACAAGCTAGGCTTAGTTGCCACATAAACATGGAACAGTCCAGATTCACACACTCCATTCCGTTTTGTGGGACATATCACAGCTGCCAGGTAGGAGCATTTTTTTAAAGAGCTTCATCAGCACTCAGTTTAGTATGAACAATAAGGGTAAACAATAGCAAACAGCGTAATTCAGGAATGTCTCATAAATGTACACTATATAAATGTAGTTCCAGAATTGCATACTTTAAAAGATGCTTATTATGGAACGACAATGTGGCAGAGTATCACCAGTGTGAAAGCACAGCTGAGTCTGCTAGGTTGTCATAGTTACACTCGATCCAGCTGAGAACAAAAGAAAAACAGCAGTATCTCAGCAGCATTTGGAAAGTAAGCACTGTATATTTAAAGCTTCGACAACTATACTTAAAATTCAAAGACCTTTCAATTGTGTTATCTTATTTTAGATCAAATTGTTTGATATTGGGCAAATAGGCATCATTATTAGCTCCTTTTTCAGCTTGTTTCAACTTGTCGGAAAACTTGTGTTGGGTAGCCTTTATTTTTGTTTCCAACTAATTTTAATAGGAGAAATATCACATATTATTATTGCTAAAACTATCTACATAATGTTTTTCAACAAGACAGAAGTTCACAAAGCAGTTTTACACACCAAAAATAAAGAAATTTATATTATTAGATAAGTAATGGATAGATATTATGAAACATTAGAAATTGTTTCCTATAATGGCCAAGTTTCTTTCCCTTTCTACTGGAAGAATTTCTATCCAATGTATTATACTAATTATGATACATCATATATACTACAGGGTGTTTGGATTTTTCTGGATATTGGAATAATTGCATAAATACAATGAGAAAAGCTTCCACTTTCTCTTTACTCTGTTACCCATATGGGTGGTTGCTGGCCTCTTTGACATTTTCCAATGACACACACCACAGAGCAGAGAATAGAACTTACAGCCTGTACATGGGAATGAGCAAAAGACCTTCTCATGTTCATACTATAGAAATTTTTTTTTAAAAAGTATTGGGCACAAATGTCTGGATTTCAGAAGTGTCTGGATTTTGGATGCCCAGATAAGGGATCATCTACATGTAATATCAAACTTGGATTTTAAGGGTTTTATCCAGTGGTGTTCCTAGAGGGGGCTGTTTTGCAGGAGCCTAAGTTCCTGGGTAAAGGGGTCCCTCCCCTCATCTTCACAGCCATTTGCAGCTCTCCCAATCTGGCAGGTCCGATTTGTGATTTCGCTGGTGCAGATCCAAGCAGCCCCATAGGACTGTCTGAGGCTTACCCTGGGGTAAACATCTCTTTGACCCGAGCTTCATCTGCCTCCCAGCCTGCATTGGATGCAGCACAGGCCAGCCTGCCTGCCTGCACCAATGCAGGTTAGGATTGAGTTGTTATGCTGAAAAAGATTTAAGGGATCTAGGTTAGCATCCCAGCTCCATCCCCCTCCCCAGGCTGGCATGCCTCCTGACATGCCCATCCCCTGCACTGTTCTACCTTCCCTCCTGCCCTTCCCCTGCCCAGAAACACCCCTGTGCCAGCCGAACTCGGCTGGTGCAGGAGCAACGCGCCGGTAGCTTGTGTGGGCACTGCAGTGTTGATGCAAGCTCCTTGCGTTGATGCTGCAGCAGCAGCAATGGTGTGCACGTGCTTTATGGCACGTGCGCAACAGTATTGGGTCAACACAAGCAGCTTGCATAGGCCCAAGGGGGGTGGGGTTGAATTGCGCGGCCTGTCTTTCACCCTCATTCAGTTTGGTATCCAAAACAATAGTCCACTAAATTGGTTTTGCTTGGCAACAGTCATTCTAAATCCCTTTTGTCAATGCTAACTGTTACAATTTGCCCATGATCAAGCATGGTTATTTCTTTTATTCCACTTTCCTTGTCCCATTCTCTTTACACTTACCAGTAAGTGTAAGGAACATTTATGAAATAAGATCTGCTTTGGATATTTACTATCCATGATCAATATATTTTTTCAAACAAATCATAGGAATTTTTTCACATTTTTATACAGCCTTTCCTCCAAAGAGCTCAGGATGGTGTACATAGTTCCTTCGCTCCTTTTGTCCTCACAACAGCCCTGTGAGGTAGGTTGAGAGATAGCCCAAAGCAGGGGTGGGTGGGAGGGGGAGGGAGAGCACGCACAGCTGAATAAAGAACAAATACCAGCAATTTCCTTACCGTTCTATGCATTCTTTTACCACAGCAAAATTACCATCACCTATCACCTTTCCCACTTTGTATTTCTCAAGTATAGTTGATGTCCCTACACATTTGTTTCCATTCACACCTGAAGGATGGAAAGGACAAAAAGCAAGGTGAACAAAGATGTGAGCAATCTGGCTTATCCTCCATAGACCTCATGACTTCTACAATATATGGCTACAGCTAAAAGGTAGAAGCTTTTTTAAATAAAGTTATTTTAAGTGCAATGTGTCCCTTCAAATTTTCATCTGAGCAGAAGAGAGTGCAAGCAAGGCTTAGTACAAGTTGTATGACCTTGTGCTTTCAGAGAGGGCAAGCATAAAAGCCTGGCTTTCATACTCTGTCTAACGTATTCAAAAAGGCAGCACAATTTAGTAAAGATGAACTTATAGCTACCATTTCATTAAACTCCGTGCATACAGAAAATGCAGAGAATAAAACTTCAGAAATAGCAAAATTATTTCTAAATTCAACTATAATTTTTATAATTTATCACCACCATTCTGCATTTTTTAATTCATAAACTAAATATTTTACTTAGTTTCACATGTAAGTGCCTCAAATAGGAGACACATGAAGAAAATGAACAGCAGCATTCATTGGACCAACTTGGCTGTCTACAAATGTTTAGAGTCCAGCACAGCTTGAAATAAACTGATCTGACAACATCTGCTTGTTAAGGAAGCTATACATTTGAAGACCATGAAGACCAAGGCAAGACCTCATCTGATGAACTAGACTCTTCAATTTTGATAAAGTTTGATAAAGTGACCTTTAAGTGACCACATTTTTAACAATAGTTAAGTTGCTTCTTTCAACATATCTGTACAGCAATATCTTGACTTTCATCCATTTGACTTTCATTGCTTTGCACTTTCTGCTGTTATAAATTATAATCACATTTCAAATTTCGACCACGTGCTTTCCTCTTTTGTCTGATTTCATACAATCTTCCCTGATTTTTGTTGATGTTCTTATGTTTATTTTTCTTTTATTTCCATTTATTTAGGTTTCATATGTATTATAGTTAGCTACTTACATCTCTTGCTGGCCAAAATAAATTTGCAAGCTAAATAAGGCTATGCTTTGACATTCATCTGTTTTTGACTTTTATCCATGCTCTGTTCCCAAACCAGATGAAAGTGCAAATATGGCTTTAGTTTAGATAACAGTCCTATGTGTGTCTACAAAAAAAAGAGGCAACTCCCCAAGCAGCGATGCAGCTACACAAGGTCTCCTCCAGGTAAGGAAACATTTGTTCCCTTGCCTGGGGTGGGGGGGGAGCCCTTACCCACTTGAATGGGTCCACTGCACTAGCTTTATAACTGTTGCAAGACCAAGTGGACTCAGGATGGTGGATCAGATATTGGTGGTGCTGGCGGTGCTGAAACTGCCTCTTTCCTCAATCTACTTTCCTCACCTCCTGAAATGTGCATGTGACCAGCAGTCAAGAATAGAGGCAAACTAGGTGTGATTTTGAAATTTGTTTATCAATCCTGCATGTACAAAAACAAAAACCAGTCATGAGCTCATTTAGTTCAGCATCTTGGGACCAGAGATTTAGCCCTGTGTCAACACCACACCTGGTTCAACTGACCTTTATGGCCACTCTTCCTAAGGTGGAGTGAGAAAAGAGCATGACCAGCAACAGAATCTCAGGGGAACCCTCTAGCAAAACCCTGCAATGGCCCACATGATACACTCACTAGTTGGAAAAAAGTTGGGATGGATTAGGGCCCCACAACTTTATTTATAAAAAATCCCACAAAGTCAAACATTGCATGTTTCAAGTTGCATCTAGTGTAAACATGAAGATCAGCATTTAACATTTCTCAATTGCAAAATCCTTAGGTGGAGGCATTTGAGATAATTGAAAAAATTAACTTTTGGGAGGGATTCTTACTTTCAGGACTCAGGCAAGGAGATAATTCAGGCACACCATTCACGTTGGACAATGACCCACAGTGTGGTGGAATCTAAGAGAAGATGCATGTCGATCAAACAGTATGCATGTGTGGCAATTAAACATATTACTGAGCTACCATGCAAGCTGAGCAAAAATTAAAATAAAAACGCCACAACCTTCTGCATTCCAAATAGACATTCTACACCACTGGCTGTCAGAAGCCAGACATGATTTTACTAGTGGCCCTAACAGGCAAGAACAAACTTATATGAAGGATTTGTAACTTTTCCCCACAAATTGTTAAACCACCATGCTCCCACATGCACCACGGGAAACAAGAACCTCCCTAACACTGAGCTATTGCAAGCAGCATTAATTGGTTTCAGGAGAATTGTTCCAGTGATGGCTGACCTCTCTTGGAGAAAAATCACCCTAGAGTCAGCTGGGAAATATCCTGCTTGAGGGTGCAATCCTAACTTGGAGTTAGGCTGGCACAGTTAGGTCAGCAAAGTTGGGCCCTTGCAAAGTATGTTTGGACCAATCTCAGAGAGGCCAGCAGACAGACCTGTGCCATCCCCCCTGACTCAGCCAGTGGTCCGAACATGCTTTACTGGGCTGGCCAAATTAGGCCAGCCAAATTTTGCTGGCCTAACTCCACGTTAGGATTGCACCCTAAGTATGGTCTGCTTCAAAAACAAGAGAGCCTGTAACTGCCTTCTCCAAGGACAATGCAGTTATAGGTACAAAAGATACCTTTTTAGACTTCATGCACAAATGTGTATGCACATTCCTAATTTTCCTTAGACAACTCCATATTTAAGAAAGGGGACCATGATTAGTCTATTCAGATCCCAGTAAGGTACCTTGGCCAATCATATGAATGACAAAGGTCTCTAACAATAAGTAAACTTTATTATTTTAATTTAAATGGATGTTTGTCAAACTTTGACAAATCCTTTGAACTAGAAGTTAGTGTTACAGAATTACAAGTACAATATATGTATAAGAGTCACTGGCTATAAAAAAGATAAAGCACTGTAGATATGATATGAGGAAATGTGGCTATATTAAACCTAACGGAAATTATTCAGTTTCTGATAGTCTGCCTTCTGCTTTCAGAACAGTCAAAAGAACATTGTCACATTGTTCTGGATGTTGTTATATTGGCTTGAGTGCCAAGTATTTGAATGAATCAGCAATTCAGCATTTCTGCTGAACAGCAAAAATGAAGCTGCAGAAATTATATAGCCAGGAAGTCTCTACTCTTGTAGCAAGAAGGCTTTCCAGTTAAGTCTATTGGGGACAAAAAATGCATTGTGGAGGTGTGGTGTATTTATGGGGGTTTCAAATAATAAATCCTTTGCAGTATACACAGCCATGGTACTCTGCACTTTAAAAGCCTGTCTTTTAAAGTCATTAGGAGCTTCTGACATTCTAAGATATGCAAGACAAAAGAGTCAATAAAATCAGCATGGATCTTAAAGAAGGCCACAATATTGTAATACTAATATAATATTGTAATACTAATTAATTTATTGTAATACTAAGAAAACATTGACATTTTATATCCAAAGGTAAACAGACGGGAAAAAAAAATAAGCATGTTTTTCAGTTATCCTTACTAGTTTTGCTAGGAACTGTATGCAAGAAGTTAACAACAACAAAATTTGAGAGAAAAATACAAGCATATAAAGTTTTTTTTTCTTTTCTTCTGGCATATTTGAGCAACACAGCAAAATTATCTATTAATTGAGTGGAGCGTTGCTTACAGCCCAATCCTAATTGGAACTAGGCCGATGTGCAGATGACAGCAAAAGAGTTCCGCTGTTGTAAAATGGCTTCCAGCCGTGTCCGCTGTGCAGCTGTGGTGGCCATTTTGATCACACTGCCACCACCAGGGGCAGCCTAGGAGACACACTGCCATACCAGCAAGTGTCATCATAGCAGGGGTGAAACAGGGGATGGGAGGGTCACCCTTGACAGGATGGAGAGGGAAGTTGATCTGGTATGGTATTGGCAGCACTCATGTTCACCAATATCCTAACCCTATCCACCTCCTTTACTACTGCCATACTTCAGACTTACAACTGCTAGACAGCAGACACAGATCTGAGGAAACCCATAGTGATGGTGGAGGGATAAGTATTTTTACTTATCATACCCCAAGGTTAACATACCCCAAGGTAATAGATACCCTTTCTGATTGCCTCCTCTCTCATGGTCATAGTGTGCACTCTGTTGGCCAGGCTGAATCCAGTTGGGGGAATTTGGATATGACTGGACTGTTAAGAGTGTCAATTCCATTGTGTGGATGCCCTTAACAGAGCATCTTACAGCTACACTTCTACTATTGTCAATACTTCCCTCACTTATTTGAACCACAATGCATATGGCAAAGGGATAAAACTTGATTTCTTGTCGCAGCACTATCCTTCCTGCACTCCAGATAGAGTCTGGCTTTAGGTCAATAAGAAAGTAGGAAACAACAATTAAACAGTTCATGGAAATAGAACATCTGTCAGGGCGACCAAGCCTACCTATTACCTCATCCTACACACAATCCCCTTGGAATCCATTGGTTGAAGCCCCACAAAAACAGAGTTAAATCTTATTCCCATTTGCCAATTTAACATGAACGCAACAAAATTTCTACAGACAGAGAGACTCTGACAAATAGTGGTATACACCACATTGGCTGTATTTTAGAGGTTTTTTTTATTTAGTGGCATGAATCCCTGCTGGAGAGTTTCCCATAATTATGAGCACTGGAAATATATTCCAGATACAGTGTTGTCATAAATGTATTCCAGTTCAGATAGATCAGTTAAGCTTACTCAGATCCCAAAAGAACTAAGTGCAGCAGGAGTTTACACCCAAACAGCTGCACATTATGGCAATGAGTGATTAGAAACTTTGATACTACAACTGTGCTATGTATAAGCAATCAGGAATAGCATGCAAAATATTGCAGGGAGTATTTTATTAGGAAAACATTTTTTCAAGATGAACTGCCAATAGCATTTCTCCAGTTATTAAATACGAATTAGCCAATGAAAAACTTTGGAACTGCAATAGAGTGCACTGAATAAAATACTGGGCGCAACCTAAACATTTGACTATACTGACTATTTGCATGCATAGTATATTGTAACTAAATTCAAATTACTGAAATCCATTATAAATTGTTATTTGCTATTGAAAAAGATACAATGAAGCTGTTGCTTCTCTGCAACCACCATGTCAATGTTTCAATGGGTCAAGCTATCCAAAACATACCTTGAGTCCCCGAAAACTTCCTGGGCTTGTTGGTGAAGAGCTAGAAGACTTTGTAGATTTAGGAGTAGAGAGCAGGCTGCTTGGAGTTCCATTGACTAAAGGGAAGAACCATGTCAAAGAAATAAAAAAAATTACTATACTTAAAAAAAAAAATTTCTGCTAAGATGGGATGCATTTCTTTTTTGTTTTATCCAATGTTTTATTAAATATCAGCAGAGCCGGCAAAAGGGTGCATACAATATATCTTTTGGTGATACAGAGTCATAGACTGCCCATTATTGTAAGAAAAGTGAACCTGAACATCATGAAGACATCTGAGCATATGCAGAGCCTTTCTCAAAGTAGAGGGATGTAATTTTTTAAAAATTGCTCCTGATATATTTACCAGGGGAAGAAGGAAAAAAGGTCCCCAAAGTTCCCTTCTGCTATGGAGAATCTGAGAATGCTCAAAAACTTCATAGGATGAAGACTGCCAGATGACTAAGCTGATGCTTCCCCACCCCAACCACACCTTGGTACCTTGGGAAAAAGTAGAAGAGAAACCAGGTGGCAGAACTCCTACGGCCAGGGTTATCCTTTTAAGCCTTTTTGAAAGAGTCCAAGCTTTTTCTAAAAACATGACACATTCTAAAAATAAGGTAGATAGGTGAAACCTATCTCTGCATTTTCAGCACTCTATGCCATCATTTTCTTAGGGTCAAATCAGACATCTCTTTAAGTCATGCCATTGGTTTGGCACACACTTTCCCCCTGTAAATAGCACATGTGTATGTGAGGAACATACACACATATGTGGGAGGTAGGGGGGCTTTAAAACCCAACTGAACCTTTGTTTGAACCTCTGCTTATAGCAGAGTCCGCGCTGCCTCCCCCTACCCTTGGTCCTAATCATCCCACTCCAACCTTACTTGGCAAGTAAGCCAAGACTAATGACACAAACTCATATTTGGTATGGCCCTTCTTTGTCTATCCTGATTTTGGGCCAGTTCCCCTTTCTGTTCAGCATTTTTAGGTTCTCCTTCTGCTCTACCAGAGCGTTTACCTTTTTTCACTCTTTCCACAGTCACTCTTTTCATGGGCCCTTCCATTTTCTCCTCCATTTCTTTCACTTAAGGCTTCTCTTTCTTCCTCAGTTCTTTCCGTATACTGCCTCTTACCCTCTTTCAGAACACTCCCTACTCTTCTCTTGATCACTCTGCCCCTTACATTCCCCTATATGCCAGAACCTTTTTCCATTACACTGTGCAGTCCTCAGTCATTCTACATAATTGGCTTTGATCCCAAAGACTATATGGCATTTCAATCCTAGAACCAGGGCCTCGTAGGGGAATTTTATCAAGGGGGTACAACATTTTGTATAGGCTCCTTCCCAAAACGGAAGGGAGGAGGTAAGCAGAATTACAAGTAGCATTTATTAGCTTATTTGCTCAAATCTCTGATGAACAGATTGAACCCATGCATCCACATTTCTATGGGGAGAGTAAGAAAAGAGAAAATGTCCCAACATTATTCTTAACTACATATCAAAGAAGTACTACTCCTTTAAGAAAAAAATGAGCCTGCCAGCTAGACATTTGGTTTCCATGGAAATAGTAGTTACCACCTACACTTCTTCAAAGAATATCTATAATGGGCAACAGAACATCCTTTTAACAAGCAGCATTGTTTTTGCTGCGTGAATGTCTTCCAAATTAGCTCCTTTTTAAGTAATTTACTTCTTACTCTTGTACAGTTAGGTGCCAGACTGCCACTATGTCAGCACAGAAGCCAACACCTTTTCCCCAAGGTTTAAGCATCCAATTCTAAGATCTTCTAGAGGCAGTCAGCATTTATTAGAAGATAGAAAGGCTTGGATTGCTGCAGCTGCTGCCAATTCATTCCTTAAGCCCATGTTCAACCAGTAAAATCAACAGCAAGGCAGTGGTCAGACCTCTATGTGCTCATGCACACACATTACGTGACATTCTTAAGCTCCCTGGACATTTTCCCTTTTGAGCTCACTTTTGCCCTGACACATACAGTCAGTCCTCTTTATATGTGAACGTGCTATCTGCAAATTCACTTATCTATGAGGGACATAATTTGCTATTACGTCTTATCTGCATCTCTGTCCTTATTATCCACTCTGCGGAGATCTTCCAAAGGCTGCAGGGACTTTCAGAATAGCACCTGCAACCAGCACTGAGCCCCTTGAAAATGACTGGCAGAAGAATCTGCCGACATGTTTAAGGGGTCCATGCTGTTCTCTGCAGCCTCCGAAGGTCCCTGCAGAATTCAGAGATCTTTTGGCACGTCCTGCTGCACTCTGCTGGCTTTCTGAGGATTTCTGCTGGATTCTTCTGATAGCAGATAAGGTACTCCTTGCACCTAACCCTACTGATCCCATAAGATCAATGGTTTGTGTTATCTGCTAATTCACTATTCGAAGGGATTTCCAGGAACCTAATCCTAGTGGATAATGAGGACTGACTATACATCAGAAGTAAAGATAACATCCCATGTGTTCTACCAGGCATAGAAGCAAAGCAGTCACAAAAAACACATAACAATCTCCTCCACAGAATAGTGAGAAGGGCTTTGAAATTCTCCCACATACTGTACCCCCAGGGCTGGAGGCACAAGACAGACTCTTACTGGTTCTGATATTAGGACAAGATCTAATCAGCCATCCTTCTTTGCCCTGTGCACTTTAGCAATGCATCAGCAGGTTCAGCAAAAGTGAGAAATCTCCCAGAAAGCCTCAGAGTAATGAAATTCAAACTGGAGCAAGAGGTGGTAAAACATAATATCCAAATCCCTCCATGAAGGAACATGGGAAAGGGCAAACAATTGGGTTTTTTTGGTACACACACAATTGGTTTTGTCTTATGCCCTGCCTTTAGGCCATACACGATACATGATATGGCACTGCATTATACGTTACTTGGACTTTGAACCTTTCTTTTAAGAAGTGGGCAATCTAGCAATGACATGTACTAGACAACCACCAACACAGCAGCTGCCTTTCTGGGCATCTATTGTGAGGAATGCAGACCACTCAGGCACAACAGTAATAAAGGCTTATAATACTCTCAATTTTACAAGGCAGTTCCTGAGGGATAAGATGTAAACACACCCATTCTGCCGCCCCATCCCTGCCTGTTCTCCAGCACCCCCTGCCCTTGTTCTTCTGACTATCGAAAGAGCAGGGTGAAGGTAAGTCACTTGGCTGCACTCTGCTCTTCTGATACACGGAGGAATGGTGGGGGTGCATGGTGTGTGTGTGTGTGCACGCCTTGTGTCACTGCCCCCCAAGCCCAGCACCTAGGGTATTTGCCCCTTTCCCCCCCCCCCCAAGACTACCACTGTTACAAGGAGATGGTGATTTTCAAAGACAAGGGAGCCACTTTTAATATCTCCACACATTGAAAGCTAGGTAATTTTGCACCAAGAGCCAGACATTATAATAGAGGCATGACCTGTATCCATTCAAGGGACCCCCTGGGAGGATATAGACAGATATGGGGGATATATGTATCAATAGTGGGCCCCCCATTAACTTTCTTTAAAAGCATACTGGTGAGCCTCTTGCCTTAAATTCTTGCTATAAGAATTCAAGCTTATAGCATAACAAGAGCAAGCTGCTGTACCCTGAATGCCTGATGTAAATAGACCTAATACTAAAAAGAAGCAGAAGTTAACTAAATCTTTCCCTTTGTACCATTTGCCCAAAGAAAAATCCTCCCCACAAAAGTTATTTGCTCTGGGGAAAAAGCTATTAGCATCAACAGCTTTCCTTCCAGGGCAAAAAGCAACTTCTGGAGAGGGGTGGGAGAAAGACAATTTACTCTAGGGGAGGAAAGTTAAGCCTTCTTCCCTTTGGTTCCAATCTCTTCCTGCAGCAGCTATTTATTAAGATGTAAAAGACAGAAATGCAACAACACATTTCATATCCTGTCTTATTTGATCATTGGGCAGGAGGTTGTTGTCGAGAGGGTTAAAGCCTCCGTTTGCCTGAAGATAACATCCGAAGGTCGCCAGTTCGGGACTACCGGAAGTCTATGTGAGCAGCAGACCTTGTAAACTGCAACTGATTAGAGCTGAGCTACAGCTGCCTGTGAGAGGGGAGTGTGCTGGGCCAGCCACTTCTTGGTGGGAGCAGAAGCTGCTTATCAGCCAGCAGGAAGGCAAATTGTGTGGGCAGAAAGAAGACCACACCATGAAAGTACCATCTGTATGTTGTATGTTCTTGAAAGATAGAACTTCCTTGTAATTTGTAAAAACCTTGTGTTTATGAATAAAGCCTGCCTATGTAAACCGCCTTGAGTTAAAGTCAGAGGAGCAATCTAATGAGCTAAGAAATGCGGTATATAAATACGAGCATTATTATTATTTAATTTTGAGTTGAAACTGCCATGTCCTCAGAAGTGAATATCTGTAAGGTTTCAGAAATTCTATTTCAACGAATTGTTGCAGCCACTTCAGGGATACTAACATATTGTCCTAGTATTGCTTGTCCACTGGTCATATTATATCTTAATAAATCTAATTTTACTGTACGATCTACAGATGTCTGACTTAATTTACAGCAAAGTCTTGCTGTAGAGACAAGATTAAACTGTCATGCTTTAATTGTGCAAATCATTAAATGTACAAAGAAATAGGTGAAAGGGATAAAATGAAAATGTAAGAGACAAGGTGGGTGGTGGTACAAAGCCATAACAGCAATGGCTCACCTGGGGATTTTGTTGAAGAGTAAGCACTGGAGCAGTGGCCACTCCTCTTTACTGTATTCAATTAACACAAAGGAAAAAGACAGGAAAGAGGTTATTCATAGACATGAAAGGAAGGAACTCAACATTAAAAAGAAAAAGAAAAAACCATTTGTTTTCCAACAAGGCTTGAAGTGAATTTACTCGTATATGCTGGTGGTTCCCAAACATTTTCAACTGGCAGATCCCTTAACCTACTTGGTCATTGGCTCCAGCTCCCCATTAGGGAATTAGCTATACATTGCAGGGGTGGGTTGTGAGGATTCCACATTCCTCTCGGCTGGTTTTTGCAGCTCCCCAAGGAGCCACACCTTACAGTTTGGAAACCAAACTTTAGCCTTTAAAGCTAAGATGAATGCAGAAAATGATTCCTGAATTGTGTTATATGGAACTTCGAGACATGTTGTAGGCAAAGACACCATACTGGAACTCGGATCAAACTAGGCATTTTAAAGGATTTTCTTGGAAGAAAATTTCACTAAAGTCAGTTGGATTTACTACCCAAAGTAATTGTGTAAGACTGAAGCCTACATTGTAAGGAGGCACAGTGTACACAGGGACCCCTTTTTAGGTACAACGACCTGTCAGAACCCCCCGCCCCCAGCCTAGGGTCAGAAGTGATATCATTAAGCAGGAAGTGAAGTCATTTTTTTAAAAAATAAAACACTTTTTAAAAGTCAAAAGAACGCCAATCATTTTAGAAGGTTCTGAATGCTTTGTATCTAAGTGACGTTTGAGTTTTTAGTTCAGTGATTAATTCAGCACTGAGAACAACATTGCACAGAACACATTGTGGCTTCTCCATGCCATTGTTGATCACGGTGGCAAAGCCAAATGCTAGATAGTATTTATGTTCTTCTTCCCTGTGTGCTGAGATTTACCTAGGCATGCACATGGAAGGCATGACATGCCTGCTCAGAAAGAGATCCAGGAGAGACTTCATTACACACATAGGCACGCACCAAGATAAGAGACCATAGCAAGGCTAATTTTCCTCACAGCCGTAAGCATTGAGGAAATGGGAGTTGAATGGGGAAACCTCTTCCCTAACCAAAATGAAGCTTCCAAGATGGTGGCGCCCAGCTTTTTAAGCTGGCTGCCCGAAACCCTTCGTGATGCCCAGAAAATCAGTTCACAACTCTCTTGGGGTCCCGATCCCCAGGTTGGGAACCAATGATCTAGTCTCCAAGAACATAAGGTGTACTGAATGTACAACAATATGTTCTCTGTTGTATTGTGATTAAGTCAACTATAACTTCCCACACAAGCGCCTGAGAGAATTCTGCAGTAAGGAAAACAACTAGCATGTTTGTATTTCAGGGATGAGGTCCTCAGTGATGACAATCACCTGTCATTCAACAGACTCCCCTCTGCACTCACTCTTATTTGAATGTTTAAAATATTCCAAGATCTCACTAGGGGAAGGCAACAACGATTCCAATTCCAGGAAGTTGTCTAGTAGTCATTTTTGTATCAAGAAACCACTTGCTCTAAAGCAGTGATGTTGTCAAATATTAACTACGGAAGGTGATTTCATGCACAAATTTAAAATATTACTGAACTGAAGGCAAATATGATATTAAAGAACAGGAAATTAGGAAAAGCACGATATTTGGGAAATGAAGTATGGAAAGAGGAGGGATCAAGGGAAGAAGAGTGAAAAGATGTCCTTTGTGCTAACCAAGGCGTTGGGGGGAGGCCTGAGAAATGAAGTCAGGAAAATTGGATCTCAGAAGAAATTGCAGTGGAGGGGGTAACCAAAAGTAAGTCCATGTAACTGTATTTGCTCATATCCTTCGCTCTCTCCCTTTCCGTCTCCCTCGCCCTCCTTCCATACAGTTTGATTTAAATTAGTTCTTTGGGGCAGGAAACCATTTTTGTGCTCATGGAATTCTGTAAGCACAACCTCCACTAATGCTGCTCTATAAATTAAAAGAAGTTCAAGGTTGGGCAAACCCACTGGAAGCAAGGAAGTGAAGATGAGGCAGTTGTAATCAATCTTCATATACATGACACATCAGAAAATGTCAGGTAATATTCATTTTAGGTTCCAAGTACTTATTTCCTTCCCTGTAGCTATACCTGAAACAGGTGACTTGCTTCGAAGTGAAGGTCCAGGACTTTTAGACCCAGAATATCTTTGTGTCCCAGATGAACGAGAATAAGATGTTTTCATAACACGACATTCTATAATCAAAGACAGAAGAAATATTTCCAGAGTGCAGTCGATTCCAAACAAAACCACGCACAGTGGTAGACATTTCATCACCCAAACATTATAATTTCCCAAACAGTTTTTCCACAAATGAAACTAATGTTAGTTTGGAAACCCACAAATTCGAAATCGTTAGAAGCTGGTCAGATGTTGAACAATTCAAATTTTTTCCAAGTTGCTTTAAAACGAGATTTAGTTTATTTATTCAGTATGGTGAGAGAGTGAAGTACAGACTTACAAGATTGCTATCTGTATGTCTCATCCACGCTGGCACAGTAAGCTATTATTTTACATATGGTGTAAAGTAGACTGACATATTGCAGGCTCTGTCAACCTGACTAGAGATAGACCTCTTCCACCTGTTCCCACCAGTATCTTTTCAATTTAACTGTAAATTTAATCAGTCTGCCAGAGTCTGCAATCTGTTTCCTACTGCTACATGATAAATAGGCAGGAAACAAAGATACATTGAACTATTTAATAGTGGACACTGCAACAGTGCTTAGGTTTCACATATAATTAGCTACTTTATTAAACATTTTGAAAGCAAATTGTTTTACTGGGTCCATTCAGGAGACACGGTTTAAATACTGCTGATCTCCCAAAATTGTGTTGTGATACAGAAGCTTCCCAGCTTCATCAAGTATCGTACATTGCCCAACTCACATGGTAACAATCAGAAACCTGTATCAACCACTATTATACAGTATCCTAAAAGCTTCAGCCATCTGAAAAAGCAAATTTGAATCTGGGGCCTTCTTACCGGAAAAATGTGAGAGTTTAAGAGACAGATATTTTAAAAGGGCAGATAGAAATACAGAATGTGTTGAACAGAGGCACAATGAAGAAAGGATACAGTTTTATCCTTCCTTTGTTCCAATACTGGCAGATCTGATGTTTCACCACCGCACCAACCGTGCAGACAGCGATTCTGTGATCTGTTAGCCTATGGACATTCTTTCATATACGGAGGTCATACCAAAACCCGCTGATAATGAAGTCCTTGGGTAAGGCACCCAGACCCACCAAACGTGACCAGAGCTGAACTCTGGTCATGCACAGGGGGTGTTCTGATGGTTGGGGAGTATAGCCTCTCTGACCCTCAAAAAGCCTTCTAAAGGCATTTTTACACCAGTGACATTTTTATGTCTTTATAAGGCTTTCTGGTATCTGAGGAAGCACCACAGAGTTTTTCCCTCAAAGCCAGAAATAGCATTAAAACACCCTCAGAACACCCTCCAAATGTGACCTCCAAAGCTCATATCCAGTTGCATTCAGAGGGTCCCGGTTGCAGGCACAACTTGTACAAGCTTTTTGGAAATTATAAGTCAAAAAGGCTCAAAGTACTACTCATGTAATGTCACTTGATCCCCAGTTTGAAGGAGATGCACACACACACACACACTGCAGTGAAAGTGTTGATCATTGCTGAAAAAAATCACTGAGTGCCTCAATAACACACAGGCTACATAGGTCATTGTATATAGGCATGCCCTGGTATCCGCTGGGGTTCTGTTCTGGATCCCCCAGTGGGTACCTGAAACATTCACAAAGCAGTTTACATAGCAAAATAGAAAATTATGTAATGCTGTTAATATTATGGTACTTTACAAAGCAAGATTCTGATTCTTGCCAGGGCTGTGTTTCCATTAGAACAGTATGGGAAGAACTATGCAGTCCAAGTGTCCCATGTGATTACTACTGTGAATAGGAGGTTGGCCACACAGAAGCATTTTTGGCACATCTAACATATGAACTAGGCTAAGTGGGATCTTCCAATTCCTCCACAACAAATCTAAGAGGCATGCACTTACCACTGTGGTCCAGGACAAAATCATCTTGAGCATAACGGTACTTCTCCGGTCCACAGGCAATGAAAACATCATCATCACCAAAAAAGTCTTGCAAACAGGAAACCTTAAAAAAAAAAAACCACCATAATAAAGTAAAACGTTTCTAAATAAACTTAAAGGCCAAACCAAGGAGAAAAACTTTTTTTGTGCGCGTGCTCTTTCTGTACGCATGCAAAAGAATATATTTTGGGGGTTTCAGAAAGTCAAACACAAAGGCTGGCAAACGATTACTTTTCCAGAACCTAAATTGGGAAGACATAATGAAACTGATCATGTCATACAAACGATCAGTAAAGATGCGTCACCTTTTTGAATCATCCAATTTCAGTTGCTGTAAACCACAAATGCAACATACCGTCATGTTGTACTTTACAGACAAAAACATTTAGCAGTGTGCTACACTGTTGTATATTACAGTCCACAGATAATGAAGTGAAATCTGCAATAGAAGGCCATGGATGTACGCACAAACATTAATATAAACAAACAGCAAAATCATTTGAAAAAAGATCTATGGCAATGGTGCAGAGTCTCCATATAAATTCTAATTCTACTGATTCTATTACAGGACCCACTAATGCTTGTTTATATTATAAACAGCATTCATTAATTTGCTTAAACTCCAAAGTGATATACAGGTCCAACCTTTTTACCTGCAGATTTTTTATTTTATTTTTGGAAAAACTGGAAGTGCATCTTAGAGGCCTCCAGTAGGCCCTCCAATGCACGAAGAGCCTCCTGAGGTTTCTGAAAACCAGAGGTGCATCTTAAATTCCTCCCAGTGGTGTTCTGAGATGTGGGGCTCCCACTGCCCCTCCAGTCATGTCCAGAGGGTACAGGTTGGCCTACCTGCGGATTTCATTATCAGTGGGGGTTCTGGGAACAGAACCTCTGGCAAGACTGTATGTTATTATCTTCTATCTATACAGGATATATCTATCTTATCTATATCTGGTCAGTTTCTACATAAAAGAAGAGAATTGTCCTATGTGCTCCCTGAAGCATCTGGTGGGCCACTGTGAGATATAGGAAGCTGGACCATATGGGCCTTTGGCCTGATCCAGCAGGGTGGTTTCTTATGTTCTTAACAGATGGACACACTTCTGACATAAAAAATGGCAATATTCAGGAATCCATAGAAGAGCATTTTAGCATGCTTGGATATTTTGCTGTTGATCTTAAGGTGACAATTCAACAACAAAAAATACCATGAAATGGAACAGTGAATCATTTTAATTCACATGCAAGGACCTTTTGCTAGTCAACCACTAGTTCTGAATCTTACATTTAGTTATTGTATGTGTTCACTTCTAGTATGCTCCTAACAGAGACCAAAAACTGACCATCCATTTTTACACTAACCCCTGCAAGTCTCTAGTTCTAAGTCATCACAGGAGAGAATGGGGTGTGTGCATTTCTGCCCTGTTCATGAACCACAATCAAAGTGGAATTATTTGTCTACATGGAAGGCAAGAGGCCTTTTCAGTCATGCATCTACATTCTTAATTCTTTAAAACATGTTCCCATACAAGATAGCAGAGAGACCAATGCAAAACAAAGCAGCTGAAGCAGCAGCTGAAGCAGCAGGGGAAAATTTAATTGGAGGAGGGAGGGAATGGAAAGAAAGACTATGACATCCTTTAGGATGCTTTTTCTTTACCCGAACATCCTATCCCAATAAGCACGTGAGACCACAGCTAAGAAACTATATCTGCACCGTTCCTTAGCTTTGCTCAGAGACTTGTTTATATAGTAAGTGATAAAAGGATTTTTTTTACTATTTTCGCTCTTATGACAGTTTCTGGATCCCCTGATGTATCACCACGCAAATCATGGATTTATGTAATCAAAGCATTGCTTTTTACATGATAAATTTATTGCATCATTACAGTGATTAAAGGGTAGGTCTTCTTTGCAAAGCCTAATATCAGCAGGATGTGGCCTCTGAAGGGTGGAATAGTCTTGTTTAAAAGAGGAAGAACCAAAGCCAGCAATTACAGCCGAATAAATAAAGGAAAATGTCTGAGGACTAAATATTAAAGATGAAGATTTGTTATTCCCTGCCCCCAAACACACACATGAGAACAAAAAACCCTCAGAACTCAACTTCATTCATAAAGAAAAAAATAAGGAAACAGAAGAAGAAGAAAACAGCATTTGGAAAAAGTAAAATATGTTTTGATTTTATAAAGATTTAATAAGAATTTTGTTATTCCCCTTTCCATTAAGCAATTTAACCATAACGTTTGCATGTATTAGCGTCTGTGATAATAGTAAATATTGGCTAGAGTACTGGGGAGGCTTGTTGCTGCCTGCAGTAGAATAACACTCAGAATATCAATGACTTTCAGCTCTCTCAAAGATCATTTGTACAAGGCATTTGAAAGCAGTGCAGTTGTCATGGCAGCTAAACCAGAGATAAAAGAAGGCTGAACTTACAGTAAGACTGTGTGTAGGCTGAAACATGTAGCACTGAGCATTTGTTTGATTCTATTATCAAGCTCAAAAACACAACATTCTCTCCACCCAACATCCAGTTAGCTTTAGTATAACCTCATGACAAAAGGATAAATGTCTAAACAGACTGTTTCTCTGAAGAAGATTAATTCACCTCAACTTAAGCAGTCTGACAAAGTAAATACCTAACTCATTCCTAGCTTTTCTGGTTAGCAGGAATATCTCCCTTCTGTACATGGTCGTCTTATGGCAAAAATTCTCCCCTTTGTGCTGGGTTCCGCAGGATATTTTATACACTAGGAGAGATTGTATTGTGAATGGATAGCATTCAAGTGTTTGTGACATTCACTGTACAGTATCTAGAAATACATGTCCTCATTATGAAGCTACCAAAAAAACAAAAACCCAACACTCTACACCCTAAGTTCTACAGTGTTTCCCTTCCCTTTTTGTTCTCTTTTCTTTGTCTGCCTGTGCTCTCATTTAACACAGTGAGTCCTTTGTGTTGTGCCAGACATCTACCAATATGAAACTCAGGTAGTTGTGTACCTATTGGTTGGTACAGATAACAGGGTCCCTTACAGACAAGGTACTGGTTCCTTTATACTCAAGGGACTTTCTAGGAAAGGAGAAGATGAAAGTGTATAAAAACTTTAAAACGCAAAAGGGGAGAAGGCAATCTGATGCAGACTAAGTACATACAGGAGTAGGTTGGGAAAAAAACAACTGTGGGAACAACTGATTGGGAAAAACAACCATGGAGGGAATTTATCTACTTGAGCCAAATAGGCACTAGCAGTGGAGAGATGCAATATTTTGTTGAAGATTCTTAGTGATCAATCTATAGACTATAGGCACTCAATCAGAAGCAGATAAAGAAAAAAGAAAAAGTAGTGAAGATCAGAAAAATGACTCTGGGGCTGTTGCTGCACAGGCTGTTTTTGAAAAGCCCTGGAAAAGAATTGCCTAAAATACTGATGAACGCTGCTATAGAACTGGTGGCCAAAGAAATCCAACTTCAGTCTTATGACTTACTACAGGGTTCATTAGACTATGGCCCATGGGCTGGATCTGGCAAAAGCCCGCTCCTCCGTGAGCAGAGGAAACAGCAAATCTGTTTTCACAAAATTTGGCCACAAGGACACTCTGGGCAGTTGCATTAGCCTGGAAATCTTGGTGCAAAGCCTGCTGGAGCAATGGGCAATAGATGCGACTGCCCAGATAGTCCCTACAGTGAGATCAGGTGAAAAAAGAAGCAGGAGTGCAGCAGAACAGTAAGCGTAGCTCGGCATGGGGCGGGGGGCTTTTTTGCTGCACAGTGGTCTCCAGTTTGGAGACTGCTTACTTACTACATATTACATCCTTACGTGCCACCCCAAGTTGCTGCAAGTTTCCTTATTTTACCAACTTTATTAAATCATCTCTTGTTAGATACATGCCACTGTATTGCTTTAAATCAAAAGCATTAGTGGAGAATCTGGGGGCATTGCCAAGGTGCTGAAGGAGCCCAATCATCAAATGGGCCACCCTTTCTGCAGTGCTGCCTCTTCACAGAACACCTCTCAGATGCTGAGCTGAGAAGTGATGCCCCTGCAGAATTGGCGCTGCTGAAAGAGTGATCTGGTGATAAATTGAGCTATTCCATATCTTGAAAATATTGTCAAGATTTGCATATTTTCTAGTCTGTCATTTGCAGCCGACGGGTTCCTACATGAGAACAAAGTGCTTATTTCTGGGCATCATCTGCTTTAATGATGTCACTTCTAGGCTTCAGTAGGTGCCTTGAATGCTGGTTGGCCTGCTGTATGAAATGAGTTTGACACCCCTGCTTAGCCTGTGACACTTCTGCTGGCCGCATTAAATAGCCTGCTTAAATTATAATGTGTGAAATAAGAAATAATTGATTGGAAACCTATCTAAGATTCCTTCCACACTTGGGTCTCACAGCAAATGAGGCATTGGTGTTCTGCAAGCAGCAAGAAATGGGATTATAGCTGTGGTTCCACACAGCTCTTACAGTAGCAATGTATCCTCATCCACCATCAAAAGTAAAAAAAGACTGCTGCTGAAAAAGCAAAGTAATGGGGAAAACCACCAACTGCCGTAAGTTCTATCAACTTCCAGAGTTTTAGGCACATTAATATCCACCAACTAAACAGCACACTTGACGCATGTTTACAATATGAACTCTAGTCTACAAATGCTTATGCAGAAAAAAAAACACCTGTGTTGGCCTTTTAAGGTGCTACAAGAAGTAACCATTCTGCTCTAACAGATCAAGAAAACTTCTTTTTAAGACGGTCAAAAACTGGAAGAAGTGGGTGAGCTTTCCAAGGACTTTCACTAACCTATAGGCAAGAATGAGCAAAAACAATTCCTTGGTTCTTTCTCCTGGCTTCAGAGAAGAGCACACTGCTCAGATGGAGATCAAAGAGCATCTCTTTGCCAGTTTAAACGATACAGGATCAGGCCTCTGCTCACCCCTTAAAGCTTGTCGCTCCAATACACAAGCTTATTTCATGTGTATTAAAATTAAAAGTATGTTTTGATAATTGCACTTTCACATACAGTACCTGTAACAAAAATGTATTGCAAATGAATAGCTTAAACTAATGTTTCTCAAACTGTGGGTTGGGATCCACATCTCTCTGATGCACATAATCTTTTCAGGGAAGTATTAAAGAACACTGCTAAATATATGTTTTCTAGACTAATCATTAATCATCCCCCACACTTCAAGCATGGACAGCACAATGCCTTATTAAGCACTTCTATAAACTGCAAGACATATATACATTCTCTACTGCAGCTTGCTAAAATTTGATTTTTTACTTCTTGTTCAATAAGTAGCAGTTTTGTTATTTTTAGGTTTATACATTTGAAACAAATAAAAATTAAAAACCATTCTGAACAAGCAGCAAGTACTACAGAACCCCTCTATTAAAAAAAAGTTTTCCAGTTATGTTTAATGCTCATCACATTAACCTCTTGTTTAATACAATTCTACGTTTGTATCCATTTGTTCATAGGCCCCTTTATTGAAGCAGATTTTTCTGTATTCATTTCAACAAGAAATAAATTACAATTCACTCATGAATTTCACTCATAAGTTAAATTCAAGCAAACCCAGGCAACTTTTCTATTCTTGTACAGTAAATCCAAGAGTCTGTATCTAGAGCCCTGGTGGCTCCATTCCAGAATAGTTATACTGCTTCCTAGGTGCAGCCATGAAGCAGCAGACTCCTAAAACTTGGCTCACTCTCAAAATGACTAAAACAAGGTTGTACTGTGTAAAGACGAATACTGCATGTCATTCCGACTTTCAAAAGGAAAGAAAGCCTTAACGGAAGGGAAAGCAGCCCTTGACCTCAGTTGCGAACTACAGTCAAACATCAAGCCAAGGAAGACAGTGAAATTCTCTTTCGTACAAAACTGAATGCCACCTATGGCCTTGGACAATGTTAATGCCTTCAAGAAAACAGGATATGGCTTAATGTTTTGACAAAAGGAAATGCTCAGCTTAAATAGACAAAAGAAAGGAAGCTTGGGTGTACAGCACACTCGATAGTAATTGGAAATGTGTGTATGTGTTAAGCTGAGCGATAATGACAAGCAGTTCAAGCAGAAACACTCTGAGAAACAGTTTGCACTCCCCATGCACTGTTGAAATAAAATGTCAACAGAACAGCTTGTTAGGTTCAGCAACAAATCCCTCTATTGCCATCAAGATAGGTGTCAGCAATCCTCCAAGACAACGTAGCTCACAACATATCGAAGTTGCTTTCCTGACACTGAAATTTGTTTTTAGGAATGGACCACTCAACTGTCCATTTATCCCAAATGTGTTGTTTTTTTAATCACCAAATTTAAAAGGTAAGTGTTCCACACACATCACACCGCAACACCAACATGTCTATTAAAATTCATGTATTGTTCAGAGGAGCTGCCTCCAACTATTGTGTTTATAGTTCAGGGCCTTAAAATGCAACAAGAACTCTGCCAAAGAAATAGGTCAACATCTCATTTCCCATTTCATTGCCACCAATGACAGCAGAATCTGAACTTCAAAGCTTGTCTCAGCAGCCACTAGTATAGAGCAGGAGGTGAAAAAGGCACTACGCTCCCTTGCTGCTAAATATCACTGCTTGCTCAGACTGGAGTTTTGCTCATTCTCAAAGAATCACATACATTACAAAAGGAACCTGGATGAGGCAAGGGGAGGGAAAGAACTGTGCACATTCATGCAATTATTGTTCTCAAACAGTAAGCCACTACTCTCTGGGGCTAAAATCAAGTTATAAAGAAACATTCACTATTTTCTTAATATCAACCAACATGAGCCATACCTATTGAATTGCATTTGATAAGGTTTCCTTTGCCAATCTTTCTGTTCACAAGTAACCCATTCTGTCGTCAGATTTCACAGACAGCAATGTGTTAAACTAAAGTATTTTGAAATATTAATAAATGAACTAGTAATTAACTAACTAGTAATTAACTATTACTAGTTCTTGGTGATCTGAGATGCTACTAAGCAAAGAAAAAGCATACCGATCATTTCTTGTTTATCTAAAACAGGATGCTCCAGACTCTGGCCCATGGTCCAGATCCAGCGCCCTTCCAACCTATCCTCTGGGTGAAGGGCTCTTACTGTTCTGCCCAGGAGCCACAGCAAAGCCCCTCCATGAGCCCCCAGCAGTCATGCAGGCCAGCCGTGCCTGAGCTGGTAAATGTCGTTAGCGCCAGGGAAGCCTTAGCCGGTGGCAGCCAGTTTGAAAACCACTGTTCTAAACTATGGGCCTGAGCACTTAAAATTGATTCTTGATTACAGTTCTAATATCTCCAGGAAAAACACTTATTCCAAAGACCTCAAAACAAAGAAAAGCCAATCAACCAACCAACCAACCAACAACAAATAATAAGTGGTGGATTAGCTTTAAGATTTCAGTAGAGAGCATGTCCAGAAAAACTTATCAATGGTCACATCATTGTAAGTGTCATTTAAGAATGAGCCTAACATCTTATTATGACAGACAACAGTGAAAAAGAAAGGAGGCAGCCCCTGCTGTTCCACGGGAATCTGAAAGGAGTAAGAAATTAAACGGCAATATTGAATCTTTACTCTGCTGTCTGATCATCAGGGAACAAAACTGGCATTATGCCCAGAACGAGCCTAAGACAGTCTGACAATGCAGAAAGGTTGAGTAATCATAGTGGTTTGGTTATTATTGCTCAAAGAACTATGGCATATAACGGTTTAAGAATAGCGAAGTCCATGTTTTAATATTCCAGAACAAGTACAAAACAGATTTTTAGGTGCCTCTTATTGGGCATCCTAAGTTGTAGGATACCCAATAAGAGGCATTTATTGTTTATTTGTTAAATTATTTAATTTATTAACAGATTATTTGCTAACTGGGCATTTATTTATTAACAGTTATTTAATAATGAGCATACATTCACTATATTGGAAATATCTGAATTATTTTACATCACTTAAAACAGCATTTGGGGCCCAATACTATGGGCCTTACCATAGGTGGTACGAGCATAGCACCCATGTTTCTGTCACAAAAGGTGCTATTAGGCACCTCCAGCAATGGTAGTAAGCAGTTTCTGCCAGCGCTGAGCCAATGTCGGCCCCACCACCCAGAGGTGGCAACATAAGCTGACGAGCAGTAAGTGCACCATTTGCTGGAGCTGCACACTTTCCCAGCAGGTGGGAGAGCATTCCTGGGGAAGGGGAGGGTGGTGGGTGGAACCAGTGGCAACTCTCGCGGTCAGAGCCTATCCTCTGTTTTGGGCTTTGTGGCCCAACACAGAGGCTCTTGCCTCTGCACTGGCAAAATAGCCAGCACAGAAGCAAGGAGATCCACCACCCTGCCCTGAGCCCTAACCCAGGGGAAGAGAACGTTCATCCCCTTCCTCTGAAGAGCCTCAGGCATTAGCAGGATGCAGTGGTAGCTGCTTGACTATCACTGCTTGTATGTGCACATGGCAGCTCAGAATTGGGCTTTTAAAAAGCAACAAGAATTTAATAAGACTGTACCAGACAGACATGTCTACATTAACCAACACTTTGCAAGAACTTATTTGCTAAATCCGTAACCCACTATTCTCCTTAAAGGGTACCCAAAGTGGCTTACAAAACCATAAAACCACTTTTAAAACAATATAAACATTATCCTTGAAAATTAAAACAACCTTTAAAATAACACAAAACACAAATGTAGCAGTCAGTTCCTAAAGGGCAAAGCCTGTAAAATCTAATCCAGAGTGTCCTTAATCCTTATTTTTAAGGCCCATGGACTGGATGCAGAAGATGTGCAAATCTTAATCGTATTTTCAAGATCTGAGAGAGAGCAAATATGCTGGGAAAGCCTAATTGTAATGGTTCTGGATGTAGCTCCTGGAAGCAAATTCTCTGGCCCCATTACCATTGTAGCTGGCACACCAGCAGAAGCTGGGCAAAGGCCACTGGGCCACAGTTGCCACAGCTGCTATAGATCTTTAAGCAGTGTTACAGGACGATTTTAGTGTCTCATAAAATATATGCTTGTCTGCTTCTGTACTGGCTTATGCTTTAGGCAGCGCAGGATAGCGTTTGGTTAGAACCCAGCTTGAAGGTCAGGACCTAAACTTTGCACCCGCTTCTATAAACAAGTTTGCTTTGCTTGGGGTGAAACAAAATTCAAGAAGTTAGGCAAAGAGTCCTTGAGCTGGCGCCTCTGTGTTGTGCCAGCCAGGAAGGATAGAGAGAGAATGTAAACTACAAGTGAGCTAAGGTTAGTTTGACATCCAGCAATCAAATTGTATTCTAAATTAAAACTGTATCCTTCTCTAATTAGGTAGGAAGTAACGCCTTATGTTTTTCTTACATTAACCTATACTGTTGCTCCTTTTCTAATGAGATGCCTGCGTCATTTCAAGTATATAATTTCTTGTAATATGTTTTTTAGGGGCTGGTCCTCAGGAAGTTAGTCGTGAGACTCCGAGGCAGCCCTCTGCGCAGATGGAATAAAATACTGATAAAACCTACCTCCGGCTATCCTTAGTTTGATGTAATTTGGCCTTCATGTTTTATATGGAGCCGTAAAGACTCGGATGGTAATCTGGTTTTTACCTGCCTTGAGGCAAACGGGCTATCTGGTGTTTCCTCTGCTTGGTGACCACAACCTTCGGGGCGCCACCTAAGCTGTTTTGCTGGGCGAAGCTTGTGGTTTCCAGCCAAGGGCATCTCAGCAGCCCTCTGCCCGTTCAGGCGACGGACCGAGGTTGATGTGGTTGCTAGGGAAACGGCCGAGGGATACAGGACATCCAGTGCTGGTAATGTATAACAGAGACTGAGGTGTCAAGGTGAATGCCGGCTGAAGGTAAGACCCCGGGGCATAAGGTAAAGAGGGAATCCTCGCCAGATCCCTCTAGACAACGGAGTGGGGGCTGTGGCTCAGCTAAAACCCTCCGGGTGTCAGGTATTTGGGAGGTGCGCACCTGTGTGAATGAATGTGTGAGTGAAAGGAATCTGGAGTTACCCCCTGTGTACCGTGTGCGGCCGGCTGTTCCTATTTCCCATCTGTGCCTTTGTTTGTCTTGAAGAATGCATGTATTGTTTTGTGATGGATCAAAAGGGGGGAAACGCTAAAATAAATGGCTTAAAAGTGCATAGACATTCTTACAATGTATGTTAGGTAACTTTCAGGCAGGATTTAAAAAGATCTCCCCTTGCTTTCAGTCAGTTCCAACTCACAGGAAAAAAGTGGTGTTTTAAAAAGGTGCTTTTCTTCCTTCCCCCGCTTCACCCCCCTTCCTTTCCCTGCAAGCCAGTTTCGCTTTCCCAGGCCGGCCTGGCATTCTACCTTATCATGCCTCTGCCAGAGTGAATAACAAAGCTGAATTCCTTTGGAGGGAGGGGGGGAAGGGTTGAGCTCATGCGTAGCTTGTTGCATCTGTGTTTTAAAGTGTTTTTCAGAGTTGCAAACCTTTAAAATGTGTGTTGTAAATGAAAGCAAGGCTAATTCCCAAGAACAAGGGGGGCAACGTTTGGCTACGTTTGGCTGTGTTTTTGCCGGAGAATAGTTGCAGTGAAAACTTAGTAAAAGTGTCAGAAGCTGGTAGTAAAATTTGCATTTGTTTACCTAGGAGAGAATGGCAGGTGCTTTCTTTGGACAGAGCTAAGAGTGTTATTTTAACCCTGTAATCGTTGGGAAAAGAGAGGAAGAGGAAGTTAGGGAAAATATCATCCTTTCCCAGGCATTTTTCATTAATGATGGGCTACTTTGAAATGCCAGTGCAAGCATCTTGTTGTTTCATGTACCTGGGAGATCCACACACATTCTGTGCTGAGCAATGTTTCTGACTGGTATGCCTGTGCTTTTCTTTACTGACCCTGCGTTTGTGCTTAATGATTGTGCTTGGTGTTTGCTAGTCCATTAGGAAAAAGGAGGAAGAAACTAGTTTCTGGAACAATTGTTTAATATTATTTACAAAGTATGCTTGTCAGGTCTTTAGTATGTGAGGCAAGAAATCTAGGCCTTTTTTTTCATTTAGGAGGCAGTAATACTCACTGACTCATGATAATAGAAAATTGTCTTTTTAGAAATGGATTCAAGCTTTATTCTTGAAGCTGGACATGTAGTAAAGAAGGAGGAAAAAAATGAGTTTTTGCTGACTTTTGTGGTCTGAGGCTTTGTGAATTAGTGCATAGGGTATGGAAGTTTAAGAAAAAATGGTGTGGTGTGTGCATAAAAGAGACCATGAGTTTTAACAAGAACTTAGAAAGTGGTTTGTCTACATAGCAGCTGTTTTTCTGCCAGTTTCTGAAGTATGTACAAAGTTTTCTAGTCAAAGAAATGCAGTGCACTTAAAATGGTCTGTAAGTCACAAGTCTAGTTGTAACTCCCAACCTTCCAAAATTAAAAGCTAATTTGTGTGTACTTAATGTGTGTGGCTGGAAAGGAAATGAATTAACTGCCCCTTTTTGGGCACTTTCTCTTTTTAAGAGGGCAGTCTTTAGATGTAAGGTCTGTTTGGTTTTAGCAGTCTTTTAGGGCTATTTTCTCTGGTATCCTCTCAAGTTTCAAGTAAATATGTGTAGGTGTATATGACGGATAATCAAGAGAGCACAAGTGCTACTAAAGAAGCATAGGGAACTATTTCGTGTGATTATGACATATGCAAAGGTAAAAGATTGTTTGTTTAGATGTTGAATGTTAGTTTAAGTCTGTAAGCTAATCCAGCAATCAAAAAGAAAAACTCTTGAGTAATATAAACATCTGTTCACTGTTCATTGTTGTTTACTGGTCTTTTCAAGTAACAAAAGGGAAAATTTAATATACTTAGCAGAAACAGGCAAAGGTAAAAAGGAGGCAGCCCACAGAAAAATAAAACTTAACATGTTTTTCTGTGTGCACAAGGTGCTTCACGGTTGTTATTGATGTGTTGTATTGTTGAGTTGTGGTGTTATAAGGGCCCTGATACCTGGTTTGTTTAAAACAGTTTGCATTTGTCAACAGCCATTTCTAATTTGTTTGATGAAGTTGTACTCTTTGTATGTCTACCTAGTGGTTAAGTGAAGCAACTTAAAGGAAAGGGTACTAGTGAAAAGAAACATAAAAGTTGGCTAAAGTTTCTGATGCCCTGCTTCTGTTTTAGCTGGGTAAAAAGATGTTCTTTGTATTTCCCCTTGCTTCTGTTTGCTTCTGTCAAAGTTATATTATTTGTGCTAAAATGGGTCAGCACAGGATGCTCAGTTTGTGTTCTAAGAAAATAGGAATTCTAACTCTGAGTTTTAAAACAGCCTGGTACCTAGGAGCTAAACTATTGTAGGAGGTTAAATTGCTAAAAAGATTGGTCTACCTAGCAGGCTCAGGGCAGAACCTATCCTTGCAAAGTAGTGCGAAGGACTAGTGTTTTGTATGTATGTGCTTTTGTAAAAAGCCTTAATGTGGTTTGTTTGCTTGTCTAAGGCAGCTTGCTTTTGTTAGAATTAGTGTGCTTATTGACCTATGTCATTTTAGTTTTGTTTCAATGAATTAATGGTTTTAAGAAGGAGGTGGCCTCACTCATGGCATTTAATTTCTAAGAAGAGTTGGAAGGGCTTCAGAAAAGGTGGAAAAGGCTTGGCAAGTTTGTTTTTGTATAGATTCTTATGTGTTTTAAAAGAAGTTTTTGAAATTCTAGGTTTGGTCTCATGTCAAGCAATAAGGCTTGAAAGCAGTTATGAGACAGTGTTTTCCATGTTTGTTTGTAAATGTTTTTAAGTTGTTAATTGTTTAACTGCTGGGTTCACCTTGTTGTAATATTAATCAGTGTAAACAAAAGTAGCCAAAAGAGTAAAGACCCATGATCTGATTTGTTTGCTTGTTTAGAACAGTTTGCTTTTGTTTTCTTGAACCCACCATCAGTAATCCAAGGAGTTGATGTGTTCATCTAAAGTCCTATTCTTTGATGGTTTTATGGCTAGGTAAAGTTGAAAGTTTGCTCTTTTTAAGTTCAGTCAAGCGTGAGTTCCTTATCAGTTCATAGTAGTGTTTTGTATTATTATGTTGCAAACCAACCTTGCAAGGTAGAGCAAGTATGCAAGTAAGGGCAAGTTTGTTGTTCCCATTCCTTACTCAGATATCTAGGTGTGATCAGTCTTTTGCTTGGAAGCCATCACGGCAATGAAGAGTATTAGCTATCACCTACTATCAGATGCTAAAGATAATGTAATTATCCCGGTAAAATGGAAGCCATCACGTGCGATGAGATTTTACTGGTTTTTATCTTTTATCTGTCTAAAATATGTAAAACAAAAGTAACAGGTAACCCCCTCAGCAAAAAATTGGTGCATTGGCTATTGGTGCATTGGAACAGGAGCAGTGTCCATAATTTCTTTTAAAGTTGCAAAACTGTTAAAGGCAAAGTAAGTCTCACCAAGAAACTGAATGAACATGCTTGCTGTTGTTGAATAATTAATGTTGTGGCTGTAGCTTGTGGAGAAGCTAAGAACATAAGTCCTATAAGCATATAGCTAAGTATGAAAGTGTTATGAAAGTGGTTGTGGCTTTCTAAAGTGTTTTTGCCAGGGACTTATAGCACCAGGGTAACGCAACACGAACAGTATTGGACACAAAAATATGAACACCTACATATTAATATAAAACTAATAAAGACATAATTCAGCCAGCAGAATATCTTACCATCCATTTTAAAATGCACCTTCTTAACACAATTTATAGTAAGCCTTTACAGGGACAACAAAAAGGAGTAATCAAGTATCTGAGTGTAGTCCTTTATCAAATCAGTACGGTCCACATTTTCTGTCCCAAGTTTTCCAAGAGATAACAGTCACTGTATGCACTGTTCTGTACCCAGAAAGCAGTGTTTTAATTGGAAACCAAATTGTATTCAAGATACCTCAGGGGGGACAAGCCAAATTTACTCCCTATTAAGTCATATATGCAAACCCTTGTGGAGAATGGTGGCTGTACTGACGGCTGTACTGACGGGTAAACCTGGTTATCTATGGCAAAGTGTAATTCCCCAGACAGGTCAATCAGCAAGGAAGATCATCTCAGACTGCAAGGCCTACAAGCACTGAAGAACACCTCAGCTGCGCATGGTGTTCAAGAGATCCGAACCACAACGTGGCCTAAAGTAACTGACCTCACCTGAGGGATCGGCTGGTCGGTTACCTAGGTTGAAGTAGCTTTGCTATGCCACTCCGGGGCTGGCATTCTACGCAAAAAGCTGAAGCTTGAGGATATCTGCAAGCAACATGGAACTTGTAATTTAATTTTGTGTATGTTCTGTATATATTTTTTTGTATTATATTATTAAGGCACGGTGCTAACACTTACAAAATTTATAGCTTTCTATAGCTCAGGTCACTCACACATTCTAAGTATTTTTTGTTGTTGTTGTTGTTGTTGTTAGCCAGCTTTAGCCATATGCACCATCCAAACCTAGCAACTGAATAGTAAGAAGGGATGTTTTCATAAAGATTGATAGCACACGCCTTAGGCCATAATCAATAAATATGCTACATATATTTTATGAGCCATTTCAAAAAGGGGGGACTGTTACAGGACGATTTTAGTGTCTCATAAAATATATGCTTGTCTGCTTCTGTACTGGCTTATGCTTTAGGCAGCGCAGGATAGCGTTTGGTTAGAACCCAGCTTGAAGGTCAGGACCTAAACTTTGCACCCGCTTCTATAAACAAGTTTGCTTTGCTTGGGGTGAAACAAAATTCAAGAAGTTAGGCAAAGAGTCCTTGAGCTGGCGCCTCTGTGTTGTGCCAGCCAGGAAGGATAGAGAGAGAATGTAAACTACAAGTGAGCTAAGGTTAGTTTGACATCCAGCAATCAAATTGTATTCTAAATTAAAACTGTATCCTTCTCTAATTAGGTAGGAAGTAACGCCTTATGTTTTTCTTACATTAACCTATACTGTTGCTCCTTTTCTAATGAGATGCCTGCGTCATTTCAAGTATATAATTTCTTGTAATATGTTTTTTAGGGGCTGGTCCTCAGGAAGTTAGTCGTGAGACTCCGAGGCAGCCCTCTGCGCAGATGGAATAAAATACTGATAAAACCTACCTCCGGCTATCCTTAGTTTGATGTAATTTGGCCTTCATGTTTTA
>JAJKFI010000003.1:29486041-29527632 GCA_029204185.1 Lerista edwardsae
TACCTCCGGCTATCCTTAGTTTGATGTAATTTGGCCTTCATGTTTTAGCAGCAGCTACAAATCTAGGAAAGCTTAGACCTGCTCCTTTGGGGGAGTGAAACCCCATACAGAGCAGGATGATACTCTAGCTCCAATGTTGTGTATTTCTGAATCTCTAGAGAAATCATTCTATTTCCTCCCAAAGCATAACAAGGATATCTGCCTACAAGTGTCAAACATTTCAAGGCTTATTATTTATTAATGCACCCACAGTTGTCTAAAGATGATGACATTTCATTTTAAGGTTAGGACATGCTATACATTTTGATCTAAATTTACTCAAATGTATCTCCCAAACTTGCTGTCACGTTTTTTAAAGAATCTATACTAAGTCAGTCACAATGTGAAGACCGATTTTAAATTGTTTTGGATAGCAGCTGTCGCCACGTAGCAAGACACCAATGTATAGAGGCAAGCCACAGACAACGCAGGTGTTTGGGGATGCTTTTCCTTCATATGACACCCCAACCCTTTGTAGTGACATGGAAAACAAACCAACGCAACTTGTAAACATAACAAGTTGTCATTTGACAATGCTTGTTACAGTGAGAGGTTTAGAGAGGCTTCCATGTGGTGGCCATAATTTGGAAATCAGCCCTCATTATTCAGCACTGCACTACAAATGAAGTATTCTTCTTGTTTACGTATCTGTGGTGTTTCAAACATTGGCTTCTTGTCAAAGATAAAGCAAGTTGAAATCTTGGCCATGTTACTGATAACCTGATAATTGGAAATAGCAGCTGGAGCCAGGCATTAATGACTGTCTGGATGAAGGAGGAGAGAAGGAGGATGAAGCACAACTCACATCCTATCATATGTAGTTGATCAAACACGTTGCCTTCTGCTCTCATAAGCAAAAAAATGTGTGAGCTGTCTCCTATTTTAATATGCATTTGTGATTAAATGGGACAGTGATGGCTAAAGTGTGCTTTTCATTAGTCAAGACTGTGTGTTTGACAGCCAAACACATACTGTATTCTGCACTCTGGTTGGAAACTGTATTTAGTAGAGACATTTTGTTTGTATAAATCTCTTGTGCAGCTTTGTTTCTATTTGTACTACCTCTGCAAACTTAAAAATGGGTTATGATACATTTCAATGCTTGCAAAGTAAATATAGGAATGTCTCATAGCTTTCCATTTTAAAAATAGAATACAAATGACTGCTTCTGTTCTGCTGTGGGATTGTTTTGACTCCCAGCATCAGAGCAAGGGTGCATATAGTCCCTTGTGACTGAAATCCTACACCTAATTCCTTAGGTTGTCAGTGTGTGGCAAATCACATGATGAAGCTGAAAATTAGCTTACATCCTCTTCTCTTTTTCCTTCTCATAGTTTATGCCGTAAGCAGAATATGCAAGCCTATGGGCTGATTGATGAAAGAAACATAGTTTCCTTGGCTGTATTAAGTTGATGCTCTTTTAAATGCCAGAACAAACTTATCTGGCATGAAACAGCACCTAGATGGGTAAGGGCACCCTAAGTGTGTGCTGCAGCGATACTGTATATCATTATCACACAAAGGACACAGTAAATTATGTTTGGACCACTCTTAAGAGTCAGAGAGGCCAGAACACAGACGTGCACCATCCTTCCTGACTCCAAAAGTAGTCCAAATGCTCTTTACAGTGGCCCTTGTGCCAGGCAAACTTTGCTGGCCTAATAGTGCCAGCCTAACTCCAGGTTTGGATTGCACCCTGAGAAATGGTAATGGAAAACACTGTAAAGGGAACTGGGGTGCTTGTTATTTTGCAACTGACCCCACTGCATTTTCTATTAGTGTACCCATTTCATTAACATTTCCAGGGTATCTTCCTTTATAGACAGAGCCCCACTGACATTCTCTTAGGATCCCTACTATAATTTAGTCCACATATTTTATTTCCTTGCTTTTGCCAGATCTCCTTGGTTCTAAGGTTGTTTTGATGAATAATAATCTGCCTTTGGGCTGCCTCTGCTCTTTGTCATTCTGTCAGGAGCATTTTCACTGTGTTCCCCTAGCTGCCCTTTAAAACTACAATTCTCCTCCCCACCCTCTCACTGATACTCCTTGAGTTCATCGATTGTGACATGCAGCAAAAGGTAACATGATGTAGTCAGTATACCTTTCCTCAGTGTCCTAATGACATAATTCTATTTGCACCATATTCCATCAGCGATCCAGGTTAGATCCATGCTTTACCAAACGACATTTAAGTTTCTAGTTTGTGTCAGTACATTTTTGGAGTAAATGTTAGAATTGAAATGACCTTAGTCATCTAGTCCTACCCCTCTCTCAATGCAGGCAAGTGGTACAGCATGCTTGAATGAATTGTATGAGAGAATGTATAGCGCTGCATATTTCAGTGCACATAATACAGAGGTGGTACCTGTCTGGGTTTTTTAATATGTAATATTATCCATATTTGTGTGCGTGAGAAATTCAAATATTATTATTTCGATTTCTACCCCGCCTTTCTGCCCAAAGGCACACAAGGCGGCTTACAACATTTAAAAGGCAATACAGCCACAATATACACAATTAAAACATATTTAAAACAATGTTTAAAAACAGTTAAAATTTAAACAAGCCCCGTGGATCCCATAATTTAAAAAATGTAAAAATGTAAAAAATGCCAGCCTGCCTGACAACATTTAAAAGCTTGTTGAAATAAAAATGTCTTCAACCCCCGCCGGAATGTTGTCAGAGAGAGAGCAGTTCTTAACTCTAAGGGGAGGGCATTCCAAAGAAGAAGGCCCTATTCCTGGCCACTACCCCCTTACCTCTCCTGGTGGCGGCACCGTCAAAAGGGCCCCCCCGGATGACCTAAGAGTACGGGCAGGATTATATGGAAGGAGGCGGTCCCTCAAATACCCCGGGCCCAAGCTGTAAAGGGCTTTAAAGGTCAAAACTAGCACTTTGAATCGGGCCTAGAATAGAACTGGCAGCCAGTGTAGTCGCCAAAGCAACAGCTCGACTGAGTCAAACCGATGTGCTCCAGCAACCACCCGAGCAGCTGCGTTCTGTACTAGTTGTAATTTCCGGACCGTCTTCAAAGACAGCCCCACGTAGAGCGCATTGCAATAATCTAATCTAGATGGCACTAGGGCATGGGTCACTGTGGCCAGGTCCGCGCAGCTCAGGAACAGTCGCAGCTGGCGAATCAGCCGAAGCGGAGCAAAGGCTCCCCTGGCCACCACCGCCACCTGGGAATCCAGGTGCAGCTGTGGATCCAGGAGAATCCCCAAACTGCGGACCTGCTCCTTCAGAGGAAGTGCAACCCCATTCAGAGCAAGGCGATAATCCAATATCCAAGCTGTGGATTTCTGAACCAAGAGCACCTCTGTCTTATCCAGATTTAATTTCAGCTTGTTCGCCCACATCCAGCCCCCAACCGCCTCCAGACAGCAATCCAGGACCTCAACCGCCTCCTCAGCATCAGGGGGAAAGGAGAGATAAAGTTGGGTGTCATCAGCATATTGATGGCACCCCACTCCAAACCCCCGGATGACCTCTCCCAGAGGTTTCATGTAGATGTTAAATAGCATGGGGGATAAGATGGAGCCTTGTGGCACCCCAAACGTAAGAGGTCGGGGTGCCAAACAAGCATCCCCCAGCATCAACTTCTGGGATCTGTCAGCCAGGAAGGAGCGGAACCACTTCAAAACAGTGCCTCCAAGCCCCAACCCGGCCAGCCGACCCAGAAGGACACCATGGTCAAAAGCCTTTAAGAGGTCCAGCAGGTCTAACAGGGTCGCACTCCCCCGTCCATTCCCCGGCGAAGGTCATCCACCAAGGCGACCAAGGCAGTCTCCGTTCCGAACCCCGGCCTGAAGTCAGATTGGAATGGGTCCAGATAATCCGTTTCCTCCAGTACCCTCTGAAGCTGGGACGCCACCACCTGCTCAATCACCTTGCCCAGAAATGGGATATTCGAGACTGACCGAAAGTTGTTCAAGTCAGTGGGATCCAGGGAGGGTTTCTTCAGGAGGGGGCGGACCACCGCCTGCTTCAAAGCAGGTGAGAGCACCCCCTCCCTCAGAGATGAGTACACCATGAGTACACCAAATACATCATTCAAGAACCCAAATGTGGGTAGCATATGTTCTTAGTGCACTGGGGCATTCAAAGTATGTTCAACTTTGGTCCACATATTCAATCCCTAGAAGAAATAAATAGGTACAATAGATATAATAAAGTTTTAGTTCCATTGGACATCAAGGTATCAACACTGTCCCTAAAATAACCAAACATTTCCTTGTCACCAGAACAGCAAGATTATTCCAATTTCAATTATTCCAATTTTCAATTTCTAAGTCCAATTGGACTTAGAAGTCCAATTCCAACTTCTAAACGATTAGAAGGAGATGTGTCTTGTTCTAAGAAGTAAGAGCATAAAGTGTATCCATGTACCTAGGGTATTTTATTTTGAAACCTAATACTTGGAAAAGGAATAAATATAAATAATAACTGACAGCAGAACATAATGTTGCCAATCATTAGTGTTAGGAGTGTAATTCTATTCACTAGCAAAAAACAAAACATGCAGAAATCGACATGAATATTCTCATGGGGAGAAGACAATGGCCAAGACTAATCTTTTTAAGTGCAATATTATAAAGGAATGCTCCAATTACTGCTCCAAGCAAATCAAGATTGCTGTTCAAAGAAAAGAAGAATACAACCCATATGAATAGGGAGATCACATCATTGTGCTGGCGAACATGCGCTCCTGCCAAGTAGAAAGAGCAAAGGTCTCACAGAATTAACACACATTACAAAGGCAAGATTCATTAAGGAAAAAAAGCCTGGACCACAGGGCACTGCAAATTTTAATGATGAAGGTTTAAGTGCTGGAAAAATAGGGAAAATTGCAAGTTCAAACAGAACTGAAATATTTTTAAAACACTAAGATTAATTTGCTTCTCCATTGACAATGAGGACACTTTCTGCTTCAAATCACTTGTTCAGACACCTTGGAGTTCTACAGCTAGGATGGATCTGTATCAGATGTGTATCAAGCAAACAAATATAAAAATTTTGCAGACTGAATACATTAAAAATATCTTCTTGATATTGGGGGAGGAGCAGCCGAGTTATTCATTCTGTCAGCTTGTAGTTTTGAAAATCTCAAAATGTCGTTCCAAGAAGTTGGTTTATATCATGTGCTTTCTTTGTATCAGTTCATAAATCTGCACTGACATTCATGTCTAGAAGCTGCTCTTTAAATCTTAGACTTACTCCCTGAAGTTAAAGACAAATTATCTATTTTACAGAGCAGCTCCCACAGAAATTGAACCCACCAACAGAAATTGGCTTGCGACCCACTGGTAGGTCCCAACCCACACTTTGGGAACCACTGCCCTAACACATTTGTTAAAGATCCATTCCTTCAAGAAAGAATACCCTATCACGGCTTATTTTATTTATGTGTATGAGTGTAGAGTCCAAGTTGTGCATTTCCTAAACACAATTAGCCATTTAGAATATGCCTTCCTCAAAGAAATCCTTTCAATCCTGGCCAAAAGTTCAAGGATATAGAAAAAAAGTGCCACTTAAGCAAATTTGGAGGCATGAGCAATTTACCCCATTAGGAAAATAAGGGTAAAAAATTTGCATCAGTTGATAATTGGAAGGAAAGTTCCTTGTCTGCGAAACTCTGTAATGCCCTTTCATCAGCCTCCTGTAAAATTGGAACTAGAAAATACCACAGTTATATAAATTTTTCATCTGAGCATTACTTCAAGAAAAACCCCCAAACCATTTAATTTTAGAAATACGGAAGCCATATGTTGCACTATCTAATGAATTAACAGATTTCATGAGATTGACTTGACAGGTACATCTCAAAATGTCAGAAAAAGTTACCACTGGACCAATTAGATGGTAGCACTTGACAATTTGTGATAGGGATCTGCTAACACGCTCACTCTTGAAATTTACTAGATGAAACTGACCCATACACTATCGCATTGTCTCATGTACATAGACTGCAATAATATTTCTAAAATAATTATCTCAGACACAGTTCAACTCTTCTTTAAGAGTAAATCACTATGGAAGGATGAAGCAAGTTCAATGAAGCAAGTTTAGTAAGAGAGATCATGTTGTCTACATTGTATTATGTCCTATGAAATGCAAGGATAAAAATCGCCAGCATCCTTGCTATAGAAGCTACAGCAAAACAGCTCAAGTGCGGTAGCGCTCCTACACATCTTCCATTTCCTGTAAAGCAGTGGTTCTCAAACGTTTTAGCACTGGGACCCACTTTTTAGAATGACAACCTGAGACCTACCAGAAGTGATGTCACTGCTAGAAGTGCCATCACTGTGACATCAGCCTGCTGCTTTCCTGAGAATGCAGCAATAAGTTGGGTTATTTCTCAGCCATTTTCCAATAGCAAAATGAATGAGAAAGAAAAAAAATCGCATTTACAACCTTGGCACAAGCAAAACAACCCCACAGCCCACCCCGTTTCCAGCATCTCATTTTCCCATATTTTCAATATGGCTGCTCTAGGCGCTTTGCAACCCATCTGAAATTGGCTTGCGATCCACTGGTGGGTCCCAACCCACATTTGGGAAGTACTGCTCTAAAGAAACATACCAGACATGTACAAATATAAATCGTACAGATAATTCAGGCTGCATCTATAATGGCTCTTGAGTAGAGGGATCAGACACATTTCAGTGTATTCAGTTCTACAATCCTGTAACAGTCTCACTTCCCTACTCATCTACCATGCAGGTGAAGCGATAAAGACTCAGAAAAGAGTATGCGTACCTAGCAGGATTTAAAATTAATAAGAATTAAATTTCTGCACATTTTCAATAGGGCTTAAAATCTTGCAAGTGAATTTAAGATTGCAACCTGCACGAACAACCCTTATAAGTTTGGATAACTGTATCTTACCTGCTTTCCATCCAGTGTGCAAATTCTCTTGACAACTCCTGAATCTAGTTTAATAGCTTCTGTTATATCAGTCAACACTTGGTCGAAGGAGTGAGCAGTCTTTTTATTCAGCAAAATTCTCACAGCCTTCCGTGGCTTCACTCCACTTCGTATAACAGTTACCAGTTTGGGTTTAATGAAGTCTTTGCTCTCCTTCAATTCACTCCTTCCAGATGACAAAGATGTGAGAGATCGAGATGATCCAGATTTTATATTGACAGACCAGTTTGGATTAACATTCTTCATGTAATCAACTTTCCGAAATGGTTCATTGGATGCACATACATAGCTTTCACCTGGGAAGGATGGAAAAAAGGAAATATTTATCGTATTCGAGTCAATTTTCAAATTAGGTTTTATTTTATCAGATATATTCTACTCACATGTATTCACAGTGTTGAGACTCAATCAGGATTATATATAGGGTTATCAGATACAAACGGGGACAGAGTGCCTATACTTTTAGCTATTGTATAGAAGAAGGAATTTTGGCACGTGCAGCTTTTTAATCCCTACCATGTTGAGCTGCACCTGCCGAAACTCCATCTTCTTCTTGTTGTTGTTGTTCAGTCGCTAAGTCGTGTCCGACTCTTCGCGACCCCATGGACCACAGCACGCCATGGACCACAGCATCTTCTAGACAATGGTTAAAGGTATAAGCACTCTGTCCCCATTTGTATCTGGTAACTTTAGATATATAATGCTGATATATATTTGTCCATAAAGAGCATCTAAAGTTGTTCCACCAATTAGACCATCTAGGCACTTTTGCAGACATGGGATATGTGGGTACAAGACAGTATTCCTTTGCTGTAGGTTTTAAAATCTGATTAACAATGATGCTGTATTTCATTCCAATTGTAATCTTCCTAAAATGTCTCTGAACTTGAAAACCTTACTGATAGGATTTTTAATCTCCTTGTACATCAACAAAATTTGTACATCAAAAACATTATACATGCAGAGACTTCAGCAAATGAAAAAACAAGTACACAAGTTTGATAGAAAAAAACCTCAGACAAAATGTCATGCCAAGATTTCCTGCCTTGTTTATTTTTTAAATAAGATACTAATTGTGCTGTTTTTGAGTGTCTATGTCCTATTTATTTATTTTATTTTATTATTTAAAAGATTTTTACCCCGCCTTTATGCCCAAAGGCACTCAAGGCGGCATTACATAAAACTATAAAATTTAACATTAAAAAACACTATAAAAGAACATTAAAACAACATATTCAAACAAAATTAAAAACATAACAATAAAATTTAAAAAAACCAAACCCAGTGGATCATAAAAGTATAACACCCCAGCCAGTCAACCTGTCAACAATTAAAAGCTTTTTTAAATAAAAAGGTCTTCAGCCCCCGCCGAAATGTTAACAGAGAGGGAGCAGTTCTCAATTCTAAGGAGGGTATTCCAAAGTTGGGGGGCCACCACCGAGAAGGCCCTCTTCCTGGCCGCCACCCCTCTCACTTCTCCTGGTGGTGGCACAGTCAAAAGGGCCCCTCCAGAAGATCTAAGAGTACGGGTTGGATTATATGGAAGAAGGCGGTCCCTCAAATACCCCGGACCCGAGCCGTAAAGGGCTTTAAAAGTCAAAACCAGCACCTTGAATTGGGCCCGGAACAGAACCGGCAGCCAGTGTAGTCGCCGGAGCAACGGCTCGACAGAGTCAAACCGACGTGCCCCAGCAACCACCCGAGCCGCCGCGTTCTGTACTAGTTGTAATTTCCGGACCGTCTTCAAAGGCAGCCCCACGTAGAGCGCATTGCAATAATCTAATCTAGATGGCACTAGGGCGTGGGTCACTGTGGCCAGGTCCGCACAGCTCAGGTACGGCCGCAGCTGGCGAATCAGCCGAAGCTGAACAAAGGCTCCCCTGGCCACCGCCGCCACCTGGAACTCCAGGTGTAGCTGTGGGTCCAGGAGAACCCCCAAGCTGTGAACCTGCTCCTTCAGAGGAAGTGCAACCCCATTCAGAGCAGGGCGATAATCCAATACCCGAGCTGAGGATTTCCGAACCAGAAGCACCTCTGTCTTATCCGGATTTAATTTCAGCTTGTTCGCCCACATCCAGCCCCCAACCGCCTCCAGACAGCGATCCAGGACCTCAACCGCCTCCTCAGAATCAGGGGGAAAGGAGAGATAAAGTTGGGTGTCATCAGCATATTGATGGCACCCCACTCCAAACCCCCGGATGACCTCTCCCAGCGGTTTCATGTAGATGTTAAACAGCATGGGGGATAAGATGGAACCTTGCGGCACCCCAAACCTAAGAGGCCGGGGTGTCGAACAAGCATCCCCCAGCACCACCTTCTGGGATCTGTCAGCCAGGAAGGAGTGGAACCACTTCAAAACAGTGCCTCCAAGCCCCAACCCGGCCAGCCGACCCAGAAGGACACCACGGTCGATGGTGTCGAAAGCCGCCGAGAGGTCCAGCAGGACTAACAGGGTCGCACTTCCCCCGTCCATCCCCCGGCGCAGATCATCCACCAAGGCGACCAAGGCAGTCTCCGTCCCAAATCCCGGCCTGAAGCCAGATTGAAATGGGTCCAGATAATCCGTTTCCTCCAGAACCCTCTGAAGCTGGGACGCCACCACCCGCTCAATCACCTTGCCCAGAAATGGGATATTGGAGACTGGCCGAAAGTTGTTTAAATTTGTGGGATCCAGGGAGGGCTTCTTCAGGAGGGGGCGAACCATCGCCTGCTTCAAAGCAGGCGGGAGCACCCCCTCCTTCAGAGATGAATTCACCACCCTCCCCGTCCACTCGGCCAGCCCTCCCCGGGCAGCTCTAATTAGCCATGCCGGGCAAGGGTCGAGCGGGCAAGCAGCAGGTCTCACACTCCAGAGAATCCTGTCCACATCCTCAGGCTCTACAAGCTGAAAAGAATCCCAAATCATAGGATAGACAGGTTCCCCAGGGACATCACTAGATATGCCCACAGCAGCGTCCAAGTCATGCCGGATCTGATCGACCTTATCTGCAAAATGTTTTGCAAACTCGTCACAGCGAGCCTCCGTGTGCTCCTCCCCACCAGTAAGGGGGGCCAGATGTAAAAGGTTACGGACCACACGGAATAGCTCAGCCGGACGGTTCTCTGCAGATGCAATGGTGGCAGAGAGGTGTGCCCTCTTGGCTGCCACCACTGCTCTGGAATAAGCTTTTAATTGGGCCCTAGCCCGTGTCCGGTCAGATTCGGCACGAGTCTTTCGCCACCGACGCTCTAGTCGTCTGCTCTGCCGCTTCATCGTTCGCAGCTCCTCAGAAAACCAAGGAGCCGCTCTGATTCTGCGACTAGGCAAAGGACGCTCAGGAGCGATCTCATCCAGGGCCCTGGCCATCTCCGAATTCCAGAGGTCTACCAGGGCACCGGGTGGATCTCCAACTCTGGCAACAGGAAAATCCCCCAGAGCCCTCAGGAATCCATCTGGATCCATCAGCCTCCGAGGGCGGATCATAAAATGTGATCCCCCGCCATTGCAGAGGTGAGAAGCTGCAACAAGCCTAAATCCCACCAGACAGTGATCTGTCCATGACAAAGGAGTGATCTTAATCTCCTCCACCTCCAGATCACCATCAACCTGCCCCGCAGTAAACACCAGGTCCAGCGTGTGTCCCGCCTCATGCGTCCGGGCAGATATTCTTTGAGACAGACCCATGGTTGCCATGGAGGCCATGAAATCCTGAGCCGCAGGTGTTCCCGGGGCCTCGGCATGGACATTAAAGTCCCCCAACACCAAAAGGCGGGGGAACTCCAACACCACGCTCGAGACCAGCTCCGTCAGCTCAGGCAGGGAGACTGCTGGGCAGCAAGGCGGGTGGTACACCAGCAGAATCCCTGTTCTGTCTCGCCCCTCCAACACAACGCGAAGGCACTCAAACCCGGTGGACTGCTGAACAGGGTATCTGGTGAGACGGATGGAATCCCGATAGACCATAGCAACCCCACCTCCCCGCCCCTGTAGTCGTGGCCGCTGAAGTACCCGGAAACCCGGCGGACAAATCTGGGAAAGATTGACCCCTCCCAGCTCATCCAACCAGGTCTCCGTGATACATACCAGGTCGGCTTTCTCCTCCAAGATTAAATCATGGATAAGAGAGGTCTTATTATTCACCGACCTGGCATTCAGAAGCAGCAGCTTCAGACTCAGGGGACTGTTGCCAGAAGTACCAAGTACCATGTCCTACTGTAGTGAAAGATTGAAGAAAATCCCTAGCAATCAATTTTACCATGTTTTCCTCTTTGGTCTGGAAAAGTGATGTGACCTAACAGTTCCACAGATTACTCAAAGGGTGGGGTGATGAAAAATGTTACAAAACTGCAGAGCTGAAGGGAAACTTGTCAAGCCAAATTAGTGTTCTTTAGTATCTTGCATCTCTAGCATCTTGAGTTGTCTGCTGAAATATCCTTTTGAGCTTTCTATCTAGCTCAGCTTCCCCTGTTGATCACCCATACGGTGCTCTGCAAGAGTCATTAGAGTTTAATGCATGACTTGCAAAAAACAATCCTAATGCTGCATTCAGCTGACGTGGCTGCCCCTGCACTAACTGAAAGTGTCAAAGACACACCGTTAGGTTAGGCCAGTATGAAAGCCCACGTGGACCTGCAGGTGCTGCATCCCATCCATGAGCCAAACCTGCATAGGTAAGATTACGCCAGGTGGTGTAAGATGGCCCCAATTCAGCCGCTCAGAGTTATGCCGCCGATTTCAGTGGTGCGGCTCTGAGTAGCCCCATCCAGCTGCTGCGCACTACCAGGGGGAAGGGGAATATTTTTGCATTTCCCCGGGTAGTGCGGCAGCACATCCAAGCTCCAGGCTGGATAGGAGGAAGGCATGTCAGCCTGCCTATTTCAGCTCAGGGTTTGGATTGCGCTCTGACAGGATAACCAGTCAGTAAGATTAGCCGCACAATACTATGCAGCACATAGACTAGCAGCACAATACTTATTCAGAAATGAATATTATGTTCAATAGGCTTACTCCCAGGAAAGCATGCAAGGGATTGTAGCCTGAAATAAGAGGCTAACAGCCCAATCCCAAACCCCAGCTGCACCCAGAGGAACAGTGGTGTCAAAATGGACGCTGCCATATCCTCCTTGGGATAAGGGAATGTTTGTTTCCTTACCCCGTGTAAAGCCCCTGGTGACCCCAGTGGGTCTTCTTGGATCTGTGACTGCTATTGAGTTGGCACAAGGCCAAGGAGGCCCATGTAGGGCTCCATGGTCAGGAGGGGGGCATTAGATTCGGCGGCAAAGTCTGCCACCATCGCCCCTATCTCCAAGGCCTGGTCTTCCCTCCAGCTCACCCTCCCTGCCATCCAGTTCTACCCTCCCCCACCCTGGAAAACCTGGAAAAACTTACAGCCAGCTGCTCCATGGCATCCTCTCCATCTTCTGGCTGGCCTCAGCACTGGCAGTACAAGTGTACCCGATGCCAGAGTGCCTTATGGCTTTATAGCAACAACTGGCACTAGCAGTACAAGCATTCTGCTAACATTAGCATAAACTGGCTAGAACTGGGCCTTATGTACCCTGCTTTGCAATCAGGAGTCCAGAAAGAACTTAAATGTTGGCATCAGGTCATCTCCTTCTGAAACTACAATGCAGCAGGATTCTAAACCAATGGCGGAAGTACTGTATATCCTGTTCTGGCACATCAAGATGATGATAACTTAAATAGTAATACTGGGTGATTGAGATGGAGAATAAAAAATAATAAAGTAGGATGAGATACTTTGAATAAGCAGTTCTTTTGCAATACAAACTTTTGTGGGCTACAGCCCCCTACCTTATTTACAAAAGCTTATGCAACAATAAATTGGGCTTTTAAGGTGCCACAGGACTTCACTGTTCACAAACAGAGCTATTCCTTTAAAATCTAAGTAAATAAACAATGTACTTTAATACAGCTGCTAGTTGTTAGCCACTTGTACTGTAAACTGGGCATGATGCTGCCAACGGGACTGGAACGTAGATCTTCAGATCATTATTTATGTCTACAATTTTTCGACCCACAAAGGTAGAACATCCTTTGGAAGCAACCACATAAAATATCCATAAAGCAACCCTAAGTATCCATTTGGACAGGATAAATCAAGTAATCCAAATGGGCTTATACAATGTGTTGGACTGATGTCAACAATGGCTGGAATTATGCTTTTCAAACAACTACAGAACTCTTGGTTGTCGTCATCCTCCATTCCTGAAAAACTGTACAGACATGCCCTGATATCTGCTGGGGTTATGTTCCAGACCCCACCATGGATACCTGAAACTGTGGATACTGGGGATGCCTTTTTAAAGATAGGGGAACATCAGTAGTTTTGCTGCAACAAGGTAAAAAAAAGTTTTAAAAACATTTTTAATAGGCGTCCCTGTACCCACGGTATCCATGGACAACTGAAAATGTGGATATTGGCGGCACGTCTGTACATGCAAGATAAGCACATTTCCTTACGTATTTAAATGCTATCTCATTTATAGCAAATTACAACCTTATCAAATGAACTTGAGTTTTGGCAACAGCAAATAAAACCATTATCCTTGCTGAATGTCATTTGATAGAATGTGCAATTTTTGTTTCTAACAGAAATTTGCAGATACTGTGCTCTCTCTGTGTGTATTATGATGTGAGACCTTCCATAGGCTTATAGATGAGAACAGCAGGTTACATAGCACCATAGCATCACAAAACTATAAAGTCTTTTAATTTAAGTATATTCATATCCCTTTTAATGATAAATCCATTTTGAGGACTTTGATTTAGAAATAGACAAGTCTCATATTTACATCAACAATTCTGTTGTCTTATTTTTCCTCATGTAAAATGTATCTTCAGATACATACAACAATAGTTGAAAGGGGAAAATACTATAATCTAGAAAGGCTATTATTATTATTTTTAAAAAATGAAAGACTGAACCAATGAGCAGTAGAGAAACTACTCTTATCTGGTCAATAACCCCCACGGATAACGGAAACAGCGGATTTTCAGATCTGCAGTTTCCCAGCCCTCCTACCCTCTGAACCTGACTGAAACAGAGCTCTAGTTGGGTCCAGAGGCATTCTGAATCCTGCAGGACAAAAAACTGGAAGTCACTTTTAAAAGGCTCCAGGTGGCTTTCTGAGGCAGTAGAAGGCCTCTGCAGGCCTCAGAAGCTGCCTGAACCACCACTGCTGATTTTCAGCTTTCCAGCTGACTGATTCTCATGTTCTCTCTCTGTCATTCTGTAACAGGCTGCAAAGGAAGAGACATGAGTACTTGGTGCCACAGGAAGTATAGAGTTCCCGTTATTTACAGTTTCAGTAACCGTGGAGGCAGAAGCACACACATTCCCCCGCGACACACACACATTGTTACAGGGGACACCTCTATTAGTGGGGGAGTTCCTATAAAGCCCTGGAAGATCCCCTATTTATACTCCAAACAAACTATGCATACACTTTTAGAATTACCTCTCATTAAAACAATTTTATATACAGAACCTTACCAAATCAGTGTAATTCTGCAAGGAGGGAGAATATTATCATAACACAGCAGTTTTAAGATGAAAATGGCAACCACAACAAGTTTGTCTCCATTTTCTAAATTACAGGAGACTACAGATTTTAGAGAATTGGTAGACATGTGACAGTTAAGATTCTAGAACATTTCAAACTTGGGAAACAACAAACAAGATAAAACTAATTTTCATTTAGCTACCTAATCCTAATAATACACTGAAGAAATCCAGATGCCTTCCCACTAGGGGAGCAGGAAGAACACTGCTTAAAATGAGGTCTCCAAATAACAGATTTGCTGCATTTTCATTTCAGCAAAAGGTTAACACAGTCGAGGTTTTTCAAATGTCTATTTAAAACATGGACAAAGCATGGCTATATTTAGCCATGATAAATATGAAATCTAAAGATTATAAAAAGAAGAGCTTACTATACTACAAGGCAGAGAGAAAGAAATCAAGCAAAAAGGGGGAAGGAATGGATTTCTTTCCCTTCAAAAATGAGTATCATTCAAGAGATTTCCCAAGGATGCTTTTACTCTGTTCATCTGGAGACAAACACTATGACAGGTTTTATTTACACACTGACTGTGTGACATTACTCATCAGATGCTCCATTTTAGAAACAGGGGAATAATGGAAGTACAGGGATATTTTCAATGCATGTTAATCTACCAAAAAAGTAAATCAGCTTTATAGTCCAAGAGTTTATTTCTTCTAGCTGTTCTTTGGCCTGGGGAAGCTGCAAGATCCGCTTTCTTTTTCAATTATAATACGGAAATTGGTATTTTTGAAAACATTTCTTGTGCTTGTTTTGGGCTGGGTGTTAACACATAATGGTACTTAGGAAATAATTTTTGTATTTAACTTGACCCATTGCAAAATATTTAATGTTGATTTCCATTGCTATACTTTTCCCTTTGTCCAAATTTGCAAAAGGATAGCTTATACAAACACGTATAGAAAGATTATTTTTTTAAAAAAACTTTATTTACATCACAAATTTAATGATTTATGTATTCCAATTTGTATTCATCGAGCTTCTACAAGTTATGATGGGCAGCATTATTATTATTATTATTATTATTATTATTATTATTATTATTTATGTATTTATTGTCATGGATGGGAAAAGTCTCTAAGGATATTATGTGCTTTCCTTAAACAGCGGGTGGCGAAAATATCTTCAAGGGTGGGTAGCTGGAGCCCGATGGTATGCTGGGCCACTTTAATAATTCTCTGTAGTGCCTTTTTATCCCCTACAGAGCTGCTCCCATACCATACTAAAATGTTGTATGTGAGGACACTCTCAATGGTGCTACGGTAGTAAGCCAGAAGTAGACGCTGAGAAAGGTTCATCCTCCCAAGCACCCTTAGGAAGTACAGCCTCTTCTGCGCCTTCTTCACTAGCATATCGGCATTTAATGTCCATGTGAGGTCCGATGAAATGTAGGTACCCAGAAATTTGAAACTGCCAACCCTTTCCACCTCCTCACCATTTATGAGCAAAGGCAAATGCGCATCTCTCTTCCTCCTAAAATCAATGATAAGCTCTTTAGTTTTTTTGGCATTAAGTGTAAGATGGTTTTCTTTACACCACAATATCAGCCCTTGTACTTCCTTTCTGTACACAGTCTCGTTGTTCTCATTGATGAGCCCCACTACTGTTGTATCGTCTGCAAATTTAATAATAGCATTGGTGCTATACAGTGGCGTGCAGTCATATGTGTACAGGGAATAAAGGAAGGGGCTTAGCACACAGCCTTGAGGGGCTCCTGTGCTTAATATTAGAGTAGAAGAGTAATGGGATCCCATCCTTACTGACTGTGGCCTGTTTGTCAGAAAATCCTTTAACCACAGGCAGATCTTCTGATGTATGCCCAGACTACGCATCTTGAGAAACAGCCTACTAGGTAATATCGTATTAAAAGCCGAACTGTAGTCCACAAATAACAGCCTTGCATAAGTACCTTGTTGTTCCAAATGCCGCAATACCATGTGAACAACAATAGACACAGCATCATCCGTAGATCTGTTGCTCTTATAGGCAAATTGATATGGATCCAAAGTTGGTGGTAGACTAGCCTTAACATAATTCAACACCAGTCTCTCAAAACATTTCATGATGACAGGTGTTAGGGCCACAGGTCTATAATCGTTAAGAGATGCCACTATGGACTGCTTAGGGACTGGTACTATGATAGATGTTTTCAAACACATTGGGACAGAACACAGCAGCAAAGATAGGTTGAATATATCCATAAATACTCCAGCCAACTCTGCAGCACAGTCCCTAACAACTCGTCCCATAATTCCATCTGGTCCAGCTGCTTTACGAATATTAACCTTCTGGAAGACCTGCCTCACATCAGAAATTTGCAGTAGGAGAGGTTGTATGTCAGTGTTAGACATTGATGTTCTCTCAATTTCAGATGCCGGGGCGATAGTTGTTCCTGTTCCCGCCTCAAAGCGGCCGAAGAATTGATTTAGTTGCTCTGCCAAGGAATCACTGCAGCAAGTCAAGCTGTTCTTGTTACTCTGTCCCGTAATTTGTCGCAAACCTTGCCATACCTGACGGGAGTCCGAGCTCTCAAAAAGTTGTTCAATCCTTCGTTTATATACAGCTTTGGCATCCTTAATGCCCCTTTTCAGTTTAGCTCTAGCCTCTCGATACTGTATCATATTGCCAGAATGGAAAGCAGCATTCCTAGCATGGTTAAGAATAGGCAGAAATTATGAGACAGAAATGCAAAGTAGATAAATATTAAGATAGCCTTTAAAAATAATCCATATTGGCTTTGATGCTACTGAATACCAGTAAAAACACAAAAGCTATATCTCTCACTTCTGCAACTCCGCTTCAAATACAACATCCATTGCCTCTAAAGAACACGTTGGATCCAAAGTTAGTGCTTGTGCTTATAGAAGGTCTTTCTGTGAGCAGGAAACCTGTCCTTTTGCAAGGGCCCCGTTCTACTTGTAGAAGGACCTTCGAAGTGCAACTCACTTTCTGTTCATAGAAGGAACTTCCACAAACGCAGTACGTTTCAATCCAATTTTGGGAACATTATGTTCACTCCTCTCAGGACCACTCTCTCAAGACTTTGGTTCACAAAAGCCATGCTTCCACAAGCCCTGTTAATTTATTCTTCAATTAATCTTCATCTTAATAGTCATGGCAAGAATTAAGGAAGAGATAGGTCTCCGACAGCCCAATGTGCCACAACTCCCTGTGTGGGGATAGAGCAGTGCCAACATGGAAAGAAGCACGAGGAAGCCCATGCCAGCCCACCAGAGTTACTCAGATGTGCAACAGTGATCTTGCTAGCACAGGTCTGTGAGGACTCATGTCAGGGGATCAAGGCCAGGAAGCGGGGTTGGTTTTGGTGTGCACCACTAAGTTCATGCAGTGAGTCAGTGGAACAGGGCACATTCTGGAGACATTGGGAACCAATAGGATCATGGGTTCAAACTCACATCTAGCTCCTGTACACAAAAGAGCATAGTTGGACTATGCAAATCTTGACGTTTCTAGAATTTCATGCTAAATAAGATGCGTTTGCATCTGATGAAGTAACCAAATAGTCCTCAAGAGCAGCTCCCTATAAAGCACATTGCAATTGCCATATCTGCTTCCATGAGAACATATTTCTCTCTGAATCTGATGAGAATGCAGAGTTCCTAGACAATATTACATAATTTTATTTTCCAAGCATAGCAATTTATACCTCTTGAGTCAGGCGGCTTGAAGCTACCTGTATCGTGAGTTGGCAGGGGAGGGGAGAAGCACTCAGTGACAACAGTTCCAACTCCAAGGCACAAAATCTTGCAAATTTTATTGTAAAAAAGATTATATGCCTGTACTACATAATCATGTTTAACCTTCTTGACAGTAAGCCTTGCCTAGGAACCCTTCCAGATTCTGCTGAACTGCAACTCTTTTGTTCCTGGTATATACAGTACTAATGAATTTCCATTATTTATTACTTTCCCTTTGCGCTTTACTAGCATTACATCAAGAGTCAGTAGAATTGGTTAAATAAGACTTTGCTAACATATCTAGTCACTTACCATCCCTAACTTCTTCTATGTATACCTAAGTCACTCAGTGAGCAATGCCAAACTGTATATAGGCAGCAGAAGTTCCAATGGGTTAGCCCAGTGTTGTCACAAATGCATCGTAAAGTGCATTTGGGATGATGTCTAAGGAGGGTAGGCCAGCACAGAATACGTGCATTGGCCTCCTCGTGCTGACTACGGGGCCTGGCAGCACCCAGGAAAGGCTGGCCAAGCTCAGGGCATTGGGGAGGCTGGGAGCAGGCAGAACGGGGCAGGGGAAAGCAAGTGATGGAGGGCCTGTGGGTGGACTGCCCCATAGAGGGGGCGGTGCCAGGATCTGGCACTTCGGCCAGGTCCTAACCCCCATCCCAGGCAGCCTGGCCCCAATCTGAGCTGCTTGAATTTGTGTCACCGATCTCAGTGGTGCAGATCCAAGTAGCCCCATTTGGGCCACTGCGGCATTACCCTGGGAAAGGGAAATAGATTCCCCTTGTCCTGGCTTGCACCACAGCCAGTCCCAATCCCAAGCTGAATATGGAACAGTCCAGCTGCCTCCCTATTCCATCACAGAGTTAGAACTGTGCTCTCAATCAGACTGCTGAGAAATCATTCAAACTGTTCTGGCAACATTGTATCCCACAAGGGAATGCAACACCACTTTGGTTCTAAAATATACCTTTCCATGATACATGAGTAGTTAGACCTAACAAGCTCAAATCAGACTATCTGTAGATTCTTTGTAACCTGAATATACCCCCTGACGTATGGCATTCAGCATCTGCGCTGACTGCCAAGTAAGTTATATTTCTTTTGATTTGCCTGAATTTCCTAGTTAATTTCTTTTGTTGAACCAATTTCATGTATATCCTGGTATTGCTAAACGCAATACCACCTACAAACTCTTGCCAGATACTCAAGCTACATTACACTGAAATAATACGTGGCAGATCAGAATTTCATGCATGACAAACCCATTTGCGGAGTCTAGGTTCTTACCTAAGTGGATGTAAAAGAAAAGCGTAGGACAGGAGTGAGATTTGGGGTCTGAGAGTGAAATTGGATTAGTCTAATCCCACTTGTGTTTACAACCACATCCACCGGTTTACAAGCGTAAAGCGTGGTGAAGGTCACCCACAGCAGTTTCATGTCAAAAATACAGTCCCCAAAACAAGGTGAGACTATATACAATAGGAAAAACAGCAACTGAGTCCTGAGCCAATATTTTCTGGAAATCACCTGGATAATGAATGGATTCTAAATCATCTAGCAGTCTCACTTAAATACTGAATAGGAGATGAGATGGAATTCTGCAGTCCTCCACCCCACATGAAGCATATCAACAATATAAGCAATTGTTTCTTTAAACATTTTAACAACTCTTTGCCAAGAACGAGCTGAACTATACAACAGATGTCTTGGAAATATCTGCCAAGCCCATTGTCACTTCACCAATATCTTGTGTTCAACAGTATAAAACAGCCTGAAAGTTCTAACAGGCTTAGCATTCAACAATCTTTTCTGTAAACGTTCAAGTAATTTATCTAGCATGACTATTAAAATCTAAGTACTTCACCAACTAGTACAGATCGAATAACTCAATATCCAAATGTTATTGCAACTATGAGCTTCTTTCTAGTACAAATAGTTTGACTGAAGCAGAAAGGAAATAGTTGGACCAGAGAAGTAGCTAGCTGAGAAAATCAACATAAAGAGCTGCAACAAAACAAACTTAGATCTAACTCTTACTGGTTGACCACAAATCCCCGAAGTGCAAATCGGATATTAACAATGGAAATCAATTAAGATACACTGAGGTGAGTGATAAGTCAAGAGTGTTGGCAAGATGTCTCTTGGTCTAGTAATAGCTAAACTACACGAGGCTACCTGCCACAAGATAGGGTGCTTTTGAAGAATACTTCACAAAGGTTAAGCTGCAGTGAAGAAAATTAAGTGACGATCAATTGAAAAAGAAAGAGTGCTTAAATGATTGTCTATCAATTAATTTGTCAGAATACCTGGACTTAACAGTCTAATTTTATTAATGCTGCTGGAACTAAATGTATTCAAGCATTTCATGTTCACTGGCTAGCAGCAAGGAACAATTAATTATATTTGTTTTCATAATGATACATGATTTACAAGTAGTTATTTACATGGAAGACCATTAGAGCTCTCACATCCATATACCTAAGCGAAAACACAGATAGATTTTCCATGTAGAATCAGCGGCATCTCTACAGGGAGGGCAGAGCTCTAAGTTTTGCAAGAAGCCTTACCTTGCAGTGGAAATCACTCCTTTCCTGCACCGTTTTAGCCAATCCTCACAGGGAAAAGCAACATATTGGCATTGCTTACTGGCTACAGCAGCAAGGGAGAGGAGGGATTTACATGACAGGGTAAGGCTCCTTGCAAAACTTAGAGCTCTGCCGTCCCTGTAGAGACGCCACTGTGTAAAATTATAAGTTCATTCGCAGGTATGCTTGCATTTTTTTTAGTGCATTAGTAATCTCAGATTTTCATGACCCCCTAGCTATACAATTATGGACTAGTACCATTTCCTTCTCTGGAATGCTGGAAACAACTGATAAGGAGGAAGGTCAGGTTTTCATTGAACAAGAGAAGGGAAGTGCAAATTATAATCTTTACATAAAGCAAAACTTGCAAACCCTTTCTTCATTAGATAGAGTAGACTGAGATTTTCTGAAATGAGTGTGAACTCTGAGGAAATTCAGCCTTCTGAGACAATTTTCTCACCTGCAAATAGGAGGCAGTGACTATAAATAAAATTGCTAGCATATGTACCGCAAATTGAAATAACCATTATTATGCCTTTCTCTGCGGCAAGGCTATGTAGGAAGAATAAAAATGCATATTCATAACCATATTTTATATAACTTGTACATATAAATACAGAGTTTGATTACAAGGTTTAATATGCAGTTTTGCTGAAGTCTGTATAAGCATTGCAGTGGTTTTTAAACATTTAAGATTTGAATCTCAAAGGGTCTACATTTACTGAACAAAAATATCTGATGCTGCACTTATTAATTCCTCTCAGAATGCCAACATCAATTTGCAGAAATAATTTCTCTCCTGGGCTATAATCAATATTTACACTCTTGCTAATGAAGTATTTTTGTGCACTGGTTATACCAAGCTCAAGGATGCCAAGAGATGTATAAAGCTTCAGACCAGTATGAAGCTAAGTATGGCAGATTATTCAACCATATAAATAAAAGGTAAAGGTTTCCCCACGACCAAATGGTCTAGTCATGACCGACTGTAGGGGGCAGTGCTCATCTCCATTTTTAAGCCTGTAGAGCCAGCGTTTATCCGTGATCATGTGGTCGGCATGACTATACGCCATAGCGCGTATAGTCTATACTTAAAGCTAAAGAGTCATCTTCATACGCATATTCATTGCCCATGAATTTACTTATATGCGAGGGGCACAATGGCAACCTACCACTTGTTACCTGCAAATATTGTGCCAGTGCACTTGGGATGGGGGGCAGAAATCAGTGCAGCTATGAGAAGGCAGGCAGGGGCAAGAGAAGTTGTGGGAGGAGGAGACAAAACAGTGGCCTCATCATGAGAAGGCAGCACTAGAGCCATGCAAGGGGGAGAGGAAGAGATGCCTATGCAGTCTATGGCTGATGAGGGAGTGGGTTGCAGTAATCGTGTCCAGCCTTTTTTAGAAAGCTGTCTGGATTGAGAAAATTTTCCAAATCAAACAGGCATAGCTATTGGCCCATGGAGAATCATTGGACACATCTGTGTCCACTTCCAGACATGCCCCATGATCTTGGACACCATCTCGAAGAAACCAGCTTAATCTTCACAACCCTGGTGATGATGAGAGGTCTCTAGAAGGCTACCTGAGGCCTGCTTTGGAACAAGCAGCGGAAGGATGCAATACTGGAGTTTGAAGAGACTCAATCGACTCTAACAGGAAGCCATTAGCTTCTTGCTAGCATTGATCGAGTCTCTTCAAACATTCAGGCTGCCAGCAGCCTGCCTACACATTGCTGTAAGCCTGAATGCTTATAGCAACCCCCCCCCAAAAAAGAAGAACATTTTCACACCAGTAAGTATATAAACAATGTTAATGGCCCTCGTGGGGGTGCACAGGAGGGGATGCGGGGCCCCTAGATCCACGGATACATAATTCTGCGGATACTAGAGCCCACTTGTACTTAATAGTTGGCATTATGAGTCTCCATAAAGTCAAAGAAGAGGAGCCATGGGACTATGTTTATACACTTTTAATTATGCCCCACAATGAAAAACACAGGCATCTTCTGACTCAGCAGCACCTTAAATAGTTATTACTGTTGCAAGTTTCAAGCAGCTTCTTTATCGATTTCTGAGACGGTTGCAACATTGTTTATAGCAGTTCCAATTTCACAGTTTCCAGTCTCCCTTCTGCTTCCATAACTTAAGAGGTGACATTCCTGCCTGAGCAATGAAGCTGAGTCAGAAATATCATTGCTCTTTCTTCCATCCAGAAAATGTATATTCTGAAAGTGTAAATTTTTGTACAAGATACAAATGCTATTCAAGAACCAATGGTATAGTATAGTGCTAAACATCCATATTGTGGCTACTATTACTCATAATCAATTACAAATACCTTTGGGGGGAATGTGTTTTATTCTTTTTTTGCTACACCAGTGGTTCCCAAACTGTGGGTTGCAATACAATTTTTGGTGGGTTGTGAAGGTGACATGGTGATAGCTGATAAGGAAAGTGTACTGACCCCTATGGAAAGTGAAATGGAGCAGAACATCTACACTTAATTGCATGTAGGCAAACGTGCCTCAGTCTACTTTGAAAGGCAGACCGAGGGAAATGCAATATTACCAGAATGGTCCCAATCCAATGAACGCAAGCCCCAACAAGCAGGAAGCCCCCCCCCCAAGCTGAGAAGAAAAACATTTTGAGTGTTATGGGAAGTGAAACTGAGCCACACATGTGCATTTACATGCAAATAGGTGACTGTGCCCTAAAGGCCAGACAAGGCCACTGGAATGGTCTGGATCTGATGAATATGGAGCTCAATAAATGCTCCAGAACATGCCCCCTCGTAGTAAAAAGGATAAAAACAGAGGCTTGAGTGGCTGTTAAAGTGACACTTGGGGGGCGTACAGCTAGGTGGGTTCCTAGTATATCATTTTGAAAAGTGGGTCCCAGTGCTAAAAGGTTTGGGAACCATTGCTTGACACTTCTCTCTGAATATACCTAAAGACGTGCAAAAACCCAGCTTCCCCTAGCGCTCAACAGGAACCTCATATATTAGGCCTACTCACTTACTATGTTTTCCACTCCCATGTTAAAAGGTAAAGGTTTCCCCACGACCGAATGGTCAGGTTGTGACCGACTGCAGGGGGCGATGTTCATCTCCGTTTCTAGCCTGTAGAGCCAGCGTTTGTCTGAGGACAAGCTTCTGTGGTCATGTGGCCAGCATGACTATACGCCGTAGCACACAGAAGGCCGTTACCTTCCCACCGAAGTGGTCCCTATTTATCTACTTGCATTTTTTACATGCTTTCAAACTGCTAGGTTGGCAGGAGCTGGGACAAGCAATGGGAGCTCACTCCGTTGCGTGGTCTCAAACTCCCAACCTTCCGGTCAGGAAGTTCAGCAACAGCGGTTTAACCCGCAGCGCCACCACGTCCCTTGTACACCCATGTTGGGAGCCACTTAACATGGGACTAGAAATATCCTGAGAACCCAGTTACAAAGCTATCTAAATAAGTTGGGACCTTACCTAGGGATTTGACATATTCCTGCAGAATTTGGATCATAAAACACTATTCTGGTGGCCCGAATATTGTACAGGAGAATACATTTGTAATCACCCCAAGGTACTGTATTCATTCTCTTCCTCATATTGTTTCATTAGCTTTTGCTATATAAGGAAGTGTTCTTAGGAAGTCCACCAATTCAACTGACATTTTAAGAGAGTTTATATTATGAATCTGGACCTTCTGGTTAAATCTAATCTCTACCATGAATTGTCATTAGGTGGCCTTAGACAAGCCAGTCTCTCCCAGCTTCAACTCCCAGTTGCAACAAGGATAATAATGTTATCTTACAGGGGTATTGTAAGAACATCAGAATAATATGTGCGAAGAACTCTGCACACTCAAAACACTATACAAATTATTATTACTAATCTTAACCTATGCACATTCCCACCTTGGTTACTTCAAAGCAATTATCCACAACCTTTTAGCACTGAGTCCCACTTTTTAAAATGACACTCCATCTTGGACCCACCGGAAGTGATGTCATGGCTGGAAGTGCCATCATTGTGATGCCAGGGTCTGCTGCTTTGAGACTGCAGCAATAAGTTGGGTTATTTCTCAGCCATTTTCCAATAGCAAAGTGAATCAGAAAGGGAAAAAAAGCCTGTTTACAAACTTGCCACAAGTAAAATAACCACACAGCCTCCCCACTTTCCAGTGTCCCATCTTCCCATATTTTCAATTATGGCTGTGCTAGGTGGTATGCAGTCCACCTGAAACTGACTCAGGACCAGTAGTGAAATTCAGGGGGTTTGCCCAGGTTCTATAGAACTGGTTGTTAAATGGCCAGGACCTGCCCACTCACTTACCTGGCCTGCCTTCAGTTTGTTTTTTTGCTTCAGCTATGACGTCATAGAACCGGTTGTTAATTTATTTGAATTGCACCACTGCTCAGGACCCACAATTTGAGAAATATTGATAACACAAGCATAATCTAAATTCCCATTTCTATGATAAAATAGCCAAATTAGTAACAGCATTCTTCAATTCTGTGATGTTCTTGGCTTCTTTTTAAGAGAATAATCATGGTTTTTTTCCCCCCATGAAATGAAGGCAAGATTAACAGTATCTTATACTAGGGTTTGGCTGTTTTGACAGAGGAGAGATGTGTGTGGTCTTCAGAGTAGTATATTTTATAGCACATGGGGAAAAACCAACATATTTTTTAACATAAATAAAGATCTAAACTTGAATTAATGCTGATCAAATTATGTATGACATCAGGCCAGATTCTTCAGCTTTACAATTAATATACAATTGGTTCTTCCAAAGTTCCTTTCTTCCCACTTTTGACTAATGAGCATCAGTGCAACCTTTCTGATGAATAAAATAATGCTTCCTAGTACTATTACTAGTATAGAGAAAGGAAATTTTTCCATATGGGTTATCAGTATGCCCATTTAGATAGCATCTGCCTATGTGCTTGGTGTCACTGCTGTTGCCAAGTATATTGGCAAATCACAGAACTAGTGAAGAAAGGCTGATAAATGAAACCAATACAACATGCTTTTCAAGTACTGTACTAAAAGGATACCTGATACATTTGAGAAATTGTGGCAGCAAGATTCTGAAATCAACTAAAATCAAAGACAATATTCTAGTAACAGGATAATCACTATTTTTTTTTTTTGGTATAAGAATTAAAAATGCAACAAATAAAGACTGGAAAGCTGTTTACATTCTTCACAGAAAGCTATAGTTATAGTCTTCTCCATGCCCAAAGATTGTTATGTTGATGCATTGTGGGCCATAGTTTGGAGGCCCCTGCTCTAGACTGATGAAGTCAACTGAAGGCAGGTCTGGCTGGTGCTCCATCCATTATGGAGTGATGAGACACCTTGGCCTTGCAGTATTTCTCATTTCCTATTGGGATGTATTGCTTTTGGACACCCTGACCTAACAGATGCTCCTCCCAGCATGCCTGATAGCAAGAGGTACTTTCTTCACTGGAGAGGAAGGGCATCCTCAGCCAACTGCTCAATGACTAGCAATGACCTCTTGGCCAAAAGTTCCAGTTCCCAGAAAGTTTAACTGGGGAGTTCTAGTTCTGCAGGTTAAAAAAAAACAAAAACAGCCATTACTGTTCTAGTTTAGACTGCTTAACATTTTCCTAAAAGGAATCAGGCATTTGCTCTGAGGACTACACGCTTTCAGACAAACAGCTTAAAGTGAAAGGCTGTAGAAAGTACTTTCAAATAAGAAATAGAGTTCAACGGAATAATCATATGATTCAAGTCATTCCAATTTTGGACAGGTGCCCTCTAAACATGCAAATAAGACTTTTGTCATACACAGTTTTAAATCCTATGCTATTTCCTCAGTCAAGAATTACATAAATCAAAACAGGGATTTAAATGATCATATAATCCTGGCATTTTGTATTTTTTCTTCTTAAACTAACAAGTTGCCTTTGTGATCCAAGCTTCTAGTCAAATAACCCAGAAAGGCATATGCTTTTAAACACAGTGGGAGTGTCAATTCTACAAGTGAATATTTTCCAAACATATGACAGTGCCGATTCAGAGTATACTGGCAATTTTAAACGCTGTATTTCTGATTAGCTTGAGTGAATTTACACGGTGCGGAGCGGGGAATAAGAACTAAGAATATAAGAAGAGCCCTGCTGGATCAGGCCAAAGGCACGTCTAGTCCAGCTTCCTCTATCTCACAGTGACCCACCAAATGCCTCATGGAGCACACGAGACAACAAGGTGCCTACATCCTATTGCCACTTCCCTGCACCTAGCACATATCCCATAGAGCAGTAAGTTCTCCTTGCACCTCCCAGAAGCTGATGCTGCCATTGGTGAGTTAAAAAAAAAAAAAAAAGCACCTAGGTTCCTAGCAGTGGCACAATCCTCAGGATTGCTTCGCTGCCACATTCCCTCCCCTGTAAACACTTAGGTGGTTTCCAACTCCCCTGTAAGGTTAGGAACCACTGAGATAGAGGAAGCATCAGGTTTGCAGTTAGGACACAGCTCACAAAGATGGGCAGCGCGGGTCGCGCAGTCTCCTCAGATCTGCGCCTGCTAAATAGCAGGCGCAGATCTGAGGAATGCATAGGGGAGGCTGGAGCCTCCCCTACAGTAAGGGTAACACAAGGTAACACTCCCTTGTTGCGGGGAGGCTCCTGCCTCTCCTAAGCAGCATTGGATATGGTGCTGGCCCGTTGGCCTCGCCAGTCAGGCGCTACTTAGGATTGCCCACAATGTATGAACCAGCACTTCTATACCAGTATTGTCTACACGGAGACCATGATTGTGGCAATGGGTTTTTGAGAAGTTGTGCTTTTACCAGCTGTGAAGATGGGTACTGCAAGGAAGCCTTGATTAACAGGTGCATCAACGCTGTCCTACCTACAAACTGAGGACCACTAGTTGGAGCAATAGACAGGGGCAGACAGTTCTATGGGCAGCAATATAACAAAACACCATCACAGGAAAGGGTCTGCAGAACTGAAAATAGGATTTGATTTCCATTCAACCTTTGCTTACTGTAAAGGGTATTTAGGAACATCATATCAACATTTTGAAGGACATGTGAATGGCAAATTCCCAACTATCTATAAGATGAATCAAGACAGACACTCTGTACTATGGAAATGAAATTATCTGGAGTAATCAGCAATCCTTTATGGGTACTACTGCCACTATAATCCCAGAAATTATTTATGTATTAAAAGTCCTCATCTTTACCATGCTGAAACAAATGCCCAAGGCAGCTTACAAAAATGTAACAATGTATCACAACAATAGAAACAACATAAAGTATTAAAACAAACACATTAACAGCACAATCCTAACCCTGCACAGGTATAGCCAGGCCACATATATCCAGTACAGGTTAGGAGGCAGCTGGAGGTCACCTTGGGATAAGAGGATATACCTCAGGTAAACCCCATGCCACCTGAAATAACTGGCGCAAACCTGACCAGCCCGTATAGGGCCAACTGGACTGAGTGTGAGGATTAGGATCTGGCCTAAGTGCCAGATCCTGGCTCTCCCCAGGTCAGTCCACACACAGGCCCAACCTCCTCTAACCCATTCCGCTTTACGGTGCATTTGCAGCACTTGTAGGCGGGCAAAAGGGACTTGTGCTGGCCTAGAGGTAAGCTTGGATTGTGCTAGTCTAACTTTATGGTAACTTTTATTTAGCCAGTGCCATTTATGCAGAATCTCAAAATATATGAAGCTGTCTTATACTGAGATAGACCATTGGTCCATCCAGTGATAGCAAATCTATGGTTTCAGGCAGGAATCAATTTCTGCCCTACTTAAGAGTTGCTGGGGATTGAACCTTGGGCTTCTGCATGCAACATATGTGCTCAATCACCAACCTATGGCCCCTCCATTTAATCTGCAAGCTTTTGTGCTACACAGATTATATATATCTTCTTGAGCGCACATGCCAGATGGAAGATGATCTTGCTAGGTTCCAAAGCTTAAAAATTAGGAAATGACCAATTTTCATGTAACTGCTTGCATACATTGTGGTCCATATTGAATAGTTTTTTTAAAAAAAATGCATGTAAGTTTATATTTTTGTCTCAATGTGTAAATTAAATAGTATTAGTTCCCAACATGCTTCAAGACATACACACACAAGAGTCATGTGGTTTTTTCCCATATGTTGATGTGAAGTTCTCCATACAAAGCAATGATATTTAAGGGACTGCATATCTATACCAATTTCACCTAGCATTATCACAGCCACCATTACTACCCTAAGAAAATTTATAATTTATTTTGAAGAGTCTTCCCCACAAGCTTTCTTGAAATGTTTGGATTCACTTGAAGGTTGAACACAGGGTGCATAAAGATGAAGAGGAAGGGAAAGAGGATGTGAATTAGGAAGGAACAAGCATTATGAGTAACAGGTGAAATGAATCTTTCAACATGAATTTGATATTGAAACCACAACCACAAATACATTGCAACACCAAAAATCAAGCAGCTTTGAAAAGTAAGTTTTGAAGATGCTATGACTGTTAGATTTAAGGTGTATAACCTTGGAAGACTTTGTAACTAGGATCTGGCTGTTTTTCACCAGTGACACTAAAAACACATTTTACTCTTCCCTCAAACCATTTGTATACATTCGTGAATGATTCTGTGATTCAACGCTAAATGCATAGGAATCCAGTTTTTAGCTCAGGTGAGGGCTTGTGCAGGTCAGTGGGCTTACATTCACCTCTCACCCACCTTCTGGCTCAAAGATCTGCTTTAATGAGGACACTCCAGGTCCCCACTTGATAGAAGACAGTTGGGTGCCTACCCAAACCAACAGAAGGACATCTGTGGGTGGAAATCTAAGAGAGGGGAAAGCCTCCAAAGGGTCAACGTCACTCAGCTGGAACAGGGTGACATCAGCCAGGCATTGTGGGTAACCGCGAAATATATACTCAGGAGTCACGTGTGAAAACGCCCTTGACGGCCGCTTGGTCTGCCCCAACCCGCGCAGGTGTCTCCCTTACCGTCCGCCAATTCGTCGAGGCTCGAGAGCTTCCGGCTGCCATCAATGGTGTAGAGAGTGCGGACGCCTTGGGGCAAGTTGACGTTGTCCGACAAGGACCTGGTGAGCTCGATGAGGAGGGCGTCGAAGGAGCGGAAGCGGTCGCTGGAGATGGGATAGACCAAGCCCTTGAAGTACTTGTCCCCGTTCCGATAGAAGCGAGCTTTTTTCGCCTTCTTCTCCGAGCTGAGGGCCTGCAGGGTGCGCGTGCGGTAGAAGCTGCAGTGGGCGCTGTGCGCGGGGCTCGGGATGAGCCCATTCCCTTTGGGCCCAGAGCTGCTGCTGCAAGTGGAGCTCCCCCCTCCCCGGCGGGAGCTCGAGCGCTGCTGCCTTTTGTCCCTCTCTTCGAAATGCTCCAACTCAATGCACCTCCGGGGACTGGCCATTGAAGAGCTTCGTCTCCTTGCACTGCAGCCGCCCCTTCCCCAAAACAATATCCTCCCCCCCCTCTCTCTCTCTCACACACACACACACCTCCCTTAAACGCCTCTCCTTGTCACGCGCCCTTCCCAGCGAGATGCCCGGGAGTGGAGACCACCTAGCTCAGCATCCCGCCAAAACGAGGGTGGGGGGAGACTGCGGTCCCTCAGTCGCTCGACGTCCTCGAGCCCTTCGCTAGGAGCAGCTGCGCCCAGGACTCCGTGTCCATCAGTGGAGAGCAGAACGCCCTCTTCAAGTCACCCGCGCGCAGGCACCAAAACGCGCCCTCCGCGTCCTCTTCCAGCGCCTCAGCTCAGCATCGCCCGGTCAAAGGCGACCACAGGGGCGCAGTAATAACACAGAAAACACACACCGCTCGGGACGCCCGTCGTTTGCTGCTGACCGGTCGCCAAGCCCCCCAGGGTGCCTCCATGCAGCCTCAGGCGCGTGCACGGTACAGAGAGGATGCTGCCGGCAGCGTCCCCCTCAGTCGTTTCATTCTCTACCAGAGGACAGGGGAGGCGGGGCTGGCGCGCCTATTCCGCTCCGTGCCGGCGCGCCCGCTCCCTTAGAACCTTCCCCGGAGCCCCGCCAGAATCCCAGTTGATTAGAGCGCCGTGAGACCCACCAAAGCGCGTCGGCGGGGGCTCTTGCTGCTCTCGCCCTCGCTCGCCTCGCCTGCAAGGCAGAGCCTAAACTAGCCAAATCCCTGCTCTTCCAAACGCACCCGCGCAGGCGCATGCACAGTCCAACCGGCGGCCGCAGTCGTGCAGATCTCCCGGGTGGTAGCAGACCGCGAACAGCAACACCCAGAAAGGCTGCAAGAGCTGCCGTGAAGAGGAAGAAAAAAGGAAAGGAAACAGGCTTCCTCCCTCGCCCCTTTCTTTTCCTGTGCCGGCAACCCCTTAGGAAGCCAGACACAGAGAATCCAACAGGAGGAGCAAACCGGCGCTGTGGTGGCTGCCTGCAACCCGGCCCATATGCACTAATAGCAATGCAGTGTGTGACAGAGGCAGCCAAAGGCTGCTGCTGGGTCCTAAAGCTAGCCCAATTCATTTCCGCAGATTCTTAAAACCGTTATCCTGAAAGCCCGATCTTAACACATTTCCGGTCTTACTATTCCCTCCCCAGATATCCATCTATATTTCTCCCGTTACATTTTAACATCACGGTCACTTTCTTATGCTTAAGTCTCAAACTACCCATTGCATGGGGGACTCTTAGATTATCGGCTTTATTCATCTCACCACAGTCCTGTGAGGTAGATCATTGTTGTTTCCACTTCAAATGGGAAGCAGAGGCTGTGAGATAGCAGCTAAACCAAGAAAGAGCTGTGTATTCTTAGCTCATTTAAAGTATTTATTTTGTTTATGTGTTTATAGCATTTATGTCTTTCATCATTGATACAAACAAAATACTTCCAGTGCAGGAGTGACAAACAGATTAAAATAGTGCCTAACTGCTCATCCTATGCATGTCTACGCAGAAGTAAATTCCAGCCAGCTCCCTGGACCATGAGACTTGCTCCCAGGCAATCTGCTATCCTGTTTCCTGGGAGTAAGTCCCATTGAACACAATAGGACTTCCCTCTGAGTAGACATATATAGGATTGCCCAGTAAATTTGATAAACCAATGTCTAACACTCTTATCCCAGGGACTTAGGGCACAATTCTATGCATGTCTGCACAACAAAAGTAAGTCCTATTGTCGTCAATGGGGCTTACTCTCAGGAAAGTGGATAGGATCACAGCCTTAGGGCCCAATCCTATCCAACTTCCCAGCACTGATGCAACTGTTCTAACAGGGTGTGCGCTGCATCCTGTGGTGCGTGGAGGCAATCATGGAGGCCTCAAGGTAAGGAAATATTTTAAATTGCCTTAGCTTGGGGCTGCGTTGCAGCTGCATCAGTGCTAGAAAGTTGGATAGGATTGGGGCCTTAGGCTGCAATCCTATCCACACTTACCTGAAAGTAAGCCCCACTGACTATAGTGGGATTTACTTCTGAGTAAACATGCATAGGTTTATGCTGTAAATTAAGGCTACAATCCCTTAAACTATCTGGTGGTAAGCACCATTGAACAAAATGAGACTTAGTTTGGAATTAACAAGGTTGCACCGTTTAGGCCAAAATCCTAAAATAATATGAAGTTGTAACTTTATGCCTAGAACTTTATGCCAGCCCAGGAGCATCACAATGTGCCATAAGGCACAACTGGGCAAAGGCCGTGCTGGCCTCCCAGTACCAGATTCAGCCCCGGACCTGGTGAGTTTGCACTGGCTGAGGAATACCAGCACAGAAGGTTGGAGAGGCCAGAACGGGGCATGTTTGGCTGGAGGGGAGGGGGGGACTGGTGAGCTGTTTCTGACTATTTTCTATTGTTCTTACATGTATAATAACCTTATATAAACTCTATTCTCCACATTTGTGAGCAGAAAATACCCCCTGCTGAATCAGAGCTACAATGCACCACATTCCCATGTCCCACCTATGTTGATTAATTGTTTAGCTGAAGTGAGAGTCTGATACCTTATTTGCTTGCACAAGCAGAATGCTGTTGATAATGCGTTTACCATGAATATTCAAGTTTCTTTTATTATACATAGTCATGAATGTATATTGACAGAATTCACTGCATTTTTCTCAGCCTATGTTTAGGCAATGAGTATGAGTAATATGCAATGTGAAGCATCATTCAAGGGGCCTACTTTTTATATCTGTCTTGAATTTTTATGGTTTTCAGAAAAAAAAAGGACTGGACTGTGATTCAGCCAGTTTAATAGGCCTACAGGAAAATACGTTTCCTACTGAGACACTGAATACAAGATTCTTAGATTGGTCCTGTAAGGCAGATAATTTCATAAGAACTTCCCGTCACCATTTTTTATGACAGTGTAAAGAGTAGAGACAGATTTTGAATGCAGCATATGAGAGGAAGAAGAAATACACATGGGTAACTTGCTCAAGAATACCCTGTCACTGCATGTGCTTCTAGGGCTTTGCTGTTAATTACTTCAGAGATTATCCATTATTAATTTTACAAAGCAAGCACGCTGTTTCTCTTCTAGACATATGAGTGATGAACGTCCTTCAACCCATTGCAAGTTTCATCACTTTTGCTCTTTGATTAACAGCAAAATCCAATCTAACTTTCCGTGCTGTGATGCAACAGCACTGAAATGGCCTCCACTGTTTCCAGCAGAAGATGGAGGTCTCCCCAAGACATTTGTCCCCTTCCCCTGGGGTATTATATGGGCCAGCAGCTGCTGTGGGGTTATTCAGGCATCAGCAAAATCACTGGCGGAAGCCCAACCAACCCATGTTGGGAAATCAAGTCTGGGAAGGGGGATAGGATACAGTGGAAGCCACTGGTGCTATTCCTGCCCCTCCTGGACCCAATCCATCCCATTACCAATCTCTGCCTACCCTGTCACACATCCTCCCCACCTCTGTTCCCACCTACCCAGGGAGCTTACCTGCTCGGTTAGGTGCTCCACTTGGATCTGCTGCTGCCATTCTGGTGCAGCCTTTAGCACTGGCACCCGGAGCATCTGCACTGTCGCAACATGCGTTTCAGCACATTTGGGACAGTGCATGTGCTCATTGCACTGGTGCTAGGCCAATTGTGTGCTAAGATGGACCACACACACACACACACACACACACACATTAGGATAACAAACTGCTGTAAATCGGAAGGCTTTACCCTATCCTTAGCACACACACAAAAAAAGTGTAGCTTACTAACCCAGTGTGAGGTTCAATTAATCCCAAGCTAACTAATAAAATGATGAAGAGGTGGGGAAGTGGAGTGATGACTTGAGCATAACACCAACTGTAAACAAAATAATATGATGCAGTTGGTGTTATGGTGTTTAAAATAAAATAGATATAATAATTGCTCCTGGAGGATTTCCCTTGGCAGGGCAGTACAGTACAGGAATAGAACAGCAGCAAAAATACTGTGCTCAATAAAAATGATATTATGACTCAAGAACAGGTGCTAGTAATTTAATGTCTTGTTCAATGCAATTGGGGTGCAAAATGACCCTAGCACCTTTAATGTGTACAATAACATTTACAAAATGTTAAATGACTGGGAGCACAAAACACTACAACTTCATCAATAGTGATGTTGGCATTATAAAGACAGGTGTGACCCAGTGCTGAGCTCACCTCCTTAAACAACACAAGAGTATAATTTTGAAGTGCACAAGTATTTTGCAACTATACATGGAATGCATAAATATAGTCCAAAAGCTCTTTACAGGCCCCGAGTACCAATTTCACTTCCTTTTATGGATCTGATGCTTGGACTTCTGGTTGTGTTTATGTTTGCTAGCATTAAGCATATGACTAGGATGCTTTCATACTTATATTTAGTTTGTGTGGGGGGATATATTCGGTTTCATCTTAAACCGTAATGAATATAAAACTGAAATGCACTTGCTTTCCATGCTGTAAGCTAAACTATAAACACCAGAAGGGAAAGATGCCACTTTTGCATTACATATTTTTCCTGTTAGGAATTAAGGCTCCAATTCTAACAACACTTACTTGGGAGCAAATCCCATGGAACTCAGTGGGGATATGCATAGTCTTGCACTGCCAGTTGAGCATTAATAGCTTGACCAAATTGAACCTCACTATCTGATATCAAATAGCATAATGGCAAGAGAAGATGCAGTCCTATGCAAACTTCCCTGGTGCATACCTCTAATTAAACTGAATGTGACATATTTCTGAGTAAAGTAGGATAAGATTGCAATGTACATGTTTTGGTTTATGCAAGACAAGCCAAATTTCTAGAAACCAATATTTATTCTTGAGAAGCTATCTTGAGAAGCTTTCCCCCCTTTTTTATTACAAAAAAAGTTTCTCCTTGGCAGGTCGGTCTCTCTCTCTCTCTCTCACTCACTCACTCACTCATATGGAAGAAACATGCATGCCATATTTCAGAAGAAATTGTGGTTTTTTTCAGTATATCTGACGATATAAGGTCAGATATCGTCTCAGTTTCTTTATACAGGTGTGCCCCGGTATCCACTGATTCCTTATCCATGGATAACATGAATACTGTCATGCTTATTAAAAAGATGGAGGAACATTAAACAAATCTCATTTTTTTATCTTGCAGCAAAACCACTGATGTTCCCCTATCTTTAAAAAGCTGTCCCCAATATCCACAATGGGGTCTGGAATGAAACTCCAGCAGATATCGGGGCATGCCTGTACTCTGTATAGATACAGCGGATACTTGCAGGTATACACTTACAGTTTGGATCCAATTGTACCATACTGGTATGCATCTTGATTAAGCTAAAATGCTGTGACGACGCCTAGTACTTCCTTCTGAACCTGAACTGTTTATTGAACCCTAGAGACTTCATTATATGAATACTGAAGCCTTGTATTTGGTGCAGAAGGGTGTCACACAACCTGCATCTGCCTGCCATCCCCCTGCAATATGAAGGAGGATATCACACACCCTACATCTACATGCCATCCCCCTTTAATCCATTGCCCACAAAGCCATTTGGCTCTCTTCTTTTTCCTTTGGAGGCTCTGGGAAGGAACAAAGCAGAGGAGGATGAGGTGGCTTCATGATATGGTTGCCACCTCCTTCCTTTTCCTTTGGACTCCAAAATAAAAGGAGGTGGCAACAGCCAGATCTCTAATGCTGCCTCCTTCTCCTCCCAATGGAAAAGGAAGTGAGCCAAATGGCTTGGTAGGCAATGGATTGAAGGGGGATGGCATGTAGATGTAGGGTGTGTTATATTCTTCTTCAGTCTGCCACTCTTCCCAACTTGTTGAAATGATTGTTTCTGTTTGTCCTTGTACTAGGTTGGTCCTGTTTATATTTGTTTTCTAATACTGGTAGTACAGGCATGTTCCAGAATCCGTTGGGATTCCATCCCCACCTCCCATCCCCGTGGTTACCTGAAACTGTGGAAACTGGGGGTGCCTTTTTAAAGATAGGGGAGCATCAGTGGTTTTGCTGCAACTAGGTAAAAAAAATTGTTCAATGTCAAAATGGTACTAATTTTTAAAAAGTAATATTCTAGCTTTTATCTTTACCTTGAATATTGGTGGCTACAGCATCAAAGATGCCACCTTCCTGACATCTTGTTAGCAATCTGTCTTGTGGACAGTTTTTAATTGAGATAAAGGTAAAGGTTTCTCCACAACCGAATGGTCTAGTCGTGACCAACTGTAGGGGCTGGTGCTCATCTCCATTTCAAAGCCTGTAGAGCCGGCGTTTTGTCCGAGGACAAGCTTCCGTGGTCATGTGGCCGGCATGACTATACGCCGTAGCGCACGGAATGCCATTTCCTTCCCACTGAAGTGGTCCCTATTGATCTACTTGCATTTAGGTGCTTTCGAACTGCTAGGTTAGCAGGAGCTGGGACAAGCAATGGGAGCTCACTCCGTCACGCAGTCTTGAACTCCCAACCTTCCGGTCGGAAAGCCCAGCAGCAGCGGTTTAACCCGCTGCGCCACCACATCCCTCAATATTTATCTCAATAGAGATAAATAATAATAAAAGCAGTAATGATTTTTCCCTAAAAATACAGGAGTTTTATTGGTAAAATTGAGCTCTGGATCTGGTGTTTCCTGTCAGTTAGTTAATCCGATGGTTGGTTTAAGACCCCCTTAGCAGTACATTCAGGCCCACAGACCATCTGAGGGAGGTAGTAATTGCCTGGAAACAGCTTCTTCAGTGGTACTTACTGCACTTTCTTGGTGCTTATATAAACTTATACAAACATACACACACACACCCATGTAGGAAAAACAGTTTCTTCTGAATGTGCTATATGTTCTTATTTGATACATTTGTCTATGCATGTTTAGGTGTTAACATTTTGCTCCTTGAGTTTGTCAGCATAAACAACCAATTTTCACTTCAGTTTGTTTCTCGTGTGCACATATAACAGTATTATAAAACTTGAAGGGTCCTGAGATATTTTAATTGGTCTGTGAGAACTGATAAACAACATTGAATGAGAAAATATTACTTGAAATAAAAAATTTTAAACTATTGATCCCCCCCCCACACACACAAACACTCCTGGTAGAAGAGAAGAGACATATTCTTGATGTTTATTATGTCAAAAGGAAACAAAACCACTTAATTTTGCTAAATGAAGATGGTTGTTTTAAAGACGTCGCATTTTAAGGACATTGAGGTGCAATCCTTGAGAGTGCAATTCAGGGTGCAATTGGACATTGAGGGTGTCCGATATTAAGGACATTGAGTGTGCAACTTGCATTGTGCTGGCACAGTGCTCTTGCACCAGGTCAGCTCAGGTGCAAACATGTTGTAAGGGAGGATGGTGCTGTGTGCTAGCCTCTCTGACTCAGGCAGCCCAATTATAAGTAAGGCTGACATAACAGGGCTGAATCCTAAAGCCCATTAGGAGGCAGCAGCAACAAAGTGCAAACCAAGGGGAGGCTTTGCCCTTACACCCACGTAAGCCCCAGTCATCGCAATGGGGCTGCTCAGATCTGCACCTGCTGTCGTGCAGGTGCAAGTGCGCAGGAGCAGCCTGAATTGGGGCCGCCCTGGCCGAGGACGGGCTTTAGGATTTGGCACTACGGCCATCCTGCGTCACAACCTCCATCTCTGCCCATTGCGCTGCTCAGTTATGCCCTGGCACACCTCTGGAATGCCCTCGGCAAGGCCCAGCGCCAACTGTGTGCCACCGACACTTGATCAGCACAAGGCTGGCATTGCTGGCGGTTGCAGCAGCACCAACGCTCGGGCGCCGCTTCTTGGGCGAGCATTGGCGCTGCTGCTTGCACCGGTCCTGTACCGCCGACGCTGATGTGCTTGATGGCACATTTGTGACAGTGCCTGGCCGGCGCAAGAGCGTACTGCCAGTGCAACGGGGGTATAGGATTGCGCTCTGAGAGTGGTCCAAACATACTTTAAGGTGTCTCTTGTGCCAGCCAAGCTTTGCTGAAATCATGGGCGCCGACTTGATTTCATCATTGGGCGTGCCGAAAGCCATGCCCCTGACATCGACATCACCATGCCAGGCCACGCCCACACAGCAGGAAAACACTGTCTTCAAATTAAATAAGCAAGCAAAGCAAGCAAACAGTATTTATATACCACTTTTCAACAAAAAGTTCACAAAGCGGTTTACAGGCAAAAAAATAAAGTTAAATTGGCTCCCTGTCCCAAAAGGGCTCACAATCTAAAAAAAAAAAATGCAGAACACCAGCAGCAGCAGCCACTAGAAAAGACACTGCTCTGGGGGTGAAGAGGGACTGTTACTCTCCCCCTGCTAAATAGGAGCACCACTTGGAAAAGTGCCTCTTGCACAAATCATGTGCACAATCTATTGAACACAGATAATGTCTGCATCACTTCTGCCCCCATTTCCTTTTCCAGCCCTGAATAGTGGGTCATGACGAGCCCTTCTAAAGCAAGAGTTAGGAGTGGGTGGGTTTCGGGTTCCCCCTAACTTTCTTGATGTAATTAAAATAGCAAAGTGTGGTGTGTTATGTGTTCTCATCTCATCCTAATTTTTGGATAGTATGCTGGCTCCTGGCTGTGACTTTGACGTGGTAGTGAGGAGCTACGCCCGCAACGTACTCATGAGGGGTGCAGGACACTCTCACTGAGTTTTCTCACAGAAAACTGTCTTCAGGCAAAGTAATTCTGCAGCGGTGGGTACCTTGACATGGTGGGCAGGGCAAGGAGGCGGAGGTGCCAGCCTGGCAAAGGCACATCCACCACTTCTCTGCATGCAAACTGATTCTGCAGCAGTGGTGCAGAAGATTTAGTCAAGAGGGTTAATGCCTCCGTTTGCCTGAAGATAAGAGCTGAAGATCCGAAGGTCGCCAGCTCGGGACTGCCGGAAGTCTCTGTGAGCGGCAGACCTTGCAAACTGCGGCTGATTAAAAAGCTGAGTTCCAGCTGCCTCGTGGGAGGAGGAGTGTGCTGGTCAGCTGCGTCTCTGGTGGGAGCAGGGAAGCCTCTTATCAGCCAGCAGAAGACAGATGGGCGGCTAAAGAAAGAAGACTAAATCCAGAAAGATCCATCTGTATGAGTGTTGTTCTTGAAAGATAGAACGTTGCTGTATAATTGTAAAAACCTTTGGGTTTGTCTGCCTATGTAAACCGCCTTGAGTTACAGTCATTAGAGTAATGCAATGATCTTAAGAAAGGCTGTATATAAATACGAGCATTATTATTCTTATTGGTGCCCACCTATGGCGAAATTATTGGGGGTGCCGTCAGCATACCAGCACCCACAGAGTTGGCGCCCCTGGGTCTAACTGTGCCAGCCTAACTCCAGGTTAGGATTGCACCCACAGGCCTCTCCTGGCAGTTTGGACTTGTGCCTGCTATTTTGTTGGCAAAGATCTGAGCAGCCATATTGGGCTGCATGCGGCTTACCGCAGGGCAAGGGGATTACGTTCCCTTGCACACCACTAAGCTGTGCTGCCTCCTAATGTGGTTAGGAGGCAGCGCAGGTCAGCCAGCCAGCCTGTTTCAAAGCAGGTTAGTATTGCCCCCTGAGAAAAATAGGAAAGTAAACACACGGATCTTAAAGGATGTGGCTTGGGAAGGTCAATGTTGGATGAGTGACTGTATTCAGAAGAATTTCTGCACAAGACAAAGTGAAGAAGCAGGAAAGTGGCACTGTTGTCATGATGTAACAGATAATATGTTACAAACACTTACCACAATATCTAATGAGTTAATCTGAGGCATCTAAAGTTTCATGAGAAAAGATTCAGATGAAAGAAAAACATCTTTACAGGAAGCTGCATAGGGAATGAAGATGTAGATAAATGTGACTGATTAAAGATCAGTTGCATGCACGTACACATTTGGGAAGCTGTATGCATTGCCCATGAAAGGCCACTTTGTGTTGTACACCTCGCATATTGTCAGCCGGGGTAGTAAATGACACACATTGAATATGCACTTGGACACATGCATGAAACTAGCCTGACTCAATTAGAAGTGCTGAATTAACTGCACACATAAAAATGCAGGGACCCGTCAATGCAGGCAGACTTACTTCTCCATCTATGAATAATATCTGATAAAGCTTTCTAAAAAGTCAAAAAACCAGAAGTGCAAAAGAAACACAGCCTGGCCTGGAACCAGTACACTGTGCAACTGGTCCTGTTCATCCAAGAGAGGGCTGGGACTTGAATAACAAGGGCCCACCCCCTCTCCCAGCAGCAGAAAGACAAACCTTTTTCGGATCAAAGAGGGAGTTTCATAAGCTATTTGATATGACATAAGAGACTTTCTTTCAAAAGACAAGAAAAAAGTATCCCTTTAAAAAGGTTACTAGGTGTGTTCAATAACCTGAGCTTATTTAAAGTAGCTCTTTGTCTCTCCGCTGCTGTCACGTATGAGGCAAGGATGCAGACTGTGTGGTTAGGGGTGCAATCCTTACCTAGAGTTTGGCCACCACAGTTTGGCCAGCAAAGTTTGGCCGGCACAAGGCACACCGTAAAGCACGTTTGGACCACTCTCGGAGTCAGGGAGGATGGTGCACGTCTGTGTTCTGGTCTCTCTGACTGCGAGAGTGGCGAGAGTGGTCCAAACATACGTTACAGTGCCCCTTGTGCCGGCCAAACTTTGCTGGCCCAAATGTGCTGGCCTAATTCCAGGTTAGGATTGAGCCTTAAAAGTATTCACCATAATTCTGGAAGAGGGAAGTCAGTGTATCAAAGACAACCAGGTTGAGCTCTTTACCTCAGAAAGTGGAGCAAGAGCATCTGGCCAATAATTATAATACATATTTTAAAATGGATACTGCCGAAGATGAGGATAATTTTATTTAAGTACTTACCTGGAGGTTGTTTTATCCTTTCTCCTGCCTGATAGAGAACTAGCTAGCATGAAATGGAGAAACTAAGGACTAATTTTCCCACAGCTCCAGTTGTAGGATGTGCATGTGGTGTGCTGCAGGAGGAAGCCTTGGGCATTTTGGATCTTGCTACCATGAACCAAAAACATAATGTGAAAGAACGAATGCCAGTGAACGCGTCAGTGAGTCGTTCTCAGCCACAAAACATGGAAAAGAGGTAGACAAATCATGTGAGCAGGCTGTTTAGGTTGTACATTCCAAGTCCACATAAAATTTTCAACAAATCAAAGAATTTGGAATTTTAACTTCCAAGACTCACAGCACTAATATTGAGGCTATTGTGAACCAGTCCTAAGAGCGGGATTTGGCTGCTGTTGCTGTGCTTCCCCATTCAGTCACCTGGCAAGCTTGTCTAAAGTGTACAACTCTCTCTCTCTCTCTCTCTCTCTCTCTCTCTCTCTCTCTCTCTCTC
>JAJKFI010000003.1:29527642-29543747 GCA_029204185.1 Lerista edwardsae
TCTCTCTCTCTCTCTCTCTCTCTCTCTCTCTCTCTCTCTCTCTCTCTTTTTGTAATGAGTTGGAAGGATGTAAAATCCAATGATTGGGGAGAGGGGTGATATTTACGAATGTCAATGTATTCAGATTGTGTATCCGGTACAAAATATACAGAACATATCTTTTGTCAGAAATGTGTCACATGGGAAGGGAAGATGGCTTCCCTTGGCCAACTGAAATTGTTCTGTGGACTGTGAGCAGAGTTAAGCCTCTCTTCTATTGTGTAGCTGTTTCGGAATTTCTTTTGATTGTATGTGTGAAGATTTTGTGTTGTTATTATTATTGTTGTTGTTGTTGTTATTGTGTGTGATTAAATGTTACTATTTTGTTATTGTTGTTGTAAACCACCCTGAGTTCTGCAGGAGAAGGAAGGCATATATTTTTTCTAAAATTAAAAAAAATAAAACTAATTTTCTTTGTGTAAGGACAGCCATGTGATAGCTGGGAATGTGACTGGACAACCAACTCTTTCCCCACCTCTACATTGCAATCCAAAGTGTCCCCTGAAGCTGGAAATTCAGCTTGGGGGTTTTCCTGGATTCACAGCTGCACCTGGAGTCTCAGGTATCAGCGGTGGCCAGGGGAGCCTTTGCTCAGCTTCGGCTGATCCGCCAGCTGCGACCGTACCTGAGCTGTGCGGACCTGGCCACAGTGACCCATGCCCTAGTGACATCTAGATTAGACTATTGCAATGCGCTCTACGTGGGGCTGCCTTTGAAGACGGTTCGGAAATTACAACTAGTACAGAACGCGGCTGCTCGGGTGGTTGCTGGGGCACGTCGGTTTGACTCTGTTGAGCCGTTGCTTCGGCGACTACACTGGCTGCCGGTTCTGTTCCGGGCCAAATTCAAAGTGCTGGTGTTGACCTTTAAAGCCCTTTACGGCTCGGGCCCAGGGTATTTGAGGGACCGCCTCCTCCCATATAATCCGATCCGTACTCTGAGGTCATCTGGGGGGGCTCTTTTGACTGTGCCGCCACCAGGAGAGGTGAGAGGGGTGGCGGCCAGTAGGAGAGCCTTCTCGGCGGTGGCACCCCAACTTTGGAATACCCTCCCCTTGGAGTTAAGAACTGCTCCCTCTTTGGCGGTATTTCGGCGGGGGCTGAAGACCTTTTTATTTCAGCAGGCTTTTAGTTGCTGACAGGCTGGCTGGCTTTTTTTTGCACTCTTTTTATATATTTTATGATCCTAGGAATTTGTTGTATGTTATATTTTTAATATTGTTTTTATTGTCTTAATACTGTTTTTAATTATTGTTTTTTACTGTGTTTTTAACTTTGTAATGCCGCCTTGAGGGCCTTTGTGGCGGAAAGGCGGGGTATAAATCAAATAAATAAATAAATAAATAAATTATAGGCACAGTTCTGCTGATATGGTTTTCCTTTTACAGCCAGTAACAGCTTATTGAGCTGTTATAAGATTAATGTTCTGGAGTCAGTTCATGGGCACAAATTTAGAATCCCCTGAAAGAGTCATGATTGTCAGTCTCAGACCAAGTTAAATGTTTTGTCTTTTCTTTCTCCCCTGAGCCAACCTTGGGGCAAGAATAAGTCTGTGCAGCTTGAACCATACTCTTCTAAGATGCAAAATGTTTTCTGAGAGACTATGATGCAAGCACTGCCACCTGGTGGTTACCGATGGGACATTTTTCTAGTGTTGCACTGAGAAGGGGACAATGTGAAACTGAGGCTTATATTCCTATCAAAACAGACCAGGAGACAAAGAACTGATAAGTTTTGTGAATCCAAGAGTACTTGGTATTTTTCTCACACAGCAACTACACAAATCAGATATTAAAGATAGGCTGTGCTGTGGCACAGAGCATTTCAACCACTTAGCTCAAAGAAACAAAAAAGATACAATTCTAGCCGGCACCAGAAAGCCTGAAGAAGCTATTTTGATCCAACCACCATTTAATTGATTTAAATATTTGCTCATAGGCTGTCTTTCAGTCTTAGCATCCAAAATAGCTAGCCAAAAACAAAAAATAAAGCTACTTAAAACATCAAAAATCAAAGCTAATTCAAGAGCTGATAAAAAAGAGCACCAAAGTGACTATAATACCAGCAAAGATACCAGCAAAAGACTCTCAAAGAAATGTAGAAATAAAATTACGCATTAAAAGCCTTAAAAAGTGCCTTCATCTGGTCCTGAAAAGATGACAGTGACTGCAGTTTTTAAATACAATAAATAAATAAATAAATAAATAAATAAATAAATAAATAAAAATAACTTACTAACAGCATAACTTTGCAAGCTTCTGCTGCACAGAAAAATGTAATCAAGGTTTGGATGTCAAAATCTGGGGCCTTGCTATAGAGAACATTTGTCAGGAATGAAGCGTGCTACTTTTTGTACTGAGCTTGTCTGAATAGAGATATTATGTCTTTTAAAATCACTGTGGTTTTTGTCCTTTTAAAACAAATCCAACCCTGAGCTCCTAGGCACCCATAGGAGCAGTGGTGCCAAAATGGCTACTGCTGCTTCCTGTGGGAGCTGTGGCAGCCACTAGGATCTACAGGGGGACATTCGTCTCCTTCCCCCAAGTAAAGCCTCAGTCTCTGCAATGGAGCTATTCCACTCTGCTCCTCCCATTCTCCCACTCAGTTCTGCCCCCTCCCCACCTCCGCCCACCCCGATGGGCCTTACTGCTGGCAAACGCTGCTGTAGCACTGGCTGGCTGTACAGCCAGTGGTGTCATCTAAATGATTTAATAACAGGTACTCACTTTTGATTGGCACGTGTCAGGACCCGCCCACCGGAAGTGACGTCATAAGCCGGAAGTGATGTCGTGGCAGGAAAGGACATGAAAAAAGCCCTTTTTGAGGCCTCAGACAATTTTAAACTGACCCAACAGTTGCAACAGTATTCCACAGCACCCCCAGAACATGTTAAGGAGGCCTGGCATCATGTTAAAGTGACCCAACAGTTCCAAAACCCCAGAGCAGCTCATTTTTCAGTGGCAGGGCAAGGCAAGGCTCCGCACGCTGCCTGCCTGCCTCTGAGAACGTGCAGGCAACTCAAACGAGCAGGAAATTCAAACGTTGCAGGGGGCGGAGTCAACGAGTGGGCGGGGCCAGCCATAATCCTAGAAACCGGTACTCGCGTACCCCCGCGTACCCTCTGCATGACATCACTGTGTACAGCCTACGCTGAGGCACAGTGCCGACTGATGCCAGCCCCAGTGCAGGCGGCACCTACTCTCCGGGTGCTGTAAACATGCTTTAAGGCACGTTTACGACACCCAGAGCCAGTGGTAGGCAAGTACCATCCTCTATAGAGCCCTTAGGCTCCGGCTCTACTATATTTTATTCTGCGTGGAACCTCTTTAATTTCAACAAAACTTATCTATGTAAACAAATGTGTTTTTCACGCGTGATTCAAAGCTCCGTCCTAGTGATTTCTTTTGATGATTTACATTGTGTGGATTACGGATTCTTGCTAGCAATTGTTATTTGTTTTCTTTTTCTGCTTATTGCAGCAGAGAAAACATCTGGGGATGAGTCATACAGTTAAAAAAGCATCTAGAATTCATGTGCATTCTTGAAACTGTGTTTTCTTCTAGAAGCGGGCAGGACTTTCATTTTTCTGACAGAGCAGAGATATTTATATAAACAAAACTGAAAAGGTTATAAGCTCCTTTGTGCTGTATTAAGCTTTACTGTCTTTGGGAGAGTGGCAAAACAAGGATGACACACTACAGCAAAAATACGTGTTTTACTAAAGCAAAACAAAAAGAAAAAAGAATAATGCCAAATATTGTATGTACACTGCCTTTTGAAGATATTTTGTACTTGATTATATGTTCCTATTAGTTTAACCCTTTAATGTCCCAAATAGTGTTGGTGCCTTTTTCTGAAGCCCTGCACTAAGACCTAGTGTCCCCCAAGTTAGCAGCAGTGGATTGGACCCACTTTTTCGAATGGCACTCATGTTGGGACCCACCAGAAGTGATGTCATTAACCTGGAAGTGGTCATAGCCAGAAGTGACATCATCAAGCAGGAAGTGCTGTCATTGCAACATAATGAACTGACACAACAGAAATGTAATTTGGCATTCCTGGACTGCAAAAATTGTACAACCATTGAAACATTCCTGATAGAGAGCAAGATTAGGGCAAAATATTATGTAAAAGCACTGAACTAAAAACAATTAAGAAAAACCCTTGTGATACCATAACAGGACTCACTGCAATCCACTACTATAGGCCCTCTACAGGACTGGGCGATCAGTCAATTTGTTAAAGGGAAAATTCTTCTCTAATCCACCACCACCACCACCACCAGCAATCAACAGGAGGCAATAAAATTGGCAAGGCCTGCAGGTAGGAAACTTTTAATTAAAGGCACAGGAACACTGATTGCAGTACCAAGAACACACCGATTGCAGTACCAAGCAAGGAACATGTACAAAAGCAAAAAGTTGGAACTTTTTCCAAGCTTAGTTTGAACTTCAGCTTGTAATGACTTACCTAAAGGGACCCTGTATGAAGCTTCCCTTGACAAATTAGATTATCAGATTAAAAGATTAGACTAGTATATGCCACTCTTTGAGGGGACACAGAAAAGCAAACACACCATCTAATAAGCGACAGACACTTAAGTGGACAACAAACGCTCTGAATTTGGATCAATTCTTTAATTTTGTTCAGGTCTTCACAAGTTCAAAGTATCACATTTAAATCTATGGACCAATAATTTGGCAAGATGAAGAAAAATAAAGAATAGACTTGAATGGAAAGAAGCAGCACAAATGAAGAGAAGTGACTTAATAGCGTTGTGCTTTATACTAACCCTACAGACACAGCATTTCTGTAAACTTGAGAGTTCTCTGCAGCTGACTTTCAGAACAGGAACAGATTCATTATGTGTGGAACTGCATGGAGGAATCAGGTAGGCGAGTTAGTAATAGTTGCTAGGAAGTATTGCCCAGAGCACCACAAGCAAGGAAGAAGAACAATGAGGCCACTCAAATGGGCTTTCTAGGATATACCCTATATATAAAAGGAATACATTAACTGGAGATTTTGGTGTCAGTTTATATAATGTAGGGCAGCCCCATCCATGATGAAATGTGTCAGTGGTGGGTGGCAGGGAAGCAGTGGGCTCAGGGTGCTCCTTCACCCAAGTCTGCCGCCTGCATCCCTCCCGCCTGCAAAGGATGATGAGCTGTTTAATGGATGGTTAATGGAGCAATCCTAACCTGGCACTGCACCGGTGCAGTGCTCTTGCGCCGCACCAGCGCTGTCCAAACATGCCATAAGGTGTGTCTGCACTGCTGATTCAGTCGCTGGGCCAGTGCAGGGAGCAGTGCTGGCGCACGTGCAACATGCAGCCTGCCAGCTGTGCTGGCCGTGTGCTGGCTTAGTTCTGCCACCTCAGGCTTGTGTCAAGGACATCTGGAGACGTAACAGGGTGGAGGGAGGGTGGACAGAGGTGGAGGGATGGGGCTGGGCCATTAGGCTGCATCCACGCCCCCATGCCCGGGCTAGGAGGCCCTGATCATATGGGCTGCTCCTGGTTGCGTGGGCTTGCACCTGCTATTTTGGGGACGGGGACGCAGATCCAAGCAGCCCCATAGGACAGACTGGTGCTTACCCTGGGCCAAGAGGATCATATCCCCTTGCCCCGCAGTGAGTGGCAACTGCCTCCCAGCCTGCATTAGGATGCAGTGCAGGTCAGCTGGCCTGCCTGTTCCAATACAGGTTAGAATGGTGCTCTAAAAGTTGTAAAAATAATTTGCCGCCTTGGGTGCCTTCAGGCAGAAAGGTGGGATATAAATCCAATAAATAATAATAATAATAATAATAATAATAATAATAATAATAAAATGCAACTTTGCAGGGTAGTAAGCATAATGAAATAAATGAGACTTGCTTCTACGTAAGCATGTATACAGTGGGGTTGCTCTGTATGGCTTGGGAGTAAACATCCCATGAAATCGGCATATGATTCATTTTCATAAACATAATCTCCTAATGGTATAAACAGGATATTTTATTATTGTTCAAGACAGGGTGAAAAAAAAAAAAAACTACTGAAGATTCCAGCTGTCAAAATACTTCATTGTGGAAGCAGTCCAATAGCCGAGCTCTTATGCTGTAATACGCGAGATTTTCTATGGTCATGTCTTTTTTGGGTTGCAGACCATGCAACAAATGGACATCTCCTAACTTGTTACTGGAAGTGCTGCTGAGAACTGATAGTTACAAACTGGTACCACAAAAGGTAATTTAAAAGAACACCAGATAGCATTCTCTCCCTGGGTTGATTTAAGGTCTTTAAAAAAGAGATAAATCAAATGGTGTGTTCGTGAGATAAGGAGCTTCTAACAGTTTGCTTGACCGGTACCAGCTTGCTCCTGAGTCAGACCTTGTTCCCAAAACATTTTCTCAAAGCAGTTAAAGAAAAAAAAAAACAGATATGCCAACAATGGTTGTAATGAAGTGGTTAAGAGACACAGGCGTAAATTTGGTTTGAATCTCATCTCTAGGGTTAAACTAGGTGTGATGGTGACAGATTTGCCTGAATCATGTTGAAACAGGTGGCTGAGTGGTGCTTTTAGCAGCAAAAGGGGTACACAGATGAACTGTATTCCCTGACCCCTGTTTAACTTCCTTGTGCTGCCCAGTTAGATTCCAGCAGAAATAGGAACCTAAGGAAAAGATAGGGAGCTGTATACGTGGGGCAAGGGTGGCTATGGAAGCATGCAGAGGAACAAACTAAAGGGAGTATAATCAATATCTGAGCAACAGCCTGTGGCGCTCAAGCCATTGATCCGCCTGGAATGAGGTCCTGAAGCCACTGCCATCCAGGTCCTATCCTGGCAGGGAACACAGAACAGGGGCATGGCTAAAGAAGTGCAGGGGGTGCAACTGCACCGGGCAACATGCTTTAAGGGGGCAACAAGCTGCGCTTGACAAAGTGGCCAAAATGGTGAAAACCTTGGTATGTATGTATGTATAATACCATCATGTTAAATACCATTTAATATGGAATTTAATGCAAAATGCAATGAAACAAACCAGAGTGTAATATCTTTATCAAACTTTATGGCCAAACCCCCCCAGAAAACGGAAATACAATTGTCATGTAAAAATCATGATTTTTAGGAAGAATGTTATATATTATCCAATACGGAATTTCATGCAGAATGCAATGAAACAAGTTAGAGTGTAATATCTTCATTCTATCAAAAGTGGTCAAAAAATCCCACAAGAAAATGAAAATGTAACTATGATGTCACTTCCTGTTATGTCACTTCCGGGGCATCGTTTTGCCCTCCGTGGTGGGCTACACGTTCATTAGCTATGCCAGTGATGCAGAAGCGGAACAATGAGGCCCCAGATCCTATGCCAGGCCCTATGCCTATGCCAAGTTGGCAGACTGCCAGCAAAGCACTTCTCCCCACCCTTTAACAGGTGGGGAGAGGGGAAGGCAGCAACACGACCCCAGGCTTGCACTGCTTTCCATTTCATGCATGCATGATGCAAGAATTTCCCTTATAATATTTGCTAAACTGCAGCCATTGGCAATTTTTTTTTATCTTTGGTCTCTTGTCAGCTGCAAGCTACTTGGATTAAAGTGGGTCAGACTGAGTAGCAAATAAGTCAGGAAAACACTGTTATTTTTAACCAGGTAATTCAATTAACTGCTGATCAGTTGAGAAGTACAAGAAGATTACCTTTGTCTGTGAAAACAACAGAGGGTCTTGTGGCACGTGAAGGACTAACAGATTTATTTCAGCCGAAGCTGTTGTGGACCAGTCAATTCTATCAAATGCATGCAACATGCTTTAGGGGTCAGGTATATATGCGTATATGGGCTTAAAGAAAAAGGCAAAAACAAAAGACAGTGAGGGGTCAGTGGAATGGAAGAGTCACTGACCACTGTATGGAGTTCAGTGATAATTCCAAACAAAGGTAATACAGTAGAGAAAAAGCGGGTTCTTTGGATATAATATGCTAAGTTAACTAACTGGCACATTCCTATGCCCGCTTGCTTCTCACGGTGTAAGGATAGCATGATGTCATTGCACACAGAAATCCAAATGAAATCCTAGCTTTGCTCTGTGCTTGTGCAACAGGATGCACAAGTTGTCACAAGTTGTCAGTACCTCATTGTGCACAAGCACTTCTTTCTCATGCACTTGAGTAGTGAACAGGAAACCTTGTACCCTAACAGGAATCTCATGAAGCTGGGTTGTCTTATAGCCCAACCCTCTCCAGCACAGGAGCAGCTTTGCCAAACGGCTACCGCTGGATCCTGAGCTGAACTCAGGCAGGCTGGAGGCCTCCTCAGATGGACGTTCATCCCCTTACCCCAAGTAAAGCCCCAGCTTGCTCAATGGTATCGAATGGTATGTAACATGATGGTATTATTCATACACACCAAGGTTTTCGGCATTTTGGCCACCAGCTCAGCTTGTTGCCCCACTAAAGCTTGTGGCTTGGTGCAATTGCACCCCCTTGCACATCTTTAGCCAGGCCCCTGGTGCCAACATGATTCCACATCAGACCACATGCGATGGCTCAAAAATGCACAAAAATTATTTTAAAATATTGTATAAAGTTTTCCTCAGGCTATGTGTATAAGATGTATGTGAAACATTAAATGAATTATGTGCTTAGACTTGAGCTCCATCCCCAAGATACTTCATTAGGTATGCTCAAGAATCTCCCCAAATGGAAAAATCCTATACCCCAAACACTTCTGGTCTCGAGCACTTTGGATAAGGGATGCCCAACCTGTACCTCTAATGCCTCATTATTGTTTCTACAGAAGCTTAGAGTTTTGTATCTGTCATTCCACAATCTCCTTCCTTAGAACCGTCTGCTGTACCAAACCTGAGTGAAACATTAATTCTTTATCAGAATGCATCCCAATGTACCTTTCAAAATGTGTATTGGATGTTAGTCAGCATTTGTTCTTCACCTACGCCCTTGGGCTGCATGTTGTTTTATTGTCCATGGTGCATTTCATAAGCATGTGCATTTATTGGACATTCAGTTTCTCTGGGGTTTCGCTTGCATCAACTTAAAATACATACTTTCTTTAAAAGAGACAAAGGATGCGCGAGATTTACTTTGTTTCACTCATTCTTCTAAGTGCACTCTATCTTTTCTTATCTTGTTTTTGTTTTTCATTTGACTTCTGGGGCCCTCTTATGAGGTGCAAAAGCACAAAATATTTACTGTATACTCTGTTTGAAATCCCTCATGGACCACCTTTCTGTTCAACTGAGCACTCAAATGCTTGCGCAGCCTACATAGTCTGGCCTGATTTTCAGTGAAGTGGGAAACCTATGTCTTGACTGCATCATTTCAAGGTCATGGTACTGGTGATGAAAGCATTCTCCTTAATATGAAAAATTCCCTCTGCATGGAGAACTGGATGTCAGAGAGAGGGGTTATAGCCCAGACAGGTTTCTAGTGAATCATTATTGGTTTCTAGAGTGTAATGTCTTTAATATTAATATTAAATATTAGTAATAGTATTACAGTAATTACTGTAATAGTTTTCCTTGTGGTGTTCCTATGGAAGTGGGAATGCTAAGTTTTGCAGGAGCCTGAGCTCCTGTTTAATGCAGCCCCTCCCCCTTTCCTCCAGAGCCATTCACAGCTTGGAGAGCAAAGCCTCTGAGCCAGCTGTCCTAGTCTCTAATGGCTCTAGAGGTGCTGTGTTACACAGGAGCTCAAGCTCTTGTAAATCTTAGCGCTCCCCCCCCCGTAGGAATGCCACTGGTACAGGGAATTTTTATTTGGGAGGGGAGCGACAAAGAAGTATCCACTTGTGTGATCATCTGTGTACGGTCTTAAATAGTACAGTTCAGACATAGGTTTACTATCAGCCAGTGGCACCATTAGGATTTGCATCAGCCAGTGCGAAAGCCAATTGAAGGCCAAATGGAAGAACCAATTATGTCACCCAAATGACGGACCTCCTCCCGAACCAGGCTATACAGAGAAAATAATAATATCATACGCACACCCTAAATGAAGTGCCAGCACTAGGCTGGTGTAACCCCCATTAACTTTATTTATTATATAAGAGTACATGTCACCAGTGGTGTCATCTAAATGATTTAAGAACAGGTACTCACTTTTGATTGGCACGTGTCGGGACCCGCCCACCGGAAGTGATGTCATAAGCCGGAAGTGAGGTCATGGCAGGAAGTGACATGAAAAAAGCCCTTTTTGAGGCCTCAGACAATTTTAAACTGACCCAACAGTTGCAACAGTATTCCACAGCACACCCAGAACACGTTAAGGAGGCCTGGCATCATGTTAAAGTGACCGAACAGTTCCAAAACCTCAGAGCAGCTCATTTTTCAGTGGCAAGGCAAGGCTCCGCTTGCTGCCTGCCTGCCTGCCTGCCTGGCTCTGAGAACATGCAGGCAACTCAAACGTGCAGGAAATTCAAACGTTGCAGGGGGCGGAGTTGACGAGTGGGCGGGTGAATGGGAGGGGCCAGCTGTAATCCTAGGAACCGGTACTCGCGTACCCCCACGTACCCCCTGCATGACATCACTGCATGTCACCCAATTAATCATTGAACAGCAAAAAACCAGTGGCCAACTTTATGACACTCACACAACTGAATACAAGTTCTAGTATTACCTCTGATACATAAAAATGAGAGCGGACTCATACGAGCACCTTACTGGTTCCATGCCATGTCATAACACCTCATTGTATCTTGGAATAATCAGTCTCATTGGCCAGTTTTGAATTAAGAAAATCTACCTTTTGCAATATATAGGGCAGTTGTGTTTTCCTTTTCTGGTTATTTGGCTATAACATTTGATAGAATACGGATATTTCAGTGTGGTTTGTTTCATTGCATTCTGTATGAAATTCTGCATTGAATGATGGTGTTCTTTGAAAATAGCAAGATTTTCACAATTTTGGCCAGTAGTGGTGTCACACCTCCTGACACCTCCTGGCATTAACCAGTGTGGTATGCTGTCCAATACCACACTAGTGATGTCACTGGACTTGCTCCCCGGAAAGTGTGCATATAGGATTACAGAACGAATCTACTTGTCTTAGTATTTCTGCTTCTACGTATCCTATTTCTCCTGAGCTGGTCTGCCATAATTTAGCAGTGAATTGTATACAGTTTAAATGTGCTATAAGGTTGTATCAGATGGAAATAATTTATATGCAGGAGAACAGGTGGGTGGAGCAGCTGGTATGAGAAGTGAGCAGCCAATGAAACGCACAAAAAAATTCAGGGTAGATTGCAATACAAGACTTTCCCTAGGAAATTGCAAATTTCACAATCTGTTAATGAGAGCTGATGGTGTAAGTAACTGTGCCAAGCAACAAGTCTGGGAGACACTAGACTGCTGGAAGTGCTCAGTTTTGAGACCTCCAAAGATCTTGTTAGTTTTGGCTCCAACCTATTGGCATATCTAATACAATCCCACTCACTCAGGAAGGTGAATCATGGTTGAAGTGCAAGATGAGATTGGAAATGTCACTGTAATTTTCACAGCTAACTGATTTGCTGAAGTAAGTGACTTGATATGCTCGGCAGCACAGATGGCACATTATAAACTTTTGAAGGTAGTTGTGTCACTTTTTTAATAGTTTAACATAATGCTTTATTTTCGGTCCAGGTCTCATAGTAAAATTGAGCTGGTTTTGTGTGACAAACCTCTTGTAGGATGTAGTCCTGTTGGATATCATCTCTAAAATGCAGGCTCCCAGTTCTAAGGAGTTGCTCTTTGTGGAAATCTGGTATAGCGGAGTAGCTGAGTTCAGATGTCATCCAAGCCTTGAACTTGCCAGATCTCTCAACTTCAGCCCCGCGTCTGCAATGTACAGCAGGGGCATACAGTTTCCAATCCTGCACAGACAGCTAATACATGTGAATGCTCAAAAACTGTTATATAAATATTGATTATCATTCATCCTCTGGACATGTTAGAAGACTAGGAAGAGGTTAGTAATCTTTACGTAAAAGGACAAGTTGGTTTTCAATATGGTAATTCATGCTGTTGATTAATGTGTTCACAGTTCAACAGGGATTATGCTGGAAATCCATGAAACAAATTCTCCAGATGATACAGGACCAGTGATGCATATGTAGTAGTAGTAGTAGTAGTAGTAGTAGTAGTCATAGTAGTAGTAGTAGCTGCTTCAGGGGGAGGATGTAAATCAGAGAATTGGTGTAGGGGCAAAGGGTTAAACCACCCTTCCCCCTTCCATGGCATAGACCTGTTCCAAATCCATAGCGGACAAGGGTAGCAATGGCTACAAGTCATGGTGGCTACATGTTACACCCAGGATCAGAAGCAGACTAGTTGCAACATCAGGAATTGGCAGTGCCTTCACCTCCTGCTTGTGAGCTTCCGAGAGACATCTAGGTGGCCACAATGAGAGACAGGATGCTGTGAAGATTTGATAGCCTTTCCCTGATCCATTGGGGCTTGTCTTACGTTCTTAAGCCAATTTCTTCAGCTCCATAGAAGAAACTGCACATGATCTGTATTTTGCACATGGACTCTACATGGCTACTCAGTCCAGGTATCCTCTGCATCAAAGTTGGACCAGATAGCACACTGCCGAATTACTGTCAAATTATAGATTTCTTTTTGTGTCTATCAGGGTCCAACAAACCGCAGCCTGTGGGCCAGATCCAGCGACCCAAAATTACCTGTCCTGATGTGGTGCTGCAGTGATGCAGGCTTCTGTTCTACACCGCAACCCTCATGTTTCACCGCTGATCTTCTCAGAAACATGCACCGGGCAGCCGTTTCTGCTTGGAAATCAGGGTGCAGAGCCTGCTGGGCCAATGAGCAGCAAAAGTGGCTGCCCAGTGTGAGTTTCTGAGAAGATCAGCAGTGAAACGTGGGGACTGTGGTACAAAATGGAAAGCTTTTGCCACTTCCGTGCTGCAACTGGACCGGTAATGTTGACATGCAGCGGGCCGCAGTTTGGAGACTGCTGGTATAGATGAATGCAAAACTACCATTGTTTTTGGTGCAAACGGTGTGCCCTTGAAATAGTTATGTCACTTTGATAGATAAGATGCTGTGGTTCACAAGACATTGGGAAGATTCTTTGTTCTTTATGACAGTACTTACAAAAATGATGCTCAATAGACACAGCCTCCTAGAACTCATTGAGCGCAGAATGTACCATATCCTCCCTCTTGTGTTAGTAGCAAGCAGAAAACGCAGCCCCCCCATCTCTTTCATGTTCATCCATTTCATCATGCCCCTTAAAAATGCTGAAACTCCTCTTCCTTCAAAGCTTATCAAACAATTCTCCCTTTAGACCTCCTCAAATACTGGAACCTCGTCTTTTCAAGTTACTCAGGCTGCTTCCTTTTTTTCCTTGCTGTAACAGCCAAAGCTATTAAGAGCTTCCCTGTCAATCGCCTAAAAAGCCTCCCAGGAGATCGGATTAGTGTTTGAAGTCCAAGCTGAGAATTGGACAGAGTGTGCTCCAGCAAGACGGTGGGAAGGAGGGGGGGGGAGAAACTTGTTAACAATTCTTACTTTGTGAAAAGTGAAATTGACGTTTGGGTGGGGAGTGCGAATTTTCAGGATAGAATTTAAGATTTGCTACATCTCTCCCCTGCAATCATTAATCCAACGTGGCAACAAAATCTCTTTCCAGGAGTGGGGTATTGAACTTTTTGCTATTGTTGCTGGTATTTCTCTTTTAAAGTTTTCAAGCTTGAGGTCTTCAAAGTGCTGTTGAAGTGTGGGGTGGGGTGAGTGATTCTGGACGCATTTTGGAAGGAGCACCTGTCAGGGAAGAAGGTTTTAAAAGAAGCACAGTTCAAAGTGATGGGAGGCTGGGCAGGGTGGCTTTGTATGGGCGAATGAAGATATTAGATTATTTATTTAGGCCTTTAGAATATTTACAGTCTACAGCACTTTTCAACAACAACAAAGTTCTCAAAGTGGTTTACATAGGAAAAGGAAAAAAGAAGATGATCTTCTGTCCCAAAGGGGATCAGAATCTAAAAAAGACATAACAGGTAGACACAAGCAACAGCAATTTAAAAGGACATTTGGTAGATGGAATACGAATGGCTGGCTCCTAAATACGAGAGACTCAGAATTCCATATACTATAGATACGACTTCAAAATTGTGAATGTCTTTTAAATGTTAACAATAATACTGTTAGCATTTCTCTGTAGCAGTGTTTCTCAGTCTTTATTTCTGTGACCCTAAATACAGTTTTTCTCTCGTCCAGTGACCCATGGAGTTGGCATGTGCTAATAATAATTTAAAAAGACAACTGTTGGAATAATTAACCAATCGTGCACTTCCCAGTGCCTGGAGGAACAGCAGCACCGATATGGCTGTTGATGTATCCTATGGACGTGGGGAAGCTGCCAGAGGTCTCCTCAAAGGAAGAGGACATTCATCCCCTTACCCCAAGTAAAGCCTCTGCCTCCGCAATGGAGTTTCTTGAGTCTGCACCAGCTAAATCACTGGCATGGGGGATAGGAGTGGGCAGAGGAGTCCTCCACTGATTCCACCCCCTCCTGGGCCAGTCCCTCTCTCTGTTCTCCCTCTTTCTACCCTCCCCCCTGCCCAGAACCATCTCTCCCATACCTTTCCCCCATCCTCCTAATGCCACCTGGTGCTTACTTTTTCACTACCTGCAGCTGAGGCTTCCTCTGTGGCACTGGAGGGGTGGCACAGGCCTCCCCACCAGTGTTGCTTACTCTGAAACTGCCGCAAACGTGCTTTATGGCAGACCCAGCACCAGTGGTACATATGTACTGCCAGTGCTATGGCCCATAGGTTTGGGCCCTAATTCAAATAAAAATTACCAAGTTTTTTTGTTCCAGTGGCTACCATGACAAGGCCTCATTTTGTGGGTGAGCTCTTCAAGTCTTGGTTTGATGTTGATGGTTAAAGCACAATGCAAGTCATGCTCAGGATCTACATGCTTAAAAAAAAAGATTTGTGGCCTCATCAATTGCAGCAAAGCCTGCTGCAAAGGGGGAGATTTCTGACAGCCATTTTAGGTCTTGCATAGGCTTTGTGAGGCCCAGTCTTGGAACCAGTTTGGTCTGCTCTCTCCTCGGTTGTTTGCTAAGCATTGTCAGGTGGGTAATGTGACAGCTGTCAAAGCCTCAGGAGGTTTAAGTGGTGATGTTCAGAATCCATTCAGGCCTTTGCATAGTCCCTGTTCCTACTGGCACAGTCTTCCTTCTGCAGTAATGGATTCTTCCTTGGTGGAGATTTTCAAGCAGAGGCTAAATGGCCACTTGTCAGGGATTCTGTAGTTGACTGAACTGAGCAGGGGGTTGGACTAGATGTCCTCTAAGGTTATTTTCAACTCTAATATTTTATGGTTCTGTCACTTCTGGGAGGTTCCGGACAGACTGTCATTCTAAAAAGTGGGTCCTAGTTCTAAGATGTTGGAGAACCACTGGACTAAGGTGTTCTACACACACACTCCCCCCCCACCACACACATATGCAATGCTCACTCCAAACAAAGGAGGGGATAGAAACTGCGTGTGTTCAGTTTGACTGTGCATGACACCTGGAAAACAGTGGGTGTGGGAGGGCAATGCTCAGGGGTACCAGTGACCAAGGTTATTATCTGCTGTGGTTAGGGCTTGAGTTGACGCAGGAGTTCCCTCTAATTAGCGAAGGTGCAGTGATCTGCTGGTTTCAAAGGGGTGCAAGAGAGTAGACCCCACTGAACAAATTGGACTTGCATCTGATTAAACATGTAGAGAGTGCTATAATCAACTGAGCATACTTACAAAAATGGCTTCACCTTGGATTACCTGCATGCCCTGGTATCCACTGATTTGGTATCCATGGTTTATGGTTTCAGTTATCCAAATAATTTTTGTAATTTTATACTGAAGTCTGCTTGTTTTTAATTGTTTTATGCCATTGTTTCAATCTTTATTTTGTACTCTTTTTATCTTTTGCTTTTTAAAATTTTTTAATGTTTTAATTTTTAATGCTATAAGCCGCCTTGGGTGCCCAATAGGAGGCAGAAAGGTGGGATATAAATTATATCATCATCATTATTGCAATAACAATAACAATAACAAATCTGAGTAGTAGCATCC
>JAJKFI010000003.1:29559343-29687529 GCA_029204185.1 Lerista edwardsae
ATCATGCTTGGAAATTTAATAAAGCTAGCTGTCACTATTAATAGTATGCAAATACCTATAGAACATATCTACCCTTTGAGCTCCTGTTTATATTGCTTTGTGGAAAAGATCCTGCTTTCAGTGTCCTCTTTTGATGACTGATGACTCTAGATTGTCCCCAAATATAGAATTCACCTGCTTTGAAAAATGTATTTATTTCATTTATATCCCAGTATTCACTGAAAGTGGCTTCAATAAAGCTTACAAAAGTGAAAACAGTAACATCCCAAGTAGTAGGGATATAAAGAAGGAACAGAACCAGCATATAAAACCGCAGTTACATCATTAAAAGGACCTTAGCACTATTAAAAGCTCAGGAGAACAGAACAGGCTTCACCTAAAAGGCAAGAAAGATTGTACCAGATAAAGATAGATAGAAAGCTCTTGTCTGTGGAGTCAGACCGTTAGAACATCAGAAGACCCCTACAGCTAGTCCAGCTTCCTGTATCTCCTAGTCCAGGGGGTGGTGGGACCGGTGGTGGCTGGCCAGCCCAACACAGCCCTCCTCGTTTCTATGCCCAGGGACGAATGGTGCCCTGAGGGCGCCCATGGCAGGGCAACGAAACTGCGCCCCCAGCATGTCACCCTGCCCCATGCGTCGCCCAGCCACGCCTCCCTGCGCCTGGAATAGCTCCATTTTGGAGCGAAACTGAGGCGAGGGCGGGCGGGCCAGACAGCACGCGGGTTCGTCCGCGGACTCTGCGCAATGGCGCCCCGCTGCTCCCCGGCACCCATGGCTTGCGCCACCCCAGACTATACCCTTCCTCCGCCTCTGTCTATGCCAGCTCAAAAATGGGCACATAATTGAGGAGACCCATTGGTCTGCAGCAGTGTTACTCGGGATAAGGGAAGAAATGCTCCCTTACCCCAAGGAGACCCCCGCAGTGGCCTCAGTGGCCTCCAGATGCAGCGGTCGCCATTTTTGGCACTACTGCTCCAACAGGAGCCACCAAGGATAGTATCAGGCTGGGTTTTTTCCCTACTACTGGCCTGTACTGTGTCTAGATCAGAGTGAAAAGAGATCATTCACATTCCCAAGAGGTAAAGGCCTTTAGCCTTATATTCTAAGGGGAAAGAAAAGATATAACCCTTTTAAAATAAAGAACCCACAATCTCTTTGTGCCTGCAAAAAGATGCAGATTTGCCAAATTTGTTTAAATAAAAACATTGAAAGAAATGCAAAAAAGAGGAAAAATCTGTAGATGCAATGTATTTCATATTTGGGTCAGCTTTTAAGGATTCAGCTTTTAAGGGGTGTCGACTCTTATTAATGTATTCCAAGGTCAGATCTTCAATCTCCATTTTTAAAAATTCTGTGCACATCCATCTGTTCCTAACAGGTGCAGTTAGGATGTGGAAACAAAAATATGTATTTTTTTCTGATTTTATTCCCTTTTCTTGAAATTTGGCAGATCACTTAATCTATCTGTGCCACTGTAAAATAGATTAAATGGTTTTTGTATGCTTCACAAACACATTATTAGGATACGTACATTGTGATTGCCATATAATAGCCATATATAATATAATAACATAAAATATCCTGCTAATGAAAAAAAACTATCTAACCCCTGCTCCTAAGAACAATGCTTTGTCCATACTTCCATGGGACATACTGTAGCTGCCTGTATGGCATTTTGTGCAAGCTAAGGTTGCCCATTCATTTCAGTGTCAGAAAGAGGGCTGCATTCTTGGGACATTGTCCTGTTCTGATCAGGGAAGGTGGGTTTCTAATATGCTTGTAGCAGGAATATACCGTATACGCTTATGACTAAATCTATCAGTAATTGCATTTCCACATATATCTGGAAAAGGAATTAAGAGTGCAATCATAAGCTGCGCTGGAACAGCAAGACCTGCAGGCCTGTGCTGTATCCAGCACAGCTTTGGAGTGCTCAGGAGCTTCCCTGGGGCAAGGGCATGTCCCCTATGGGTTCCTCTGATCTGCGCCTGCTATTTAGCTATTTAGCAGGCGCATTGGTCCAAAGGCACCAGCGTGGATGTGGGGTGCCAGTTGGCACCCCTGTGTCAGTGCTGGTGCTGTTGAGCCAATGCCAGTGGCTAGCGTTGGCCCAAGAGCGCCCTCAGGATTGCACCCTAAGAGTGCAATCCTAAACTGGAGTTAGGCCAGCGTAAACTAAGCCAGCGAAGTTTGGCCAGCACAAGGGCCACCATAAAGCATGTTTGGACTACTCTAGGAGTCAGGGAGGATGGTTCACGTCTCTGTGCTAGCCTCTCCGACTCTGAGAGTGATCCAAGCATACTTTATGGTGTCCCTTATGCTGACCAAACTTTGCTGGCTTAGTTTATGCCAGCCTAACTCAGTTTAGGATTGTGCCCTATATCAGAGATTCCCCACAGCATTTAATATAGTGGTATTTTAGGTAACAATGTTTTTCTCCATGGCAAAGATTCTTCTATAATGTCAACTCACAAGTAAGTTCCTTTCAACTACAATTTCAAATAAAAGTCTATGGCTTGCAAGTTCAGCCCATTTTATTACTTCCAATTGATCCTGACTAGAATCAATTTAAAATGTCAGTTACTCTTCCTGCAGGAAGTAGGTGTGTATCTTTATTTCCTGTTTCCCTCCATTTTTATTTATTTTCTTTTTTGATGATAATAATGCTATTTTAATCTTCTGCTGACAGCGGCAAATGGGACAAAGTCCCAGAGGAGCTAATCAAGGGCAAATTATACATCCTGCTATTTTAAATCAATAGGAAACAATACAATGGTCTGAACTTACAAAGGGGAAGTGTTCAATTCAAAGGCACATGAGCCCTGTAAAGCTTTGATAGTGCATTATATGTCCAGATTCGACAACCTGCAGCTGCACTTTATTAAAAAAAAAATCTCCACTAATCTTGCCTGAAAGAGATGGGACGGAGGATGCAGAAAACAGAAAATAAACTATTTGGAAACAACCTCAAGTGGATGTCCAGTTAAAAAGTAGGTAACAAAGGATGGCAATGCCAGAGACAAGGGCTAGAGTAGAAATTACCCGATGTGTATCTTCATCATTGTAATATTTTATACTCTCAGAACCAATTATTTGATTCTTTGTGACTGGAGTCATGGCCTGTTCCTACATTAGGCAGGCTGAGAGATTGTGTCTTCAGGTGGTCATTCAGCGTGGGAGGGGAGCTGCCCTCATTCATGTCAACTGCCTGCACCTGCCACTTGTGCTCACTGTATTTGAACAGGAAGAAGGAAGCAGAATGGAAGAGAAAATGGAGGAGAGGAAAATATTCCTTCCAGGACATGCTCTAGCCTGCCACTCTCGTCTCTTCCTCAGACTTCCACATCCACTCTGTTCGCCTCTTCCTTTTCAGGTACAGCACACAGAGAACAGAGCAATTCTTCCCATGTTACTGTTGCCATGTTACCATGTTGCAGGTGGAGAGCAATGGGGCAGGAGTGTAGGTAACATTTGGCATCCCACCTCAGGTACCCAAATGTTTTGGGCGCCCATTTGTTGTGATCCTGTTTTGTTATCTCCTAATCATATAATTGTGAATATGAAACTTGGAAATGCTCATCAATACTTTTTTTTAAAAAAATTACTTATTCGAGTTCTCCAGCTTGGTGTGGCTTTCACAAGATGATTGTGTACTGACCTGCACTCTGTAATGAAGCTATTTGGGCAAAAAATTGGGGTTTGCCAGATCTCTCTCTCTCTCTCTCTCTCTCTCTCTCTCTCTCTCTCTCTCTCTTTCATATGCATGTACTCATATGCGCATAGGATTTTCCTTAATCTTCTACTAACAATAACATTTTTTTCCTTGATGTCAAATTATTCTGTCTTTTACAAAAACTTTGAGAAGCTTAGGAAGATCTAGTTTCTTTGTAAACCCCAATTTGTACATGGGAAGATAATTCAGGATTATAGGAGAAAGCTTCTTTCTCACCATGACAGTTGTAGTGTTTATTACAACAGGGAGCAAGAGATCAGGGGGTTGCACTGAATCTGAGGCTGTTTAACAGCAATAAGGCAATTGTAATGTATCAGCTCACAAAAGTTTCCTTTAGCGGCATCCCCTGTACCTATTCCATATCTGCAGTTTCACTTATTTGCGGTTCTCCACCTCCATGTGCTCATTACATCTCTCTCTCCCCTTTGCAATGCACTTTGTTTGCAGCCCTTTCAGTTATAGAATGCTAGAGGAGCAATGTCAGCCAATATGTTAAGAGGAGAGAGACAGCAAGAACATTAACAGAAAGCAGGAAGCTGGCTTGATCCTTCCTCTAGCAGTCTGGCCAACTGCTTCTCACAGTGTTTTGTCCTCTAGTGATGTGTAACAGGAAGGGCTGGAAACAAAGAGCACTGCAAAGGAAGAAAGAATGCTCTTAGCCACAATAACTATAGGGTTCACTTTTAGCTGCAGTTTTGGTATCCATGGGGGGCATATCCCGCACAGATAGGGGGGGATGCCTATTCATCGTAGTCATTAGCCAATACATTTGTGCAATCGTCTTCATATCCGTTCAAGTGCATAGTTTTTTTATTCTTCACAAGGAAAGTCAATAGGGTGGTGAGGGCAAAAATAAAAAAAATTGCATCTACAGGTTCCTTCTGTATCTACGTCTTTTTTTTTTTTTTTTTTAAAAAGATAGCTCCTTGATAAGGCATTCAGTGCAAAACAGTAAAGCAACAGCTACTGAATTATAGGCAAGGTCAGGGAAAGCACATTTATTTTTCTTGCAGCGGTATCATTATCAATGGCCTCTGATGATAGATCCACTTGAAGTAAAAATACAGCTTACCTTGGTGGACGTGATTAATTAACATTGAGACTGACAAGGCTGCCCATTTGTTAGCGCTTATTTTATTTTTGAATAGATTTCAGCACATAAATTTGAGGCATTGCTGCAATTTCCTTAGTATGTTCCATATTTCATATAGAGTGGCAGACCTGTAGAGTAAAGATCTTGACATTTCTATTTGGCTACTGTCCTCATAAAAATGAAATCACCTCAATTCTGGGAGGATACCTTGACTTGTAATTCAGAATGACTCAGTAACAACAGCATCTTCTATTTGAATGACACCATCTACCAGTGATTCCCAACCACTGGGGGGTCATGACCCCCAGGTTTTCATTAAAAAAAACCACAGTGAACAGTGGAGATCTGAGGCACTGGTGCCCATAGCTTGTGGGTCGTCCACACTGCTGACGATAAAAGGGATGCAAGAAGACCATTTTTACAGAGCTTCTTACCTCCCTGTCTTCATCAGAGATGTGGAGAACCCAGAAACAATGGGACACCATAGTTACGGATCCTGAGAAGGTTCCCAGTTCTGCCTTAAAGGGGTAGGAGGTTGGGAACTGCTGTTGTCTACCTAATCCCACCATTATTGATTATGCAGCTGCATTGATAGAGTGTGCATTGCATCTAATGGTGAGGAAGGGCGATAAGAAGGCCTGCCTGAAAAATATTTCTATTTACCTTTGCTTAAGCCTTCTGGTGGCCAGTAGATCTCCAGACCTATTTAGGCTTTGCCGATTCCAGACCTAGACAGACTTTGCTGGCTATACTGGCTATAAAGGCGTTGCTTCAGGCAGTAGTCTGGGAGAGACAGGAAGCTGACGGAGAGGTGGTCTGAATCCTGTGCCATTTCCATTGGCTTGTCACTTGCCTATTGACTATTCCCAACTTTTTCTTGTGTACTAGCAAACAAAATAAGGATGGAGAGGGCTTAGGTCAGTGATGTCATGCAGGGGGTACGCGGGGGTACGCGAGTACCGGTTTCTAGGATTACAGCTGGCCCCACCCATTCACCCACCCATTCATCGACTCCGCCCCCTGCAATGTTTGAATTTCCTGCACGTTTGAGTTGCCTGCATGTTCTCAGAGCCAGGAAGGCAGCGAGCGGAGCCTTGCCTTGCCTTGCCACTGAAAAATGAGCTGCTCTGGGGTTTTGGAACTGTTGGGTCACTTTAACATGATGCCAGGCCTCCTTGACATGTTCTGGGGGTGCTGTGGAATACTGTTGCAACTGTTGGGTCAGTTTAAAATTGTCTGAGGCCTCAAAAAGGGCTTTTTTCATGTCACTTCCTGCCACGACCTCACTTCCGGCTTATGATGTCACTTCCGGTGGGCGGGTTCCGACACGTGCCAATCAAAAGTGAGTACCTGTTGTTAAATCATTTAGATGACACCACTGGCTTAGGTCCTCCTGTAATGATGTCTAGCTCCGCAATGGCTTCTTCAGTTGGATGGAATGCTGAGAGTGAAAAGCTCCCAGCATGCCCTTTGCCACCCACTAGACAAAGTGGCCGAGAAGTGAAGTGAATTGTCAGTGGAAGAGGAGGTAGGCGGCACTTGAGGGTGAGGGGAAGGCTCAGGCTTACCTTCTCTGCTACTTCATGTGCTCCTCCTCCTCCTCCTCCTTCTAGTGTCTGACTGAAGAGATGCTTCAGAATAATTTCTGCCAACATTCCCTCCATCAGCCAATATAAGAAAAAAAATGGTGGCAGCAGAGGCAGCCCTGAACATCTGTGAAAGAGGTAAGCTATCCTCCTCCTTGCGTATTCTTGGAATGGGTAAGAAGAGAATTGGACTGCAAGTCAGATGGAGGGCAGGTGTTTATGCCTGTGCTGGTGGGAATATGGGAATGGGAAACAGAATTTGGCAGGAGGGGAAGATATGGGTGCTAGTAGATTCAGGCAGCAGAATCTATGCTATGGACTTCCTTTGTGGTTGACCCATAGCATGCTATATAAGGCCACAATCTTCTTTCTAACCACGTAGCACTTTTCTCTAGGAAATTCTGTTTCTTCAAATGAAATGAAACATTGCTTGTACAATCACAAATTTTTATTTTTTTAAAAATACATCTTCAGTAATAATAATAGCCAACAAATATTTTTTTTGAACATAAAGGATAAAGTTAATTTATGAGGCTCTGAGATATAGTCATCTTTAAATTGAAAAAAAAAGTGAATAGAAATGGATATTGGACATTATCAGCTATTTGGATTTGTCAGCCCTGCATAAGAGCCCATTAATCTAGATGCAAATTAAATCATAGCTGTTGTGCATATTTTCATGTTAAATTATCCATGTATAGAGTTTCATAAAAATTATATTCCCTTTATTTTTGATGACAAGACAGTCACTCTATAATTAGTACAGCTTAATACGGAACATGCCCAATGTACTTCATATTTAATTCAAATTCTGCAAAATTACAGTGTAGTATAAATAGTTTTTCAAGATCATAAGCAGGCTAAAATATACAAATCTGATGTTTTAAACATTGCAATTATCCTCTGGTGAATCAAAATTACCTCTCGTGAAATAAAATATTGTATTTTAGTCTGTGTTAATCTTCTTATTGAAGAATAAATATGGGTTTTCTCTTATGTAATTAGTGAAACCAAACTATTCTGAAGAACATCGACGTGTTGAATCATACATAGAAATTAGCTAGGGATATTTCATTACTTAACTAATTCAGTTATTTCCACAGACTTATGGAAAATGATATTCACCTCTTGGGGAAACAGTTTGGCAGGAGAAGTCGGTTTTTCTTGGCATTTACTGTACATCACTCCAGTCCTTGGTTTGTCAGGCCTTCCTTTCTTGACAGTTGGTAGGCACACATTTCTTAAAAAAAAAAAAAAGTATGTAGCAGCTTATATTACTATATCTACTTGCTTAGCAGACATTCCAGTCAACACAATTATTTAATGAGAAATTTTTATGAATAGGAGTGCTATTGGATACAGTTATTGTGGGTTGAGAGAGCATAAGTGGAACACTTGACTCACATAATGGAAATGCTGCATTGCCAGAGTTCAGTATAATTATCAGTTATCTTCTTTAAAGTTGTAAATTGCTTCAGAATCATTTGAAGATTTGGGTGCAAAGACATGTCGAAATAAATACATATGCTTAAAATATATGACAAAACATCTATTGCCTCCACTGAAGAAACCAAAAACCAGTGATAAAATTCTTATTGCAAATAAATGCAATAATAAATGCAAATTATTACCTTCCTTTCCTGAGAAACCAGCAAGGGTGGCTCATCCAAGGGTGGCCCTCTCCATATGCCACTGCCCATCCCTCAGTAGCAGAGCAGTAGTGATGGGCAGTGGCATATGGAGAGGGGGGCAATTGATACGTTTTGTCAGGCATCCAATAGCACTGCAGAATCCACCTCTCCTTCTGCATGGAAAGAGATGCCTTCATGTTTCTCCTGCCACTAGGACTGGCTCCGGTGGCAAGGAGGACGGGCGGATTACATGGCGTCATAGGATGCTGGACAGAACTTAGCGCTTGGGGCCCCCCTCTCTGTACACCACTGGTGATGGGCACCACATCCTTGTCAGTCTGACATCACCACTGTCCTTCTTGTCTTCCTTCTGTACTCCAGGGATCTTAAGAGAGGGGGAGGAGCAGAAGTGGGTGAGAGTGATAGACTGGGGATTCACTTGGAGACACCCTAGGCCAGTGCTTCCCAAACGTTTTAGCACCCAGACGCATTTGTTAGCCCTTTTTAGCACCCGGACCCACTTTTTAAAAATAGCAATCTATTTTTGCTTGTGACTCATTGCTTTGGGAAGCTCTGCCCTAGGCCACCTCTCTCATCTTCACATTTCCTGTTTTACTCTATCCTCTTCCTTTTCACAATTGAGGAGAACAGAGTCGATCACTGCCTGCTGCTGCAGTGGCTAAAGAGTAGGAGAAGCAGGTGAGGAGACAGATAAGGCAGCAGGGGGCATAGGGGCAGCATCTGGCAGTCCTTCACACATCCTCAAAGATCTTGGACTGCCGCTGTAAACTTGATTGTGTTGCGTGACCTGCTGCATATATAGAAATCCACAGATAATGAAATCCACAAGCGGACAGGATCAGGGCACTGTAGGGAATCACTCGGGCGCCGTGCTGGGCCCTCCAGAGTTTGCGTTGGCCTCCCAGCGTCTTCAGAAGGCCTCCTGGCCATGAGTCACTTCCATTTCACATCTGTGATCTCTAGTTACATCTGGGACACCCTCTGAGCTAGGGCTTGGCGTCTACAGATGCGGTTGCCAAGTCCATGGATAAGGAGGGCCCACAGTAATAATATAACATTAATATTTGGTGTTTATATACCGCCTTTCTTGGTCATCAGATTGTTCCTTTGACTTTAAATCAAGGCGGTTTACATAGGCAGGCATTTTTCTAAACTGCAAGGGTTTTTACAAATCACAAACAAAGTTCTAATCTTTCAGGAACAACTACATACAGATGACACTTTTATCGTCCAGTCCAGTGATGTCATGCACCCACTACGCACCACTACGCGAGTACCGGTTCCTAGAAGTTGAGCTGGCCCCGCCCACTCGAAGCTGGCCCCGTTGGCTGGTTGGCTCAGCAGCTGCGTATGCGTACTGCATGCCCGCAGCCGTTGCCTGCACTTTCTGTGAGGAGGCAGGCAGGCAGGCAGCGTGGTGGTGGCGGCAGCAGCGGAGCGAGAGGACTGGCGGCAGCGGCAGCGGCAGCAGCAGCAGCAGCGAGGGAGACCCGGGAATAAGGCAGCAAGCGAGAGAAGGTAGGCTGCCTGGGGCTCCCGCTCCCTCCAGCTGCGCAGATCCAGTGTCCTGGTTCCTCCTGCAGCCTCCCCCCAGCCCCAGCCCCTGCGCGGTCTTTTTTTGGTCGCCCGTTCCCCCTCTTGCTCCTTGCCGGCTGGCCCAGCACTCGGTCGGGTGCCCACGTGGTTGTGCGGCCCGGTGGGCGCCCGTTCCCCCTCCTGCTCCTTGCCGGCTCCTTGCATTTAACATTCAAGTTAAATGGCTCCCTGTCCCAAAAGGGCTCACAATCTAGTACAGTCTAGCCTGCTATTTAACCAGGGAACAGTTGAAGCAAAATATGTCTATACACATCTCTAGAAAGCAAAACAATAGAAGTTAAATCAACACTAACCACAAGCTGAAGTTATTACAAACATGATCACATCCATGCCAACAATCATGACCTCACTTCCTGTCATGACATCACTTCCGGCTATGACCTCATTTCCTGCCACGACATCACTTCCGACTTATGATGTCACTTCCGGTGGGCGGACCCCGACAAGTGCCAATCAAAAGTGAGTACCTGTTCCTAAATCATTTGGATGACACCACTGGTCCAGTCCTTCTTTCTCGCTGCATGATTGCCTTCCACTGGCTGATAATCTGCTTCTTTGCTCTCACCAAAGAGCAGCTGGCCATCCAGCACAACTCCCCCTCTCACAGGCAGCTGAGACGGCTCAGATCTAATCAGTCGCATTCTTGAGGTCTGCTGCACACGGAAGCTTCCAGTGGTTTCAAACTAGCCACCTTCGGATCTTATCATCTGGCAATTACTGCAGCTTTAACCCTCTCGACCAGACCTTCTGCCTGACTAGGCTAGGTTATGCAATGCTAGGTTAATGGTCTTTGGTAGTCTTTGGTGGTTTCACTCAGCTGAAGGATAAAATGTGTGCAATTTTGAGTAGATGAGGAATGGGGGAGACTGAGGGTGCAATCCTAACCAATTTTTCAGCACCAGGGTAAGGGCAATGCAGCTCTGAGGTAAGGGAACATTCCCTTACCTTGAGGAGGCCCCCATGACTACTGCTCCACTGCAGGATGCAGAACATGCCGCATTGGCACAGCTATGTCAGTGCTGGAAAGTTGGTTAGGATTGTGCCCTCAGTTACATTAATGTGACTAGCCTGGCAGCAGAAATTTACAGAGCAAATAGAAGGACTCCTTGGACAACTGAAGGAGGGATTAAAGATTTGAAGGACAACCTGACATAGGACCTGATTCATCCTGGTGTTATAGGGAAAAATTGATACTGAAACTCACAACCCAATCCAATCCAGCACAGGAGCAACGGCTCTAAACACCCACTACGGCATCCTATGCTGGATGCGAGCTGACTGGAGTTAGTCCCCTTACCCCGAGTAAGGCCCCAGCCTGCTCAGTGGGACTTCTGGGTCTGCACCAGCTATTTTCTGATGCAGACTTGAGAATCCCATGTTGGGCTTTTGAGATGGACATGGGGGATAGGATTCTCTGCCCCATTCTGGGCATGCCTCTATTCCACCCTTCCCTGCCCAGAAATGCCTCTCCCACGTCATCCCTACACCTGCCCCACGGCCCTGTGCCACTCAGTGTGTACCTTCACTCTGCCGGTGACCAAGGCTCATGTAGTGGCATTGACACGGCGGCACAGACCCTCCTGCTGGTGCTGCAGTTGCAGTGCTGGCATTAGGACAGCCTAGGATTGGGCTGCCCATCTGTCTTCTAGGTCCGGGCTGCAAAGCGGTGAACCCCCTTCCACACACTATAGTTTTGAATCAGAATCTGAATCAGGAGCCTCTTGGCTTTTATTCACATTTAAAAGAACAATATATTTTATTAACGGATTAATTAATAAAAAAGATTTTATTATACCAATAATTCATCACATAGTATATATTGCATTGTTGACTGATATCAACAGATTAAGTGGACTGAACATTTTCAAATGCAGGGCACATTGCTATAGTGTCTTTTTAAGTCCTAATTTTTAAAATAATTGTTTGCTGTTGCACGTTTGTAATTTATTATGCCTGCAGCAACCTGAGGACACTCTGGAAATTGAGATGATTCATTTTAAGTGTTTTATCCCAGTGAGTGAAATTTTAATCAGCTGCTTTTCTAATCCCAGCTCTGTTACTGGCACACTCTGTAAACTTGGCAAGGTCACTTCATCTGCTCTCATTGAAGCTTTTCCAGCTACAAAATCATTAAGAAAAACTCCATGGTAGATGTTTTTCTACTTAAATATCCACAAATGGTTGAAATGAAATCTCTTGGAGGAGATGCATATACAGTATGTACCATACAAGTATATAGTATTTTATGATAATGAACTATAACAAGTTGAAGAGTGTGTTGTAAAGTGAATCCTGTGTTTTGCAAAGCTCTTTGCTTTCTTTCCTGGTGCATGTGAAACACCTGCGTCAGACTGTTTCATCTTCATCTTGCACCTGAAGTTCCAATGAGAAGGCATTTTGTCTTTATGTATGGAATAGATTCACTGACCTCTGAATGTGACATGTCAGGCATTGTGATTATCAAGTGTGGGTTATAGGTACTGCAAGGCAGTGAATCTACAGCAACAATCCTGGATTTCATACAGAAATACTCAGGCAGTTAGCAAGAGGCTTGCAAAATTTTCCTATGCTCAACATGCAACTGGATCTTAAATCTAATACCTCTGATCTGATCATTTGTTGGAATCATTTCTGTTGCCTCAGGTGACCTCCATGCTATTACAGCTAACAGCACTGGCTGGCTGTTGAGCTTACAAGTACCTGCTGCAGAAGCACTATAGGCAAATCTTTGGGTATTCCAAGCCTACAGTACAAGTCTTGTGCCCCCATTGGACCACATGGGGCAGCCCAACCAGATCTGTTGCCTGTCACTGATGCACCATCATCACACATGTGTTCTGACACTTGCATGCACACACACCCTTAAAAAAAACCCCAACTGGACAGAAGAACATTTGTTGTTCAGTCGCTAAGTTGTGTCCAACTCTTCGCGACCCCATGGACCACAGCGCGCCAGGCCTCCCTGTCCTCCACTAGCTTCCGGAGTTTGCCCAATTTCATGTTCATTGCTTCGGTGACACTGTCTAACCATCTCATCCTCTGCCGCCCCCTTCTCCTTTTGCCTTCAATCTTTCCCAGCATGAGGGTCTTCTCTAAAGAGTCCTCTCTTCTCATGAGGTGGCCAAAGTATTTGAGCTTCAGCTTCAGGATTTGTCCTTCCAGGGAGCAATCAGGGAGCAATCAATTCCTGTAGGATTGACCAATTGGATCTCCTTGCAGTCCAGGGGACTCTCAAGAGTCTTCTGCAACACCGTAATTCAAAAGCATCTTCGGCATTCTGCCTTTCTTATGGTCCAGCTCTCACATCGGTACATTAGTACTGGGAAAACCATAGCTTTGACTATGCTTTGACCATTGTTGGCAGGGTGATGTCTCGGCTTTTTATTAAGTTGTCTAGGTTCACCATAGCTTTCTTCCCAAGAAGTAAACATCTTTTAATTTCATGGCTGTCGTGATCTTGGAGCCCAGGAAAATAAAGTCTGTCAGTGCTTCCATTTCTTCCCCTTCTATTTGCCAGGAAGTGATGGGAGTGGTTTCCATGATCTTAGTTTTTTTTATGTTGAGCTTCAAGCCAATTTTTCACTTTCCTCTTTCACCCTCATCAGAAGGTTCTTTAGGTCTTCCTCACTTTCTGCCATTAGAGTGGTATCGTCTGCATATCTGAGGTTGTTGATATTTCTCCCAGCAATCTTGATTCCAGCTTGTGAATCTTGATTCCAGCCCTGCCTTCCTCATGATGTATTCTGCATATAAGTTAAATAACCAGGGTGACAGTATACAGCTTTGTCATACTCCTTTCCCAATTTGAAACCAGTCGGTTGTTCCATGTCCAGTTCTAACTGTTGCTTCCTGACCCGCATACAGGTTTCTCAGAAGGCAGATAAGGTGGTCTGGTACTCCCATCTCTTCAAGAACTTGCCACAGTTTGTTGTGATCCACACCATCAAAGGCTTTAGCATAGTCAATGAAGCAGAGGTAGATGTTTTTCTGGAACTCTCTTGCTTTCTCCATGATCCAGCGAATGTTGGCAATTTGATCTCTAGTTCCTCTGCCTCTTTGGAAACCAGCTTGTACATCTGGTAGTTCTCGATTCACATACTGCTGAAGCCTAGCTTGTAGGATTTTGAGCATCACCTTGCTAGCATGTGAAATGAGTGCAATGGTGCGGTAGTTTGAGCAATCTTTGGCATTGCCCTTCTGTAAACTGATCTTTTCCAGTCTTGTGGCCACTGTTGGGTTTTCCAAATTTGCTGGCATGTGGAGTGCAGCACTTTGACAGCATCATCTTTTAAGATTTTGAGTAATTCTGCTGGAATGCTGTCACCTCCACTAGCTTTGTTGTTAGTGATGCTTTCTAAAGCCCACTTGACTTCACACTCCAGGATGTCAGGTTCAAGCTCAGTGACCGCACCATTGTGGTTATCAGGAACATTTAGATCGGCCTTATAAGTTCCTCTGTGTATTCTTGCCACCTCTTCTTAATCTCATCTGCTTCTGTTAGGTTCTTGCCGTTTTTGTCCTTTATTGTGCCTACCTTAGCATGAAATTATCCTTTGACATCTCCTATTTTCTTGAAAAGATCTCTAGTCTTTCCCATTCTGTTGTTTTCCTCTATTTCTTTGCATTGCTCATTTAGGAAGGCCTTCCTATCTCTCCTTGCTGTTCTCTGGAAATCTGCATTCAGTTGGGTATATCTTTCCCTTTCTCCCTTGCTTTTGGCTTCCTTTCTTTCCTCAGCTATTTGTGAAGCCTCGTCAGACAGCCACTTTGCCTTCTTGCATTTCTTTCTCTTTGGGATGGTTTTAGTTGCTGCCTCCTGTACAATGTTACAGACCTCCGTCCAAAGTTCTTCAGGCACTCTGTCTACCAAATCTAAGCCCCTAAATCTATTTGTCACCTCCACTGTATATTCGTATGGAATCTGATTTAGGTCATACGTGGAGGACCTAGTGGTTTTCCCTACTTTTTTCAGTTTAAGCCGGAATTTTGCAATAAGAAGCTCATGATCTGAGCCACAGTCAGCTACAGGTCTTGTTTTGACTGCCTGTATAGAGCTTCTCCATCTTTGGCTGCAAAGAATGTAATCAATCTGATTTCGATGTAGACCATCTGGTGAAGTCCATGTGACAGTCGCCGTTTGTGTTGCTGGAAAAGGGTGTTTGCTATGACTAATGTGTTCTCCTGACAAAACTCTATCAGTCTTTGCCCTGCTTCATGTTGTACTCCAAGACCAAACTTGCCTGTTATTCCTATTACCTCTTGGCTGCCTACTTTAGCATTCCAATCCCCTATGATGAGAAGGACATCTTTTTTGGGTGTTAATTCTAGAAGGTGTTGTAGGTCTTCATAGAAATGGTCAACTTCTTCCTCTTCAGCATCTGTGGTTGGGGTGTAGACTTGGACTACTGTGATGCTGAAAGGTTTGCCTTGGATCCGAATGGAAATCATTCTATCATTTTTGAGGTTATACCCCAGTACTGCTGTTCTCACTCTCTTGTTCACCATGAAGGCTACTCCATTTCTTCTAAGGGATTCCAGTCCACAATAGTAGATATAATGGTCATCTGAATTAAATTCTCCCATTCCTGTCCATTTTAGTTCACTAACTCCCATGATGTCGATGTTCAGCCTTGACATCTCACGTTTGACCACATCTAGCTTACCTTGATTCTTAGATCTGACGTTCCAGGTTCCTACGCAGTATTGTTCTTTGCAGCATCGCACTTTCCTTTCACTTCCAGACACATCCACAGCTGAGCTTCCTTCCGGTTTTGGCCCAGCTACTTCACTCTTTCTGGAGCTACTAGTACTCATGTTCTGCTCTTCCCCAGTAGCATAATGGACACCTTCTGACCTGAGGGTCTCATCTTCCAGTGTCATATCGTTTAGCCTTGTAGTTTTGTAATCCATGGGGTTTTCTTGGCAAGAGTACTGGAGTGGCTTGCTGTTTCCTTCTCCAGCGGATCACGTTCAGTCAGAACTCTCTACTATGACCTGTCCATCTTGGGTAACCCTACATGGCATAGCTTACAGCTTCATTGAGCTACTCAAGCCCCTTTGCCACAACAAGGCAGTGATCCAGGAAAGAACATTACTTCCCTCTGATTTTGCACCTTCCTCATGTGGGGCTCCTGCTTCTTTTCCTTGTTGTGTTGTTTTTATTTAAGGGGTCTGTGAGAAAGTGCAGTCCCTTTAAATAAAACAGGAAGTCTAGTAACAAAGAAAAAAAGCAGGAATCCTATGCAAGGAAGGAGCAAGGAATGCAAGTAGATAATCTGCTTCCTTCTTGTGTTTAGTGAGCTGCATTGTGTTCAGATGTACAGAGTGACCACAAAGTCACTATGTAGGTTTAAATGGTTGCAATCCCCAAATAAAACCACACAATCTCATGGAAATGGACTTTGTGGCCACACTGGGCACTCATGTGTAGAATAAGCTTGTGTAATGACTGACCACATGCTTTGCATGCAAATGCTGCTGTGTTCAGTCCATGGCAGCTACCCTTAAAAAGATCTCAAGGTTGCAGGAGCAGGAAAGTCTTCTGCTTGAGATATTGGAGAACTTCTGCCAGTATGAATCTATGTGCTGGGGCTTGGTGGGCCTCATTCTCAGTATAAGGCAGATGTTTCCATGTGTGGATTCAGTAGTGTAGCCAGAGGGGGGCAGTTAGGTATGTACTGCGCATGCCACAACTTACTGGGTAAGCAGCCCCTCCCACTCACCATTGGAACCATTGGGGGCAGTGACGGCAACGTGCAGGTGCTTGCAGAACCAATCGTTAGAACAGATCCAAGGAGTCCTATTGCAGAGTAGGAGGCTTACAGAGGTATAAGGGAATTTAAATCTCGTTTTCCCTCTGAAGCCTCTTGATCCACCTCCCGTCTCCGCTGGACAGAATGCACCTGTTTTTGATGCAGCTGCACCAGCGGGGGAGGGGGAAGGATAGGATTGGGCTTGCCGTTATAAAAGTCTGCAGATGGAGTCTATGTTAAACAAACGAAAAAAAGACTAGTTTATTTTAAAGGGCTCGTGTTGCAAAGAAGAGGAGCTAAAGAAACACCGTTGATGGCCAGAATGGGGTAAATATTTTGGGAAGGCTCAAAATGCACATGCCTTCCTTCAATGAGATGGATCTAACTGGTGTTGGGCAAAGCCTCTTTTGAGCTAGCAGCTAGCCTGGCATCGGGATTCTCTTGTCCCACTGTTCTAACATTTGTAGATGGAAATCATGGAGGCTTGCAAGCTTTCATGATCCCTGAAGGCAAATAATTCCATTGGCAAAGATTGGTCCTCTTGGCATTTACAATAACACAGAATTGTAACTTTGTTTACTGCTGACACCTCAATGTATTCTATTGATAATCTATGTTGTGTTTAAATTAATCACTGATCTATTTTAATAAATGCTATATTATATATTCTCTGTGATTTATCTTATGAGTCGTAAATTTGTCATGTACATAAAGCTGATAGGATTTACTCGGCAATATATTTTACCACTACCAATATATTAAAGTTGATAGGTGCTAACTTTGATTCAACATGAAATGACTTTATCTTGCAATTATCTGTGCAACTTCCAAAGTACAGTATATATCATCCTTGCAAATAGTCTATTGTTCTATTGGGGGGGGGGAGGAGGATAATGTATTGCAGTGGGTGAAACCTTCATTCAATATGGATAAGGTGCAAGGCTGTACAAAGTATATTTATTATAGGATTTAATAGCTTAGCAATATACAGTATATTAGAGTGCAATCCTAACCAATTTTCCAGCACTGACATAACTGTGCCAATCTTAAGAGCCTGATATGATTTCCAGATTTCCAAATCACAAAATCTATGAAAAAAATAACACCATTTTCAAACACCCCTAACCATAGCCTATTTCCCCTCTCAAGTCTTTTCTCCCAACACAGGGTTTCTCAAACATGTGCCTGCTATTTAGCCAACACAGATCTGAGTAGCCCCATTGAGCAGGCTGGTGCTTGACACAGGGTGGGAAAACAAATGTTCCCTTGCCCCTAGGAGACCTCCAGCTGGCTCAGTCCCAGGATTGGATACAGCATGGGCTGTGCAGCCCTGCTGCGCCAGCGCTGGATAAGACTGGACTGCCCATTTGATACCTTTACTGTACCGATTGTGTCTACCCTACAGAGGAGAAATGGTGTCACAAGAAAACTTTTCAAATGGCTCAAAGTTTGTTGGATGTACTAAATTAAGTAATTTTAATCATATGCTCACATTCTACCCTTTAGAGATGGACTTGCTTTCCTACTTTTGTAAAACTGAACCAAAGATTCAGTTAGCATAGCATGACCTCTCATTTAGTCCCAAATTCCCAAAGGTGAAGCAATTCGAAGGCAGTCAAGACAGGCAGCCCAATCCAGAACTGCTTGGCCACTGCCTGGTAGCCAGGAAACTGTTGGGGGCACATTTATCCCCTTTCCCTGGGGAAAGCCCCGCCACCCTCAAGGGGGCTGCTCGGTTCATCGTCTGCTATTTGGCCAGTGGGGATTCAAGCAGCCCCAAGTTGGGCTGCCCAGGCATCTGCTGGGGAGAAGATCCAGTGGTGGAAGCCACTGTCAGGTCCCACCCTCTCGAGAATCCACCCTGCTCCTCCCCTGCACAGGAGCATCCTCCCGCCCCGCATTCCATCAGCATGGAGGAAAGTTCTAACTGTACTGCTCTTCCAGTGAGCCCATAGAACCCAAGCGCTTCGTAGCAGTTACTGGTCTCCAGAACACCAGGATGGATTGGTAGAGTATAAAAAGTTGAGCATGTTTCAGTATAAGCCATGTAAATGTTTTTTATCAGTACACCTGCGAAATTGCGGGTGCAGGTCCGAGGAAGCTATGCTGAAGCAGGCAGGAGGGTGGGCCTGTGCTGCATCCAACACAGCATTGGAGCACGCAGGAGCCTCCTAGGCGCAAAGGCATATTCGTGCCCTTTCACCATGGGAGGCTTCTGCCTCCCCAATGGCTTCCTCGGATGTACACCTGCAAAATCGCAGGCACAGGTCCGAGGAAGCTGCGTGGACCGAATCAGGGTCATGCAGCCTTGGGAACGTGGTAACCCCCTCCCTGGGCCAGCTCACCTGTTGGACCACCCACCCCCACCTAATTGCACCTCCCGCCTGCCCTCCCTTCTCCCAGAACCACCCCTGCGCCAGCTGAGTTTGGCTCGCGCAAGGGCGGGCCTCCACCCACGCTCCCAAGCCAGCGCAACAGCTAGCATTGGCCTGGGAGTGCCGACATGGGGGTGCTGCTCGGCGCCCCTGTGTCAGCACTACTGACTTCGCATCAACGCAACACCGTTGCCTCAACGCAGTTGTGCACCTGGGATTGCGCCCTATGTCTCTAATCCTATGTCGGGTTGTCTAGGAGCAGTGCTGCCTCTCAGTGGTCGCCTCCATCAAATCCCCTGGGGAGTCTGCTCACTCTGTTCATGGCCACCAAGCTCACCTCCACACTGGGAGCAAGGAGCTTGCCACCTACACGCCTGCCATCAACTCCACAGCTGCCAAGACCCACCCCTGCCATCAACACTGTGGCCACAGAATAAGTCATGATCAGGTTGTGCTGATACTGTAACTGCTCACACCTCTCTTGATGCAGGAGACCTCTTCTAATGCAGGCTCCCTGGCTGTGTTGGCAACAAGAGGGCTGGAAAATGGGTTCTGGATTGGGAAGGTAGTGGAGTGGCACATGCCCAGAGGTGTTTCTACAGGGATGGCAAATCTCTAAGTGTTGCAAGAAGCCTTACCCTGTCGTGTAAATCCCTCCTCTCCCTTGCTGCTGTAGCCAGTAAGCAACGCCAAGATGTTGCTGTTCCCTGTGAGGATTGGCTAAAACAGTGCAGGAGAGGAGTGATTTCCACTGCAAGGTAAGGCTTCTTGCAAAACTTAGAGCTTTGCCATCCCTGTAGAAACGCCACTGCACATGCCCCTCAGGCAGGTTCTAGTTCAAAAACTATAGTGAGTGCCGATCATAAGGCCAGAGTGATAGGTGGTACACTCAGGAAAGGTGAAAGCAGGCTAAGGTGTAATTCAGGATAGTATTACCTGGCATTATATTTCATACAACCCAATATGATTCACTTCCACGTATCACAATTCTAATAATGAATCATTTCATTATTCACTGGGGTGGGGGTAGGCGGACCGGGATTAGGAGGGGATCGGAATGGCAGCTGAGGCTCCCACCAGATCCTATCTCCCACTCCTAATCCATGGACACGAAGCTGCTCAGGCCTGCTATTTTACTGGTGCAAGCTTGAGTAGCCCCTTAGTGGCTGCTGGGGTTTTCCCCGCAGGAAGAGGACAAATGTTGGGGAGATTTCCAGCATCCTCATTTCCCATGCTGGATACAGTGGTGGTCATTTTGGCACTGCTGCCTCACAGAGCAGGCAGTTTGGTTAGGATTGGGCTGTGAGGCTGCAATTCCTTGCAAATTTATCTGGGAGGTAAATTAAACACACCAGTTCTCACTAAAAATGCATAGGCTAGCACACTAACAGCATAATCCTATGCTTGTCTAGTCAAAAAATAATTACACCTTTTATATTTATTTGGGCTGTTTTTAACCCCATTTTTTTCAATGTTTATACATTTGTTCTAAAAGTATTGCAACCCACCAGAGGCGTTTCTACAGGGATGGCAAAGCTCTAAGTGTTGCAAGAAGCCTTACCCTGTCATGTAAATCCCTCCTCTCCCTTGCTGCTGTAGCCAGTAAGCAACGCCAAGATGTTGCTGTTCCCTGTGAGGATTGGCTAAAACGGTGCAGGAGAGGAGTGATTTCTACTGCAAGGTAAAGCTTCTTGCAAAACTTAGAGCTTTGCCATCCCTGTAGAAACGCCTCTGCAACCCACTCCAAAAGTTTAGGATGAAATGAACTGGCTATTTAAATGAAGCATATGAAGTTTCCAAATGGATGTGAGGAGAAGAAAACACTCTGAATAGAAGAAGAAACGTAAAATTGATTTCTTTTTTGTTACAGTCTTAGTGGAGCTAAGCAATGGAGGTTGTTCCTGCACTTTAAAATTTGCCCCGACAGCACTGTTAATAATGTACTTTCTAAAAGAGAAATGGTTTCTGGAAATACTGTTGTTCATACAGTTCTTTACATGAAATATCTTTATGCTGCGTTTTCTATTCTCTGGAGTTCTGAACCCTCTGTGTAGGGTATGTGCAATATGGATTTATATCTGCTGAGAATGAAGAAGGCCCCTATAGCAAAAAGGAGAGTGGAAATCAGTTACACTTTCTGCCTGATATATCACATTCTCAGCATGATGGTTGAACCTAATGAAAATCCTCATTATCCACTAGGGTTAGATTGCTGGAAATCCTGGCGGGCAGTGAATTCACAGATTAAAAAAAAACAGTTATCATATAGGATCAATGGGGTTTGGTGCAAGGGATACCTTATCTGCTGTTAGAAAAATCTAGCAGAGACCCTCAGCGGAGGCATAGGGAGGGTGCTATGGGGTAAGGTAAGCATAGCGGACGCTGGTTGCGGTGGGGCACAGAGGGGCAGAAAAACTCCAGTGATGTCATGCAGGGGGTACGCGGGGGTATGCGAGTACCGGTTTCTAGGATTATGGCTGGCCCTGGCCATTCGCCCGCCCACTCGTCGACTCCGCCCCCTGCAACATTTGAATTTCCTGCACGTTTGAGTTGCCTGCATGTTCTCAGAGCCAGGCAGGCAGGCAGCGAGCGGAGCCTTGCCTTGTCTTGCCACTGAAAAATGAGCTGCTCTGGGGTTTTGGAACTGTTGGGTCACTTTAACATGACGCCAAGCCTCCTTAACATGTTCTGGGGATGCTGTGGAATACTGTTGCAACTGTTGGGTCAGTTTAAAATTGTCTGAGGCCTCAAAAAGGGCTTTTTTCATGTCACTTCCTGCCACGACCTCACTTCCGGCTTATGACGTCACTTCTGGTGGGCGGGTCGCGACACATGCCAATCAAAAGTGAGTACCTGTTCTTAAATCATTTAGATGACACCACTGAAAAACTCATATGCTTTTTGGCCCCCCCTGTCCTCCCTTGCACTCAGATTGCTCTTAAATGGAGGTATTCCGGGCGTGGGGAGGTGTGGCCGGGTGATGAGCGGGCGGTGCAGCAGTGCTGAGGGGCGGGGTGACATTGCCCTGCCCCCGGCGTGCTGGAAGCTGAGTACTGCTCAGGAAGCCAACAAGAGTGAAACAGGGAGTGCCAACAGTTCTCTGAATGCTGCAGACCCTTTCCAGAGGCTGCAGGGATCTTCAGAATAGCCCCTGTGGCCAGCCTGGACCCCTTAAACATGACTGGTGGGTGCGTCTGCCAGCCATTTTAAAGGGGTCAGTGCAGGTTGCAGGTGCCTTTCTGAAGGTCCCTGCAGCCTTTGGAACGTCTCTGTATAATGGATGACGAGGACAGAGGTGCAGATAACGAGTAAAGTAGCAATTCTGCCCCTTACCTTGCAGATAAGTGAGGTTGCGAATAGCGAGGTCACCTATAAAGAGGACTGACTGTAATGCAATGCAAAGGAGAATTTTGAGCAATAGGCTGTAATATCATTCAACATGATTGGACTTAGATTTGGTACGTTTGAATGAAGCAAACTCTGCTTCCCTGCTGATTGCTGCTGTCCTCTGTGCAAGTGTGATGACAATAGCAGAATTTATCATGGGTTCCTTCTCTGATATCTGACTCTCCAAAAGGTGTGTTATTCCTGAATTCCCCATATCACATAGGGTTGTTATCATTCCTTTCGTGACCTTTAGGACGCTGATTCTTTTGCTCCTCTCTCAAAGCATCATCATTAGCAACAATCAGCCTCTTAAAGGGCACTTTGATTAATGGTGGGAAGGACTCTACCATTTTGGCTGAGCTGACTGTTCCTCTGATCTGACAGAATCATGCTATGGGCCAAGAGCACCAGGAGTGGAAGTTACCGAGTTTGCTGATTTATACAGACATTTTTTGGAACGGTGTTCTCTTCCATGAAAGAGAGGCTCCTGCGATATCCAAATGATCTCTCCTGTGAATAGTCAGCAGAAGATGATCCATTGCTTGAGGTAAAGGTGCTCTTGGCTAATGAGGTATGAAGCCATTTTTTGCAGCATAATAGGGGACAGACATGAAAGAGTAACCAATGTAGTAGAACAGAGAGTCATGCAGGCAGTACAGTTCTTGTTTTAACTTTTGTATTGTTCTGGACTGCAAAATGAATGCAGTCATGAAATACTGGGTGACATAGATGTTACACAGCAGCAAATTTCAATCTTTGTCATCTCACAGCACACTAACAAGGCACTAAAATTGTCAAGGCACACCACAAGTTTTTTTCACAATTGACAAGGCAGACCAGGCTAATTGTGTGTGTGTGGGGGGGGGGCACACATCCCCCAATGCCCCTAGTAACAAATGACCTTCCCCCCAAACTCCTGCGGCAAACCTGTGGCCATTTGTGGCACACCACTATGCCAAGGCACACTGGTTGAAAACAGCTGTTATACAGTAACTACCAGCCATACTTACCAGCACCTACCACACTACCCAAAGTCCCCCAAACACCCAGTCTCAATCTAAAGAGCACATCCATCAGCCGTGTAGTATGGTATATTCTTCTCAAGATCATATATCTGCTCCACCCTTTGCAACTGTCATTCTCTCCTTTGCAAACACCATAAACTCTCCCTGTATCTATCACACTCATCCTCATTTAAGAATTTTCCACAACCGAAAAAAGAGTCTAACCCCCTTCTCTCCCACTTCTCATAAGGGAGAGCCAACTGGAGTCAATGACTCTACTGAAGTGCTGCTGATTTTTGGACTGGGAGGCAAGCCAGGAATCAGAATCAAGGAATTGCCAGAAGTTAAGAAGCAAGCCAAGAGTCTCGACTAAAACTGAGAATCAGAACCAGAGACACAGACAGGAACACACCAAAGCCAAGGTATCTTGTTGCTAAGGCAAGGCCCCAAACCCAAACAAAAAGCCCTTTCTGTTCTGGAAGGATCCAATTACTAGCCTTTGGTTAGAGCCAGTCCAGAGCTTGGAAAATTTTTATTCCTGTAACAATGTCCTAGGCCAGCAGTTGCCAACCAATGGTCCATGGACCACTGGTGGTCTGTGAGAAAATTTTGGTGGTCTGCAGAAAAATCTGGACATTATTTGCATTTTTTATGTTTTATTAATAATAAAACAAAAATTATATTCTAAGAAATTATTATATTCTGAATGACAATTTTTGCCTTTATATTGCACTAAATTCACGAACTGTACTAGAGAGTAGACTTGCCAGGTATCCCTTATTGTAAGGGACTAAATCGTGTCCCTTATCAGTGCTAAACGGGACATTAGAAATCCCATTTTAGAATTATAATCACTGCTGTTCTCTTGAGAGCCGTGTTTCTACTGGCTATCCTCAGTCATTCACCCCCCTTGTCTTTCCTACCTTCATTGGCTCTCGCAATGCAAGGTCCCGCCCCCAGCCTCTCCTTGGCACTCAGTTTGCAGCATGGTGCAGGGCAGAGGGGCTATGACAATCGAGGCTTTTAAGTTTGTAAGGTTTGTACATTTGTAAGGAGGTCTTCCTTTCCTTCCCACCCACCCCCAAAGTTGGTTCTGAGTGTGAATGTGTTTTTTGACTTGGTTTATCTGGAGATCTTTCCCCCATGCCACTTCCATCCCTTGGCTTTGAGTGTGGATATGTTTTTTACTGGGTGCTCTGATGTTTATGTGGCGATCTCCCCCCCCTCAACCCACTCCCCTCCCCTCCATTGGTTCTACGTGTAAACGTGTTTTTGCACTGGCTACTCTGATGTATTTAACTTTTAAAAAAAATCATATTAGTGGTCCGCGGGATTTAAAATTATGAATGTAGTGGTCCCTGAGGTCCGAAAGGTTGGCGACCGCTGTCCTAGGCTACTGTTTGCCATGGGGGGATGGGAAGCTCCTCACAGAAGAACCCAAGGTGCTCATTTTCAACCCAAGCAGCTCCTGACATTTGACTTTTTTTACTGAGCCATGCCAAAGATGATGAAAGAAATTAGTGCTAACAGACAATAATAGAGTATTTAATTGATCCATTATTTCTCTTTTAAAATAAATTTGCGTTTCAAATAAATGTATAGGTGCATTTTAAGAAGGTTGTGTATTACTAGCAATTTAAGAAAGGTACCATAATTTTAGAAGGCAAAGTAATATTTAATATTTTTTATTCCTTATTATTATTATAAGCCTGAACCAGTCAGTGCTACTGATTAAAATGTAATCTGCACTGATTAATCAACTAAAGCTTTTGTTGATTAAACTTTACTGTCCAAACACCTCCCACCTCTTTTTAAAACTCTTTTCTTCTCTTAAAAAGGGCTCCTTATGCTTAGAACTGCCTCCTCCATTGCTTGCCTGCTACACCCCCCTTTCTCCTTTCAAATCTTTTCTTAAAACCAACCTTTCCCATTCACTAGTCCTTATGCCCTACTGTAGTCACTCATAGCGCATTAGGCCAGCACAGTTCAGCCAGCAATGTTTGGCTGGCACAAGGGACACCGTAAAGTATGATTGGACCACTCTTGGAGTCAGAGGGGCCAGCACACAGACATGCGCCATCCTCCCTGACTCCGAGAGTGGTCCAAACATGCTTTAAGTTTGGTTTGCTACCCAAACTTTGTTGCCCTAACTGTGCCAACCTAACTCAGGGTTAGGATTGCGCCCTCAGTTAAACAATAGCTACTTACTTACTTACTTACTTACTTACTTACTTACTTACTTACTTACTTATAGAATGTATATCCTGCCTTTCTCCTGAAGAGGGCACCCAAGATGGCTTACAATATTTAAAACAGTATTGAAAAATTAAAACAATGAAAGCATTAAATAAAACATTAAAACAATTAAGTCTGCAATCCTATCCACACTTACCTGGGAGTGAGCCCCATTTATTGCAATAGAACTTAGTTTTGAGTAGATATGCAAAGGATTGGACTCTAAAACAGTTAATACATGCAAAGCGCCCTCCCGGGATCACCTTAAAATTATACCAGCTTATCCCATCAGCTATTAAATGGCATCTGAAATAACAATGTCTTAAAGCCCCCACCGTAAGGTCTCCAGGGAAGGAGCTGTTCTTAATTCCAAGGGGAGGGAGTTCCACAGTTGGGGAGTTTCACAATAGGGCCACTGAGAAGGCCCTATTTTTTAGCCGCCAACCTGTATGCAAATATGTAACTGAAATACTTGAATATATTCTTCTGCCTCCATCAACTCTCCCTTGTCACTCTTCAGTTGATATCAAGTGTGTTAGCTTCTTGGGGTAGGGCTTGCTTTTTCTCTGTGAGTACACCAGGTATTAACAATAGCATCCCTAGAGGGGGAAGGTGCGCTACATTTTGCAAGGCTCCTTCCCTTGCTGTGCAAACCACTCCTCTTGCTTGCTGTTGAAGCCAGTAATCAACACAGAGGCATTCCTTTCTCTGCAAGGACTGACTACTAAGGTGAGGGAGAAGAGCCATTTTCATGGCAAGGTAAGGCGCTTTGCAAAAATTAGCACAACCCCCTCCCAAGGGATGCTACTGAATATTATTGTGATATATGAATAATAAATAAAATAATGAAAAGGAGGAAGGAAGCTGCCTGAATGGTACTTTCCTTTTCTTTATTGGAAATGTGGGGAAAAATTGGAAATTGGTCTGCACTACTCCCAGTGCAGAAGTGGAACAGGATGCAGACATTGTTGGCTTGTGTGCTCCCTGAGGCATCTGGTGGGCCTCTGTGAAAAACATGAAGCTGGTCTAGAAGGGCCTTTGGCCTGATTCAGTGGGGCTCTTCTTATGTTCCTAACATGTTTTCCTACACCTGCTCCGCCCGTGGCGACAGTGTTTGAGAGAGGACAAGGGCATGTCTATTTTACATGGATCCCCTTGTTTAAGTTTCACTATATAATTGTCTGAAAGCATTTTTTTGACATTCTGTTAGAACAAATTGTGACTTTTGGGATGTAGAAATAGATGTGATTTGTGATGTGGACATCTACTATGGCTATTGATTATACAGGAGGATCAACAAGGGATGGGAGCTTCAAACAACCAGGCTATTATATGATGATTGCAATTATTGTTTAAAACACCTATCATCAGTTGGTGAAAACTGTCCTACTTCCCAGCATAAACAAAGGTAATTCTGCTTGACACAATTTTCTTCTGCTAACCTTGACATTTCTAGCACAGAAGAAAATCCATCATTAAATCTGAAAGAGCTCTGTTCTGCCCAGCGTAAAAGGGAGTTACTTTAATACAGCCCTCCCATATTTTCAGAGCAAGATGTAGGGATCATCGTGCTGGCATGTTATTCACCATGCTCCATTTAAGATGACCTTGGATGAGTAATTAGCTTGCATATTGCAAACATGATTAGCTATGGAAAGAGGTCACCATACAGCTGAATAGTGGCATTAAAGTGCAATCCTAACCTGGAGTTAGGCTGGAACAGTTAGGCTAGCAAAGTTTGGCCGGCACAAGAGACACCGTATAGTGTATTTGGACCACGCTTGGGGACAGAGAGGCCAGCACACAGGCTTGCACAATTCTCCCTGACTCCAAGAGTGGTTTGAATGCGCTTTAGAGTGTTCCTTGTGCCATCCAAACGTTGCTGACCTAAGTTATGCCGGCCTAACTCCAGGTTAGGATTGCACTCTCAGTCAGAGTGGCCAGGATATAGACATACGCCATCTCCCTGATTCCGGGAGTGGTCCAAAAGCTCTTTATGGTGTCCCTTGTGCCAGCCAAACTTTGCTGGCCTAACTGTGCCAGCCTAACTACAAGTTAGGATTGAGCTCTAAATCTGGTGGTACCTTAAGTTATTAGAACAAGAATTGTGAAAGCAATCAAGTTGTGAAGAGTTCGTTACATTTGATGAGCAAAAATAAGAACAGAATTAAACCTGACTTGTAACAAGCATCCGTTGCTCTGCGGCAATCAGCTCTGGTTTCAAGAATCAAGAAGAATGCTGCGAAGATGAAACTCGTGCCAGGCATTGTGGTCCTTGCATTTTAAAATATGGCTGTGTAAATGTTGTTGGTGAAATGAGAATGCAAGAAATGCTGTTTGTCTGTTAATATCTAAGAAGAGTGTATTGCTGTTTGGCCAAGAGCCTTTCCTGCAGGCCCTTTTCATCAGAGAAGAAGCAAGATACCCAGAGTGGGTGCTTATAGATTTCTGAGGTCAAGAGGCATGAGAAGGAGGTAAATATGTCACAAATAAATTCATTTTTAAAATTAGTTTATGAATTTAAGTTATGTCTTCATACGCGGGCTGGCCCATACATGAGGCCAACTGAAATAGTTGCCTTAGGCAGCAATCTGGCGGGGGGGGGGCACCCACTCTACTCACCAGCTAACTTCCACTGATTCTCCTGCTTCCACTTCCTGGGTTGAAAAGAAAGACAGGAACAAAGTAAAAGTGTGGATATGAATTGAAGAGAGGGCTAGAGCAGGGGTCTTCAAACTTTTCAGTACGAGGGCCACAGTCTACATTTTACACATTTTCATGGGCCGAAAAAATCAGTTTTATGAATGAATGAATGAATGAATGAATGAATGAATGAATGAATGCATTTTACTTGGATCTTTTTCTGTAATCAGGCGTGCCGGCCCAGGAGGGGGGCAGGCTTGGGATTCAGCCATAAGTCGCAGGGGCAGTTTAGCAGGCGCAGATCCAAGTAGTGCATAGGGGAGGCTAGTGCCTCCCCTACGGTAAGGTCATGAATGTGCCCTTGCCACGGGGAGGTTCTAGCCTCCCCGAGCAGCACTAGGATATGCCGCAGGCCTGTCTGCCTCGCTATTCTGGCCCTGCTCAGGATTGTGCTCTGTATCTCAGAAACAAAAGTTGTGCCCATCAGTTTTCCCGTCTACAGCTAACAGTGCCTGTGTGGGGAGGGTGCAACTGATTGTATTTGCTCAGGGCAAAAGGCCCGCTCCCCTGCTCCACCCCTCTGATTCAAACCATGCCTGCTTCTTTTTGCTAAGAAAAAAAAAATTGAGTTCCAATTACAGAATTCTCATATCATGCCTAATTTCATTTTCAGGTCCTCAACTCTTGATAGGCAACCCAGTCCAATGTAACTTCCCTGGCACCGATGCATCGCGTACCAGTTTTGAGTCCTAGAGGCAATGGCATAGCCAAGGGGCGCACCGCCCTGGGTCACGACACCCCAGGTCATGCAGGTGAGCCTGTGCCCCCCCCAGGTTAATTGCGATGACATCAACTGCAATTACTTCCAACATCTGCCTACCCCTGGAGCCTTCACTTGTGCGGCTGATGGCTGCTATTACTTTTGGTGTGGCCAATCGGCCATGTCAACAAAGGTTCTGGGGTTGGGCAGAAACCGCCCACAGAGCCTTTCACAGTTGTGTAGCACAACTGGCTGCAATTGGCTCTGGTGCAGTCCATTGGCTGTGCCAGTGAAGGCATTGGGCTTGGGCAGAAGCTGCCCACGGAGCCTTTCTTGGTGCGTTTGAAGTGGATCATACTGGTAATCGCTGGGGGGGGGGGCATGGGCAGGAGGAGCTGCTGCCCCCTCAGGGGAGACACAAAGCCTATGGGAGCTATGCCACTGCATAGAGGCCTCATTGATATATGGGAATAATTGTTCCCTTCCCTTGCCCTGGGGCAAGCCTCTGCTGCTCTGATGGGTATACTTAAACGTGCCCCAGCAATTTTGCTGGCAAATGGATCTGGGTAAATGGATTAAGGCTGGGACGAGAGAGGATTTTGGTGGAGCCACTGCTGCTGCTAACCTCTCCCTTCCTGCTCTTAGCACACCCCAATCCCCCTATGGTCCCTGTCCTATTCTTCCCCTGCTGCATTCTGCCCATTCGTTGCCCACTCTGCCCATTCCCTCTCCTGCCCACTCACACACCAACCTACCATTTCCTGAAAGGACTGGAAAGAAAAAGTCTCAAATGCCTCTTCATTCTATATCCAAGTGTTGGAAGTTACAATTTATGTTTTAATTTATAACTATTAAACTAGGGCAGATGAATAAAGATGTAAAATAAGCATGAAGAAATGAAGCATAATGCATCAAACAGGTATTTATAGCTTACAGACACACAGACACTAGCAGAATTCTTAATAAAGATTAATGGCCTTTGCTTCTTACATATGTAGATTTCAAAAAAGTGTACTCAGAGCTGATTAAACAGTCCAAGGTTAGTGACAATCTTATAGAATTGATATTTTCTATAAATAATATAAAGGATCTATTTTATCTTATGAGCTGTAATTGTAGCCTGCAAGATAATGATCGGTCCTCAATGGACACAGCTGAGATTGTCTGGAACAGTTCCACTGACCGCTATTCTGGAGCATCTGGACGGCCATCTAGTTTCTCATATAATCTCCACCCAACAATTACCCATCTGTAAATTAAATGAATGCAGCATTTGCTAGTGTACTGCCTTAGAGAGCAGCCCTATCCTTGAGTTATGCCCATTGGGTGAGATCCTTTGCACTGAGGAAGACAGATCATATGCCAGTTTAACAGTCTTATGTACCAGTGGTTGGCTACTATCTGTGAAACCCATGTGCTGGCAGGAGGGACAAAGATCAGACTATGCAGAAGCAGCCTCACATGGTGCGCATTACAATAATCTCACGGGCAGCTCAGTCCTAAACCCCTGCTGCGCCCAGGGCAAGAGCAGTGTTGAAATGGCAACTGGGACTGAAATGCTATGGGACTGGGGCTGCTGCTGGAGTCTCCTTGGGATAAAGGAGCATTTACTCCCTTACTCTGTAGACTGCAGCTGGCAGCAATGGGTCTTCATGGATCTGTACCTGGCCTTGAGCGGCTGCAGAGACAAGGAGGCCTGTGTTGGCCTGCCAGGTTTGGGAGGGGGCATAGGATTCATCAGCAGAGTCTGTCACCATCTCCACCCCATTCCCAGGCCTGATCGTCCCCTAAGCCCACCTTCCTCCTGCCCAGTTCTGCACCTTCCCCACCTTCTCCCTGCCTTCACCTGCCCCTAAAACTTACAACGCTGGCCAGTGGCAACACTCACTGCCACCAGCGCTTTGGAGTTATCCTGCTAGCACTGAGGCGCAGTGATCAGGGCCAGTGCTGTGAGGCTAACTCCAGCATTAAAGTGCCTTATGGCACTTTTATGACAGCCAGTGCTGGCAGAATGAGCGTACTACCAGTGCTGAAGTGCAATAGGATGGGGCCCTTGGAAATTACCAAAGCATGAAAGACCATGCATAAGTCTCTCCATACCAGTAGAGGGTGGAGTTGGTAAACCAATCATAATTTGTAACAGGTGCTGTGGGCTCCAGTTACCCCATGGACATCAATGAGCATTGCTGGGTCTGAGTCTACCACTAGACTGCAAACCTTTTACTGTTGTTGTAGCTATAAAGTTATAGCTATAAATCCAAGACATTTTGGATCCTGATGTTTCAAGCACTGTCCCTCTTTCTCCCGGCCCAACATCGTATACTGTTCCCTCTAGTCTTTGCTGCAGGCAGGGGCAGACCTAGTCAAAATGGCGCCCGGGGCACCCAATAGAAGTGCATCCCCATGGGAGCCCAGGTCTACCCACCAGAAGCAGCCCCATTAGAACCGGCCGCAGGTAGACCTGGGCTCCCTCGAGGGAGCCCAGGTCTACTTGCGGTTGGTCCCAATGGGTAGACCTGGGCTCCGGAGCCCAGGTCTACCTACGCAATGTTGCAGGGGCCACAGTTATCCCCCTGGACGGCCCCAAGACGGTGCCCAGGGCTCATGCCCCCCCCTGCCCCCCTAGATCCACCACTGGCTGCAGGATTGGCAATGGGCAAGGGCATTGCTGTACTTAATAGCAGATAAGGGAGAGGAAGACGCATGGAGGAAGAGGAAAGATGCAATAGGAATATCTAGACAATAGCACAGAACAGGAGGGATGGTTTTGGATTGATATTAAGGAGGGTTATATTTGTTTGGCAACAGAAAAGATGTTGACTCCGAATTCTCATGACAAAATCCCGAAGGTATCCACAAGAACATCTACTAGTGCTCCACCTGTTCTGGCAAGGTGGGTGGAAATTAAACTCCATGAAGCCACACCACGAGTAAAAGCATTCAGCACTATCATCAATATCACGTCACTGAATAAATTGCCACTGAGACCATATTCTGACATTTCCTGGATTCAAAGAAGAGCAAAAACAAGTCATGGGAAGATCACCTCTGACATATCTCGATTACTACAGTTTGGTGCGAAAAAAGGTAATATATGTAAATATATAATATTTGTAAATATATAATTTGGTTGCATACAGCTTTTGAGTTAGCCCTGATCTGAACCAGATTTTGATACTAAGGAGGGTTATATTTGTTTGCTTTGTCAACAGAAAATACGTTGGCTCCAAATTTTCGCGCCCAAACCCCTAAGGTATCAACAAGAGCATCTACTAGTGCACCACCTGTTCTGGGAGGTTGGGTGGACATTAAACACACAAAAACCAAACCACAAGCAAAAGCACGCAACACTTTCACCAAGATCTCACCAGTTAATCAATTGCCATCGAGACCGTATTCCCACAGGTCCCAGATTCCATCAAGAGCAAAAACAAGTCATGAGAAGAACGTTTCTGATATGTCTCAATCACTACAGTTTGGCGAGAACAAAGGTAATACACATATGTGTACATGTATAATTTGATTGCATACAGCTTTTGACCTATTCCTACTCTAAAGTAGCCTCTCCCCTGCTCTCAAGAAACCCTCGCTGAAGGAAAACAGGGGAGGGGATCGGGATCGGGTCCATGATGAGGCAAAGTTAAAGCCCTCCTTCCCACATGTTGTGCTCCCCAGGAGTTATTACTTAAGTTACAAAAACCAGGTGCACATGGCCAAACCATGAGTTTAAGGCAATTTGTGTTTTGTCCCTCATATAGCTAGCAATATAGAGTTTGGTGATGTGGTCCCTGCAGGTATGCCAAAAACAGGGGCCCAAAGTAGAGTTTGGCATTGTTGGCAAGTCCAATACTTGTTGCCATAGTTTCAAGGAATTTGCACCTGGATTTATTTCATGTTTTCCCTTGGATATGGTGTAAGCTCATTCTGTGGTATCAAACATGATCGTAGAATGCTGTTGAAACAGTAAAAGAAGGTCACCTTCCCCTTATGCCTAAATTTAGAAGTAGGGAAAATGATCTCCCCCACAAAAATAAAATAAAATGGCAGAATATGAGGAATCACTGGCAGTATAAAAAAAAACTATAGCTTAGGATGCAATTCTAACCAGCTTTCCAGTGCTGACATAGCTGTGCCAGTGGGGCACGTGCTGCATCCTGTAGTGGAATAGTAGCCGCGGAAATCTCATCAAGGTAAAGGGCTGTTTGTTCTCTTACCTCAGAGCTTCATTGTTCTTACCCCAGTGCTGGAAAGTTGGTTAAGACTGCAAACTTAGAAATGGTGGTTCAGGTGGGGCGGCAGGTGGGGTGGCCCGGGAAGGGGGAAAGAGCTAGTTTGCGGCCCTTAGGGGTTTGCGGCCAAACCCCTGTCCTGGGCCATGCAGCCCCATGGGGCAGGGAAGATGGCGAAACAGACCGGAACGCAACAGGCGGGCTGCCACTCACCTGTTCCTCCTGCCCAGCATTCCGGCTGCATGACGCCACTGGGCGGCTGGTGTTTACCCCGGGGTAAGGGGATGAAATCCCTTGCTCTGTGGAGGCTCCAGCACAGTCCCAATCTGCGTTGGATACAGCACAGGCCAGCTGGCCTGCCTGTTCCAGCATAGGTTAGGATTGCGCTCTAAGACTTTCACTCCTGAAAAATACTTGCTGGGGCTAGAAAAACATTCTCTTTTCATGATGTATGAAAAAGATATGAGGCCTTTAGGTCAAAGAGAGACGTTTTTATCTTCTTGCGGAATGCGTGAGAGATACAATTGATGTCTACCCTGGCAAGCTCTATAGTCACAGGTGTAGAGACAGAAAATCTCTATGACAAAATGAAAAAGACTGAACCATGAATAGCTGAGAAAGGGTATGCGTATTTGTACAGGAAATTTTTCATGAAGTGTGCATAACTCTTACAGCTCAAATATTAAATTGAGATGAAAAGTTGACGTAATAGTGCTCGGAAAAGGCTTTTGGTTCTGTCTGTTCTCCACACTGTCTTTACATTTCAAAGAATAAAGTCCTTTAATTTATTAACAGAAAAAGTAGTGCTTTCTCTCGTGTGTGCTGCTGCAGACAACAGTCAAAGATTGTAATAACTTTATTATATTAGTATGTTCATTAAAAATTTTTTAGTTAAAAGAGGGATTGTGAAATGACTGAAGGCTTTTCCTCATCTATTTAAAATGACAAATTTGCAAACTGAATATTCATTCATGAGGCACTTTAAATATAGTAACGCATTTCAGATCCAGACAGGATAACCTCTTTTGTCTGGCAGAAACTGAAGTTGTGTGCTGGGATATATATTTCCTCTTTAATTATTTTAAAATAGGTCTGGGTAGGTTGGGTACAAAGGAATCTAAAAACTAGACCTTGGTACTACTGATGCTTGCAGAAATAATAAGAGGTATGAACTGCCTCATTCAAATTAACTGGAAAATTCTACTTTGGTTGAAGAGGAATATAAGGGTCATAAGCAGGGAAATTAAAGACTTATGTGGTGTTCGCTAATGATTTGGAATCAGATGCAGATTCAGCTGTTTTGAGATTGTGCCCAAGGAACTTTGAAATGTATTTATTCATCTGTTCTTGTCCATTCAAGTCTTTCCTAGGTTATAGTAGCAGTGGCGTCTCTATAGGGAGGGCAAAGCTCTAGGTTTTGCAAGAAGCCTTATCTTGCAGTGAAAATCATTCCTTTCCTGCACCGTTTTAGCCAATCCTCACAGGGAAAAGCAACATCTTGGCTTGCTTACTGGCTACAGCAGCAAGGGAGAGGAGGGATTTACATGACAGGGTGAGGCCCCTTGCACAACTTAGAGCTTTGCCCTCCCTGTAGAGACGCCTCTGTATAGTAGCTAGGTGACTGAACTCCTTGAAGTCCTCTTGGAGATTGCCTTAAACAGTAATCAATATACATCTTTCTCCTTTCATTCAAAAGCCTCTCATGTAACAGGTCATGCAGGCAATAATCTTCTAGTCCAAGTGCTTGGGGTATGTGTCCTGCCAGGGGCAGAGGCACACCTAGAGGGGGATCACAGCACTACGTTTTGCAAGCCGCTGCTCCCCCTCCTCTCTGAAGCCATTCGTAGCCAACGTAGCCTCTGTTTTGCTCTAACCACCGAGAATAGCTCTGAAGAGGAGGGAGAGCTGCAGCTTGCAAAATGTAGTTCTATGATACCCCTCCAAATACGCCTCCATTCTTAAAAAGTATTGAATAAAGGTGGGAAAAGGCAGGTCTGTATTAGAACGCCTTGCAGGGCTAGCAAGGCAGGAAGGAAGGCAGCTAGCTTGCTGTGAAAATCCCACCAACTGCTAGTTTTTGGTCATCAATTCGTGTATAAATTAATGGATCAGTGGAAAAGCTGAAAGCTGAAATGGAAAGCTGAAACATAATGTGGAAGATGATCAGTACTACGAATTTCTCAGGACATGTCTAACGTTTTGGTGCAAAACAGTGAAAAGGCACAGTCTTCCCTTCTTCAAACAGGTAAAAAGAGAAAATGCAGTGATGAATACATGAAGTATGGTTTTTTGTATGTAGGAGATGAGGACTGTCCTAAGCACCCCTGTCATAAGGTGTACAAGTTATGGAAATTGGCCGCCAGGGTACACCCAAGTGAAAAAAGGTTGGGAACCACTGTTCTAGTTGTAGTGTATGCTACTTTTGCTTTAAGACAGACTCCCAGATGACCTCAGAGACAAAAGTCACATGACTAGAGCCTAAGAACCTGCTCAGTGTAACCCAAGAAGGTTGAATTCACAGGAGGCGGCATGACATCACTTTCTTGAAGCCTGCGGGGTCAACCAATATGGTTGACTCAGATCATTGCCGCCAAGGAGGATTGCCGCGAATTCAGGAATGAAAATCTCCCTGCACGTGTGTAAAAGTTAATCTCAACCTCTTTAGTCATGCCTGCGTGTTCTGCATACGGGTGTGTGAATCGCTGTCAGAAAAATGGGATTTAATTTCCATGGAAAGATTCATGTAGTCACATTACATCGGTTCAATAAAACTACAGTTCACTGAAATAGTGCATTATTTTTGAAGCTGTGTAATTTCTTATTGTTCCTGGCAGTCTTATTCACCATTTTCTGACACCCACTGTTAATGGTCTAGAAGGAAAAAAAATATATTTCCCCCCTCCTTTTTTCCCCCTTCCCGTTTACACTTTTTTTCCCACCTTCCATTTTCTACTGTAATATTCTCGAAATTCTGAACATTAACAGAATTTGTTTTTTTGGGGGGGGGGGAGTGTAGAAGTTTAAAAAAATACTCTTAATAGTCTAGAAGTAAAAAAGAATTACTCTCATATTGACAACTACTTGTGTTATGAAGAGATTTTAATGTAATTTTCCTATATATTTATCTAACATAAATATATTACTCCTGCCCACCCTCCCCTTTTTTTTCTTTCCTTCCCGTTCACACATTATTTTTCCGCCTTTCATTTTCTACTGTAATATTTATGAAATTCTGGACATTATCAGAATTTTTTTTTTTATGGGGCATGACCATTTTATTTTTGCTTGTGTAGATTTCAAAAAATAGTCTGTCACAATAGTGCAATCTGAGTTTAAATAGACAGCAAGTAGCATTTCATAAGGTATGTTCAGTAATATAATTATGAGGAATTTAACCTTGTAATTGCATATTAAATCATAATAAGGTTACCAATAATGTGTCTACACGATCACATGTTTTTATTTTTGTAAGTTTTTATTTAAGGAATAAACCATTCAATCCTAAACAGTATGAGCAAAGCAATCTGAAATGCTTGGAATGAGGATTGTTTTGAGTCAACCAACATGGCTGCTAAGCCCGCCCACTGGCTTCACTTCACCAGCATTAGTTCTTAAGGGATGCCGCCTCCAGTTAATTCAACCTTCTTGGTGTAACCTGATCACACAGCTCTGTTATGTCTGAAGGGCAGGGTGGGGGGAATATCCCCTATTCTCAGCTAGACCGAAGTCAGAGTTTGCATGCAGCTTCTCCGGGGCTGAGAAAGAGGTGGGTCATGGTGCCCTCTGCTGCAGAACTGGTGGGTTGTGGTCGGGGGAGGTTTGAGAACTCCTGCACTGTAAGGATAGCTTCAAAAATACATCTGCTCATGCTCAGGAGAAAGCATAGTGGCAGCTGGAAATTGTAAGTAGGAACCATTTGTTTGAACGGCATCTGTGGTACTCTGGCCTTCCTTGTAATTGTCTATAGTATAATTTATATGAGCAGTAAACTTTCGTTTCATTTAGAGTCAGGTCTCTTATATGATTGTTGATGTCCAAAACTTTAAAAGAAACAGGAATATTGTTTAGGCATGAACTGAACACCCATCGTACCCACTTACCTAGAAACAAGCTCCCTGGATCTCAGTTGGAGGAAATATGGAGGACAGATTGGAGTGACTCATAGTGAAAGAAGTCAGAGAATTCTAGCAACAAGAGAAATGGCCCAAGCCCTCCTCATGCTTGATGTGGAATGCCAAATACTTTCTTTCTCCTTATCCAATGATGTGCCAGTCTCTGCTCCTCCCCCTCTCCAAACTTCTACTTCCGCACTCCCCTCCACATTTTCTCCTCTTCTTTGTCCCTCTCTTCCTTTACTAATCCAGAGTGTGGAAAATGGAGGAGAAGCAGTGGAGGCAAGTAAGCAGGCAGAGATGGGCGCCCCTACCAATCTGCTGCCTTAAGCAACCATTTCAGTTGACCTAATGGATGGGCTGCAAAAAGCATTTTAGATATTGCCTCGATATGTGGTAAATTAATTTGCAATGAATATCCTGAAGCAGATGTATACGGTAGTTTTGGTGTAATTTTCCATCCAGAATTCTTCCCTTTCTGTGTGGGAAGAGAACAGAAGGAGTTCTTTTCACGTACGCATGTTGTTGAAGTCTCCAGAATTTTCCCCACAGTCTTGCATCTTTAAAAACAAGGATTTCAGGCATACGTCCCCTTGTAAACTCAGTTTCTAAAGCCTTGACAGTTTAAAGGAGTTTGTTTGGCAAATATATAAAATTCTTTGGTGTGTATGTGTGCGTGCGTGCGTGTGTGTGTGTGTGTGTGAACAGCGACCTGACTAGTGGTATGAATCCAAAATTCATTGTATAACTACAGTATGTATGTGAAATATTTCTGTTGTGCGTTCATATGTTAGTAATTGTATTTTTGAAATGTTTTAAACCCTTTCCAAGTAAGGAGAAAACATTATATTTCATTGCTTTTGGTTGAAGGAGTATATGTGCAGCTCTCTTTGATGGTTAATTATTTATAAAATATTTATTTCCCTTTTTGGATAGATAAAATATGGTTAAGTGATCTATATAACAGGATGGGATCAGTGAGTAAAGCTATGGAACGGGAGGACCCTGTTGTGAAGCCATTCATTAGGTAATGTATCTAAATGGTTGTAATACCATTTCATTAATATCTCTGTTATCATTTATTCTTCATAGCCTAAATCTACCAGATACATCCATCATCAGAAGCGTTTCTACAGGGAGGGCAAAGCTCTAAGTTTTGCAAAAAGCCTTACCTTGTCATGTAAATCCCTCCTCTCCCTTGCTGCTGTAGCCAGTAAGCAACGCCAAGATGTTGCTGTTCCCTGTGAGGATTGGCTAAAACGGTGCAGAAGAGAAGTGATTTCCACTGCAAGGTAAGGCTTCTTGCAAAACGTAGAGCTTTGCCCTCCTTGTAGAAATGCCACTGTCCATCATATACTGATGTCCTCCTTGAATTGTATAGAACATTTGCATTCCATCTTTATCCCAATATTGTTCCTCCTAATGCAGCCTACAGTCAATAAATAAAAACATATCTGTATTATAGTAAAAACAAAACAGAAAGAGCAATAGTAAACCAAAAGATAAAGCATTAATAAGAATAATCAAGAATTAAGTCCACCTCAATGGTTGGCAAATAAAAACATTTTTAATTTGTCCTGAAAAAGATAGTAATGAGGGCACCAGATAAATATGCTTGGGTAGTGTGTTCTACAGTCTGGGTACCACATAAAAAAGACCATGTCTCTAGTAGCTACCCATCTCATCTCTGATGGTGGTAGCTCTTGAAGATTAGCATCTGCATTAGAGATTTAACACAAAATCAAGTTCATATAAGTGCAAATGGTCCTTTAAATACCTTGCTCTCAAATCATTTGAGACTTTAAAGGTCAAAACTAGAAGTTTGAACTGCCTCTGGAAACAAACTTGGGAGACTTTTCATGTGCTGTTGGTGTTATGGATTGATATCCCTCCCAAGACACAAATAAATCACAATTGAACACAAAACATTAGAACATCAGTTTGTTTTTATTATATCTAAAAGCAACTAAAATGGTGCTAGTTATTTTTGACTCTACAGGTTCCCCAGTTAAATAACCGGGCTGTCATATTTTTCACCAACTGAAGAATGTTGGATTGTGAGATTTAGTGGAAAATTGTGTTTGTGTTAACATGTGAAATTCCTATATCAATCTCTTTTAATTAAGGTCTTTTAAAAAATCCATGATAAATCTAATCAGTACTGATGCAGCCTTGCCAATGGGGTGTGTGCTGCATCCGGCAGTGAGGTGGGGGGGGGCAGTCACAGAGGCCTTATCACAGGCTGCATAAGCTCTGGAAAGTTGAATAGGATTGGGCCTTTAGGACTCAATCCTATCCAAGTTTCTGGTACCAATGCAGCTGCAATGCAGCCCCAAGGTAAGCGAACAAGCTTCCCTTACTATGAGGAGGCATTTGGGACTCCCTTCCACCACAAAATGCAGCACACACCACATTAGGATGGCTACATCAGGGCTGGAAAATTGGAAAGGATTTGGGCCTTAGGCTCTTCTCTGTTTTACTTCAGAATTCAGTTTTACCTGGTTGTGTCTGGCTGCTTGTCTGGGTTGTTTTGTTGCTTATGACTTTTATGGGGTTTTTTTTTTTGTAGTTGATTTCCTTTTTTAAAAATTGCTTGTTCACTTTATATTTTTTGTTTCTAATTCTATGGAAGTCACCTTGGATTTCCCATTGGGGAAAAAGCAAGGTATACATATTTTAAACGACGTTCTTGCAGTGAAATTCCACAAGTGAAATTTGTTGCAAATCTGTACATTGGTACTCTATATCTGACTGTGGTTCAGCTGTTCAGAAGAAATACATCTAACAGCCTCATCCTAACTAAAACTCCACCCACCTATGCGGCTGCACCAATGGACTATACAATCCTGTGGTGGGGGGAGGGAGAATCCAGTTGTGGAAATCTCCTCAAGATGAGAACATTTGTTCCCTTACCCTGTGGCATGCCTTTGTTGTCTCAATAGGTCTTCTCAGATCTGCGCCAATCATTTTGCTGGCATTAATTCTGAGGAGAGTAAGGGAGAAGGAATGTGGAAAGAACAGGTTGGGGTACTGGTACAAGCCACTGCCGCCATTATCAAATGTCTTCCTCTCCTAATCTGCCTCCCACTTCCCGCTCCCTGCTCAGACAGTCCCTAGTTCCTCCTCCTCTATGCCCCATTCCTACCACTGACTGCCCCCATGCAGGCTTACCTGCAGTCCTGCACGTGGCTGGCTTTGCCAATATTGCTGCCAATTGTGGCAGTGGTTCTGAAGTGGTCACCATCTTGTGGCATTTACGACAGAGGAGCCTCGGTTCTTCCATTGTCTAGGCTAGTTAGGACTAAGCCAGGGCAGCTATCCTATGCATATTTTCTTGGGAGTAAGACCCACTGAACACCACAAGACTTATTTCTGAATAGACATGCGTAGGATTGTGCCGTAAGGCTTCTTTTTCTCTGTACTGCTTTCCTTTACCGTAACCCAGCAATGTTTAGAATAGTATTTGTCTAGCTCTTTTTCTAAATGTTCAATGCCCATAATGACCACAGTGATTCATCTCAACTAGTAAAATAGCCATAAAAATGTAAGAGTCCTTGACCAGACCAAAGTCCCATCTAGTCCAGCATCCTGTTTCCTATCCTGTGTCTAATAAAGATGCCTCTGGGAAGCCTACAAGCTGGAAAGCAAATGCATAGCCCTCTCTCACCATTGCTTCCCTGCAACTGATATTTAGTGGCATTATTTGCCTGTAAACCGCTTTGTGAACCTTGTGTTGAAAAGCGGTATATAAATACTTTTGATTGATTGATTGATATTGCCACTGAACCTGGAGACATCATATATCCCACTATGCATCGTAGCCATTGACAGACTTGGCCTCCATTGACAGCCTTCTCCTACTCCCCCATCAAGTAGCTTTGACAGCAAAGCAAGATGGCTTTGAAGCCATCAAAGTTAGTGGCCATCACAATTCTGTGGTAGTCTATCCATTTCAGTTAGGCTCGTATTTCAAAGATGGCTGGGGAAGGAGTGTGGATCAAATTACATAGGGCCTAATCCCATGCACCATATTTCTGGTGGTACATTCGTACCGCTGGCTCTGGGTGTTGTAAAGGTGCCATAAAGCATGTGTATGGCTCCCAGAGTGTAAGTACCACCTGTGCTGGGGTCAGTTAAGGCCTGTCAAGGCGCGGGGAGGCAGGGCCATATTTCAATTGTACCAGTTGGTGCTGCACCTCAGTGTGGGAGGTATAGCCAGCCAGCACTCCAGCAGTGCCAGCCAGCGTTAAGGCCCATCGAGGTGGGAGGAGGCAGGGCGAGGGCCAGATTGGGGAGGAATGGGCTTGGTCAGGAGTGGGGCTGGGGCTGGTAGTGGTTTCCACTGCTGGATTGAGAACTCCATGTCAGGCTGGGAAGCTTGACACAGGTTTGCTCCAGTCTCCCTCAGCAAAATAGCCTGCGGAGACTCAAGTAACCCCATTGTGAGGGCTGGGGCTTTCCCAGGGGAAGGAGACGAATATCCCTTTCTTTTAAGAAGACTTCTGTGGCTGCCACAGCTCCCACAGGATGGAGCGGTAGCCATTTTGATACCGTTGCTCCTCTGGGAGACAGGCAGCACAGGATTGGGCTGTCTGTCAATTTATAGGTATGTAAATATTTGAATTCATTGATTTATGTATCATGGTTCATGAACATGAACATATGTCCATGGGCCATGTATCATGCTTTACCATATAAATAGGACACACAGCTCATGTTGTAGGTCACTAGGCTACTTGAGTTCTTATGATGATGCCACCAGTTATTCAGCAATACTCATTGACATCAGAATAGTTGCACTGTTCTGCCCAGTGATGTAGAACAACCATGGGCAGTTCAGGCTCTGCTTTAGCACTGCTGTTTGGGACCTCCTACATAGGCATCATCTTAGAGCTTTTGTTACATCACACCCAGGTTTGCCACAGGCAATGGGGCAACCCAACCTGGAGTATCCTGGATGGGATGCTATATAGCAAGAGATGCTATAGTCACTATGAGTCTCCACAGTAGGCAGCCTGCAGGCAAATAGTAGTGGAGTTCCTTCCATGTGGGTCAGGAAGGACTGCTTAGTTTGGAGGCTTTAAAGCCCATGTTATAGGTCCATGATGAAGACAGAATAGGCATAGTGCTCCAGCAGAGCCCCCTGGGGCAAAAAAAAAAAAAAAAAACCCCTGAAAAGCCCAGTGAAGCTGCCTACTAGGAGGAGAAGGAAATGGGGGAGGCTGAACCCTCTCCCCTTCCCAGAGAGAAGACTCTAAAGCACAATGAAAGGAAACTGGCTGAATACTTTTCCCAAGGTGTTGGAAAAGCAGGAATTACTTGGGATCCACAGCCTGGGCCATCTAGCGGCATTCAGGCCTGGCAGAAGTGCAGGTATAACACATCATTTGAAATTTGATTGAGGTACTGCAATCATTTATGCACATTTTTTACTATTTAAGATGTTAATCTTCGAACACTTAGAAAAAACTTTCAGAGGTTTGATAAGATTAAGATAAGATTAATCTGAAAGAAAACTTTCATATCAATTTGATAAGATTCCCTAGTGTTTTCAAACCATATTATGTTTCATACACATCTCTTTATTAATGTCTAACACTGACTGACGCCATTTGGTACATTCCAGTAATTTTTTAAAAAGTCATTTCCGGGTCAGTAAAAAATTGGTGGAAAATAGAGAGTAAAAGCATTTATTTTTAATTTTGTAGTTTTATTTTGTGGGATAATCGTATTACTTTGAAGAGAATACAGTGCACATAAATGACCACACTGAACAAAGCAATTGTGTCAGTAAACAAGACGGTTTTATACATAGAGGAAAAGAAAATTAGAACATATGTGAGATCTGTTGGTGTTTGAGCTTCAGTTCATTTTTCTTGCCTGAATTGATATACAGGCAGGCCTTTTTATTCACGTGTTCAGAACATGTGGATTTGATTCATTGCGGGTTCTGAACCTGTAACTGGAGGCCCCTTCTGATAGCTTCTGGGAGACATTCTGAGGTCTGGAGAGGATGCACGTGGCCTCTTTGGGCCTCAGAACACCCTTGGAGTGTCGAAAATGCTTTTTCCAGGTTTTCCAGGTTTTTGGAAAAACTGGAAGTGCTTTTCTGACACCTCCTGATGGCTTTCTGAGGCCCAAAGAGGTCCCTAAAACACCTCTGGACAAGACTAGAAGGTGCTTCTGGTTGCATCTGGAGGTCAGGTGAGGGCCCAGACCCACAGATTTGGTTATCCGCAGGTTTTGGCACCTGAGTGCTGACTGTATTTTCAAATAGAGGCAATTCACACATTTGTCTGAGAGCAAAGTGACAAAAAAATCAAGTGCTGATTAAGAACTACCTTGCACATTTCCTAAACAATTCCCTGAAGGCATACTTCAGAGGAGACCTGACATCAGCATAGCCCTTGGGCATATTCTCTGGCCTAGGCCCCTGCAGGACCTACTGGCACTGATACCTGCTTTATCACTGGTCCCTGGTCTCCCTGAATGTTTCTTCCTCCTTCCAAAACAGCTGGCACTGAGTCACTTTTTAAATTCCCCAACAATGCCAAGATGTAGTGTTCAGAACAGTGCTTTTATCAGGGCATTGTGAGGGGATAAAAATGGCTGCTGCTGCTCTCTATGACTGCCGTCCTAGCTGGTTAGGCCTGCCAGGTAGTTGCAGTAGTGGCAGACAGCTGTGGTATTCCTTTTAGCACCGGCACAGTTGGAGCCGATATATGCAACAGTGCCCCAAAGTTAAATGCTCCTCTGTCCCATTGTATTAAATGGGAGCAATTTTAAGCACAATCTTAAGTCATTTCCTGAAATCCATTAGACCTTTAAGTGTTTCACTTGGGCCAAATTGTGCGAAATGTGCTCATGGTGATTATTGTACTGTCATTAGCACTTTAACTAGTTCCATAAAAATGAAAGTCTCTCAAAAATTGACTCTGAAAATGGCTCAGGTTAATTCTTGCCCCCTCCCCATTCTCAATATGGCCTGCATGACACCTCACGAACTTCACTAGCAAGATAATCTGAATGAAAAAATTAATCTTTCATGAAAACAGAAGTGCTTGGCTTTGACATTTAGCTTTTTCTTCCCAGGCAGCATTTTCATGTGAAGTCACTGCCATGTTTTAACGATGGCTTTTGCCTTGAATCCTAAGCAAATGGGAAAGTGTTGATGTGCTGTTTCTGGAACAGATCACAAAACAGATTGGGATTGTGGTGGTTATGGGGCTTAGCCCAATTCCACCCACTTGTACAGAAGGGAATGTCAAAGAAGGCTCAGGCTGCTTTCCCTCATGTGAAGTGAACGGCATTACAGATAGCTGGTGCAAAGGAGGACGGACAGATGCTATTAAGCTTTATTTCCTTGCATTATCCACAGTTCAGCCTCATAAGGCAGCGCGTTTGCAAGAATCAATACTCAGGTTTATTTGTTCATTTTATTTTTAAAATGTGTAGCCTGCCTTTCAACCCCACAGACGGTGTGGGAGGTGGCTGCAGGGTACAACGTTTTTACTTTTCAAGTGAGTTCTAACAGTTTGTGAAGTGCTTCCCTTTAGAGATGACATAGAAAACCTAATTCCCAAATACTGAGTTCCATGTATTTTTGTGTGTGTGTTGTACATTTGTTATTTAGGTAGAAATATAATACAAAAATAATAGATGTTTATTTATTTATTTGTGTGTATGTGTCTTAAAAAAACAGCAATACCAATTTACTTGGACTATCCAGAGTCAAATATAAAGAAACTGCTTGGCTTCCCCCAAATAAACAGGGTAAATATTTATTTGTATTAAGAGTTACATTTAAATTTAAATAATTGACACTTAATGTATTGTCTGCTATCTATTATATTAGAACCATCAATTTAGGAAGATTTCTAAATGCAAGGAGAAATACCAATGGGTTTGTTAATTCATTATATTCTGTAGTATTTTAGGAAGAATTAAAATTTATATTAATGTTGTTGTTAATCCTATGTCCTGATTGTATATTTGTATCTATATTTAAATTTACATGAATCTTTTTATTCTTATGGCAAACCTTTAGAGATAGTACTGTATCATTGCTTCATTTAGGAATAAGCTCTTTTTTTTAAAAAAAAGTAGATTTTATGCCTTTGATGTCATTTTAAATTTATTTGGCCTCTTTCCCCCCTCCCCAAATGATTATTATTTTGCGATTGTGAGCCCTGAGAGGACAGGGCTGTCAAAATGTAGAAAAAAATGCTGTGAGCCACTCATAGTCCATGGGATAGAGTGGGATATTAAAAATACTATCTATGTATGAATAATGTGTGTGAACATATACTTTCTGGAATTTTGCTTTTGTTCTAATACCATGTATCTATTTGCAATTCTTTAAAAACAGTATTTATTTCTGACCATTTGTAACCAAATAATTTCTGGCTTAGGGTGCAATCCTAACCTGGAGTGAGGCCGGCACAGTTAGGCCAGCAAAGTTTGGCCAGCACAAAGGACACCGTAAAGTATGTTTGGACCACACTTGGAGTCAGAGAGGCCAGCACACAGATGTGCAAAATCCTCTTTGTCTCTGAGAGTAGTCCAAACAGGCTTTACGGTGGCCCTTGTACCTGCCAAACTTTACTGTCTTAACTGTGCTAGCCTAACTTCAGGTTAGGATTGCACTCTTAGTATTATTATTTCACATCAGACCTTATTATTGGCTTTCTTTTCCCATTTTTGCTTTAATTTTCTATACCTCTTTCACAGCTTTGAAGACATTCATATACCTGTTTTTTCAAAGATCCGACAGCATTCCCAATAGCCGTGGGCAGACTTTCAAGTATTGAGTTGTAGTATGGTCTATGCAGAAGGAAAAGTGAAAAGTTAGCACAGGGATAATTAGCATGAAGGTAACAGCACTTTGCTATCCAGGGACTGAGCCTGATGGTTCTGCTTCAAGGACTCATCCAGAGACGGAGCTGAAAAAAAACACAACTGATTACATCCTTTTCATGCAAAAGGTCCTAGGTTCAATTCCTGGCATTCTGTGGATTGGGTTGGGAAAAACCCTCTGCCTGAAACGTTTGAGGACTGCTGCAAGGTGCTGTAGGCACCATTGATGCAGATTGTCCAATGGCCTGACTCACTATATGGCAGCTTCATATATATTGACTGGATACAGAGTGTCTCAAGAAAATGTACACACATTTTATAGTGTCAAATTTATAATGTTATAATTCACGTATATACTAGAATACTGTAATTCACACATGTACTACATATAGTGTACACCAGAAATTCTCAAACTTTTTAGCACTGGGATCCACTTTTTAAAATGACCATCTGTCTGGAACTCACGGGAAGTGATATGGCCAGAAGTGACGTCATTGTGATGCCAGAGTCTGCTGCTTTCTTGAGAATGCAGCAATGAGTTGCGTGATTTCTCAGTCATTTTCCAATAGCAAAGTGAATCAGAAAGAAAAAAAAGCCTATTTACAACCTAGACACAAGCAAAATAACCACATAGCCCTCCCCCTTTCCAGTATCCCATCTTCCCATATTTTCAATAAAGTTGCCCTAGGTGCTTCGTAATCTATCAGAAATTGGCTCACAACCCACTGGTGGGTCCTGACCCACAGTTTGGGAACCACTGGTATACACAGAAGCAGTTGCTGGCCCCAGTTAGTCAGCCACTAAATGGGGCTGAATGTAATCTAATCTAATAGCATGCAATTCCATTTGATTACATTACATTCAGCCCCATCTAGTGGCTGAATGAGGTACAAGCAACCTGGAAGTGAGTCTTTAGCGCTACTGGTATTTTTAGCCCTAAGAGGCTTGGAGCGGCACACAAAGGTAGGAAATCCTGTTTTCACAGTTTTAAAAAATTGAAACACCTTTAAACTGGGACCCTGGCATCTGCAGTGAGTCAAATCCGCGGATGCCAGGGTCACGCTGTACATATATATGATGCCTGTGCACATGTATCCTATAAGTGGGAACCTGTCTTGGTAAATGGTGCCACTTTTATTATGGATCTTGAGAATAGTTTTGGCAGTGCAGAATTTGGCCAGCCTGATATAGAATGTGGGGAATGGAAACCATCAGAATGGTCCCTGTTATTCATTCTAATTGAATGCATATCACACCCCCAGCAACTGAAGATACACAAGTGAATAACTTCAGCAAATCCACATTATCCCATCTGATAACAACATATTTTTTGTGCGTAGGCAAAGTTGTGCATCATACAAATTGCGCTTCCAACAGGGTAACTAGATATTGTATGTCTAAGAAAGGTATAATACATAATGTTGCATTATCACTCTTTTTAACAATTTGATCTACAGTACGTTTTGGGAAAAATCCATTAATTTAAATAAAAATCAGTTTATTGTGATTTAATGAGCCCATTTATTTATAGTATGTGCATTCAATTAATTTGGATATGGAAATACATTTCCTGTTTCATGGCAAGTTATGCCTTCAACATTTTCACTAAGTAGAGAGCATCGCAATTTGGATGTATACAACGGCTGTTTATTCCAAATATTTCATGCACATAAATGTTTTAAACATGAGTTGGCACAGACGTTTTGCATAAAATGTGCTACAATGCAATTGCCTTTTAAAAACAAAACAAGGTTGTGCTGTTTGCCTGTTAAGTCAGCTCTAGCAGTTCTTAGAAATGTCATTTATTAAATGTCACGCTAATTGCTTGTAATATCAACCCTGAAAGGCAAACCTTTGTGAGTGATCTTTCAGAAGCTTTATTTTTCTCTGTTCTGTCTGTCTGGTACATTTTGAAGAGAGTAAACAAACAAGATTTACCTTTGATAACAGCACTACTGGCTAAAAATGTAAAGCTGGCTGGGGCATTTAAGGATATTTCATCTTCAGGAGTTTTTATAAAAAAAGAGAGAGCGGGGGGGGGGGGGAATCCGCCCTAAATGAATCAGATGCTTTCAAATTAATTTGACAAAATAATTTTGCAAGACAGATACTGTCATTCATCATCAATAGTCTATAACCTGATTCAGGTTAATGGGCTTGGGGTTCATTCTTCATATGCACTTGTCTGCTGTGATAGATGACCCACGTGTATAAGAAGAGCCCTGTTCTATCAAATCAAAGGCCCTGTTTCTTCTTTCTGAGCCTCAAGCAGGGCCCGGTCAAGAGTGATTCCTCACAGTGTTCCTCAGCAGCTGGTGTTCAGTGCTACACTACCTCTGAAGATGGAAAGGCTTAGCATAGTACAACCAGTGTCCTCTTATCACCCCCATTCTGACATGAGGGTTGTTAGTGCCTGTTTTGTAATAGATGTGTCTGTCGATAACCGTTTCTCGATTACCAGAAGTCAGCTGGGCAATCAGTAGTGCTGATTGCATTTGATTCTCTTAATGTCATCTATCCATATCTCCTGAAGGCTTATTGCTTAAGGCAAAATTGCTTTCATGTACCATAAATTAGCACAAGGAGTGTTCACACTGGGCCAACTTTGAAGTATCAAAACAAGCAATTAGTGTCTTATAAGTGCCATACATTTTATAATTTGAGGACTTGGCTACTGGGGCCTGAAGCAGGTCTTCCACAATAATGATTATTTTCAGAAGTTCTTGCTATGGGAGGCCAACTAACTTAGCAGGCTGGCATCTGTGCTTGCTCTGACAAATATAGCTTTCATGTTATCCAAATGAAAGAACAAAATGAAACTCAAGAATGGGAACATACTCAGTTGCCTTATACTGAATCAGTCCATTGGTCCATCTAGGTCAATATTATCTATGCCAGAGGTGTCCAACATAAGGCGGCCTGTGGAAGCGCTTTATCTGGCCGCCATGATATCAGGCCTCTCCCAGCACGTAGCTGCTGAGCTGTGAAATAACACATTGGCATAAGTGGCACTGTTGAAAGGGCAATGCTGGAAAGCCCAATTATCACGGGGGCCACCCTTTCAGCAGCATTGCTTATAGTCACTGGTGAAATGGCAGCCTGTGTGATAATTGGGCTCTCCCAGCACCGCCCTTTCAGCTGCACTACTTTTGCCGAGTTTATGAGTTGGAGAGATGGAAGGAGGCCTCAGAACAGTGGTGTAGCCAAAGGGGTGCAAAACTCACTGTAGGTCTGTTATGGCTCCTGACAAGAGTCAGGTAATCAGCCCCTCACTGCCCGAGCCAGTTGGGCCATGAAAACAACGCAGAAGCGTGTTTTCATTGCCTTGACTGGCTCTGGCAGTGAGGGGGATGGGCATCTTTCACATCTTGGTAGGGATTCATACACAACTTATGGTTTTGCACCCCTCTGGCTATGCCACTGCCTCAGAAGGCGAAGAATGGTACAGGGGAGGCAGACTAAGAGGAGTGAGAAAGGGAGAGGTTGCTGAGGTCCTGGGAGAGCTCAATTATTATGAGGCTATCCTTTCAGCAGTGCCACTTCTGCCAAGGTGTCACTCTGCAGAGCACCTCTTAGGTACTGAGCTGTGAAGTGACACCTTGGTGGAAGCAGCAGCTGCTAAAAGGGTGTCCTATATGATAATTGGGCTCTCCTATATCTTGAAAATATGATCGAGATTTGCATGTTTTCTCTTTTGTCATTTGCAGCTAATAAGGTCCTAAATGAGAAAAAAGTGCTTATTTCTGGTCATCAACTGTTTAATGACATCAGTTCCTGTTTAATGACATCACTTCCAGCTCTCAGCAGGCACCCTGCATGCTATTCATCCCACTATATGAAATAGGTTTGACACCCTTGGACTACAGTGATTGGCAGTAGCCCCATAGATTTTAAATAGGGATCTTTTCCAGCCCTATCTGAAGGTGTCTGGGATTGAACATGGAACCTTTTGCATTCAAATCATGTTCCCTACCACTGAGATACAGATCCACGTTTTTGGACAGGGATGTCTTTCCCATCAATATATCTAATTCTTTTTTTAATATAACTGAGTTTCAGTTATTAAAAGTTTTCCTTGAACAGACTTGGGTAGGTTTTCTTTTCATGCTCAAGGGCTTTGGATCAATATTTTTAAGAGTGGGAAGGACTTTTGGCCTGGAATGGATTGACTATTGATTGCCTTGAGTGTTGACTTCCACTATATAATGGGTCTTGACTCACTTGTCTGAACTGTAGCACATTGATTGCATACCATAGATATTCTGAAGAGGATACTTCCGGAATAGTAGCTTGGCAAAATAAGCTGGACTATATGAACATATGATCCTTCCCAGTACCATGACACATTGAGTCTTGGCACATGGACGGACCTTAGATATTTTTTGGATGTGAAGAAATCCCTTCTGTAGTTCAAAAGTTCTTGCAAAATGTAGCAAGTGTATAGACAGAGATATCCACAACATTTGGTGATGATTCAGTTTGATTAAACAGTTTGTTTGATTGACCAAGTTTGGCCAGCGCACGGGCTTTTCTTGGTGGGGGGAAAGGGGGAGGGGGTCTGGAACAGGGCGGGGAGGGCGGAATCATGGGCGGGGCAGCCCAGGAAGGGGGAGGAGCCCAGATGAAGCCACATTCAAACCCACGTCCCCGGTCCATGCGGTCCCAATATTGGCTGCTGTGGTCGTCTCTGATTTGTGTCTGCTAAACAACAGGTACAGATTTGAGCAGCCCCATAGGGCTGGCGCTTACCCCAGGATAAGGGGACAAATGTCCCCTTGCCTCAAGAGGCTTCAGCAGCCTCTCAAGCTGTGCTGGATACAGTGCAGGCCAGTTGGCCTGCCTGTTCCAGTGCAGGCGAGGATTGTGCCCTGAAGCTTCTTTTTTTTTTCCCTACCAGCTGGGCTGGTCCCTTGCCCATATGCAGGGCATGGGGTTGCTCCACTGGTGGCCTTGCATCCTGTGTGCCAGTGGGGGGATAGGATTGGGTGGTAAAAGTGTTGTGAATGACTAAAAAGTTAATCCTGATTATTCAGAGACCAAATTATTATTTTTTAATGTAAATTATTTTAAACTCAGATACATGAAAATCTATCTGACTCAAGGTAGGATTGTGCTGAGCTCACCACAGGGCAAAGGGAATGTTTCCCCTGGCCCCAGGGTAAGCCCCACCTGGGCCGATGGGACTCCTTGGATCTGTGCCTGCTTGATAAAATGTTCTGATCTCTATTTCCTTCCCATTTCAATTCCATTGACCAATTTGTCCTCCTCACTTGCTTTCTGTGGTCTGTGTCAGTGGCGTTCCTATGGGGGGGTGCAAAGTGTTGCAGGAGCCTGAGCTCCTGCATAATGTGGTTCCTCCTCGCCTCCAGAGCCATTTGCGGCTGGGAGAGCAAAGCCTCTGGGCCGGCTCTCTGAGCAGCGAATTGCTCTGGAGTCAAGGGAGAGGGGCCACCTTATACAGGAGCTCAGGCTTCTGAAACACTTAGCGTTTTGCCCCCCCCTGTTGGAATGCCACTGGTCTGTGTTCCAGAGGGCCTGTGAGTAGGGATGGATCATAGGAAGCTGCCTTATACTGAGTCAGAATACCAGCCCAAGTCCACTATTATTGACACTGACTTGTAGCATCTCTACAGGTTTTCAGAGAGGACATTTTCTCTGGTCCTACTTGGAGATGTTGGGGAATTGAACGTGGAGCTTGCTGCATGCAGAGCATATGCTCTATCTATGAGCTATAGCTATTTTCCTAAAACCTTCTTCTTCCTCCTCCTCTCTCTGTGTCCTCTGGATAACTCCTATGGCTGGCCAAGCTGGGCTAATGTCAGAGCTTGTTGCTCTGGGGCAAAAGTCTACTGCTCCCACACCCACCAAATGAAGGTAATAGATAGCCACAGCAGTTCCTTCAGTCCCCATTGGTTAAGGGGGGGGGATAAAATCTGTGGTACTGGTGGGTTCAGCTCTCTGGCAATAATAATAATAATAATAATAATAATAATAATAATAATAATAATAATGCTCGTATTTATATACCGCCTTTCTTAAGATCACTAGATTACTCTAATGACTGTAACTCAAGGCGGTTTACATAGGCAGACTTTATTCACGAACCCGAAGGTTTTTACAATTATACAGAAACGTTCTATCTTTCAAGAACAACACTCATACAGATGGATCTTTCTGGATTTAGTCTTCTTTCTTTAGCTGCCCATCTGTCTTCTGCTGGCTGATAAGAGGCTTCCCTGCTCCCACCAGAGACGCAGCTGACCAGCATACTCCTCCTCCCATGAGGCAGCTGGAACTCAGCTTTTTAATCAGCCGCAGTTTGCAAGGTCTGCCCCTCACAGAGACTTCCGGTAGTCTGGGCTGGCGACCTTCGGATCTTCAGCTCTTATCTTCAGGCAAACGGAGGCATTAACCCTCTCGACTAAATCTTCCCTCTCGACTAAATCTTCTGGCAAGAATGTCCCTTTTTATTTGATTTATACTCACCTTTCTTCTAGCTTACATGATTCTCTGTTCCCCTCATTTTAAATAACGCTGTGGTGTAGGGTTAGACTTACTGACCCAAAATCACTCAGTAAGTTTCACAGCAAGGCAGGAATTTGAATTTAGCTCTCCCCACTCCTAGTCTGACTTTCAGTATTTAATCTGCCTAACTCTTGATACCACCACTGGATGATTTAGGGTGCACAAAGGACACTATAAAGTATGTTTGAACCACTCTCGGAGTCAAAGAGGCCGGCACACAGACTTGCGCCATCTATCCTGACTTCGAGAGTGTTCCAAATGCGCTTTTCAGTGGCCCCTGTGCCAGTCAAACTTTGCTGGCCTCACTGTGCCGGCTTAACTCCAGGTTTAGGATTGTGCCCTTAATTAGGCCTGCAGCTTTATGTCACAATCCTGTTGTGCCTCTGCGCTAGCAGAGTGAGCGCTTCACCAGCGTAAACTGTTGCAAACATGCTGTAAAGCACATTGCAACAGCATAGGAGAGTTAGCAGTCCCAGCTGGAAGGCAGCACTGTCTTGCCAGCACCAGTGCAGGCTCAAGTACACTGGAGCAAGTGGAGGGGCAGAGAAAGGGAAAGGGGGAGCAGGGAGAGGGGTGTAATGGGGTAGGGGCAGAGATGGGCGGGTCTAGTCTTGGGAGGGGGCAGGATTGGTGATGCTGATGCACTCTATATCCTATCCCTGTTCTTGTGCCAGATCTGCTGAAATTGATCCACTTAGACTTGCGCCGGTGATTTAGCTGAGTAGATCCATTGCCATGGCTGCAGCTTTCCTCAGAGCAAGGAGACCTCCATATTGGAATTATTTCTTATTGGTGATGGGGGAAAGCAGAGTAACGCTAGCAGCAGATTCCCCCTTTTGTCTCACCCACGGGAACCTCCCTCACCCCAGGCTGACTGCTAATAACAAAAGACACAGGCAGAGGCTTGGTAAAGGTGCAAAAAAGAATAGTTTACTCACAGTTTCATTTGTTGCATATCTACAGTGTCTGATTAGGATCAGAGGTACATCTAATACATATAGAGGCAATGCCCTAACAGCTGCATCGCCATGCGTAAAAGTGTGCTCAAGATGGCGAAGGGCAAAGAGCCCCTAGTATGCACATCTTATCACCTTAATGGTCAGAATACAAAAGAAACAGAGTTCAGGGTGCAAAGGAAAGAAGTTAAGGTCAAGGCCACACCCTCTACAAGTATCACAGAAAAGAACAGGTAAAGGGGTCAAACCACAGGACATCAAACTTTTCCCTCTTAAACATTAAAGTGCCCCCTCTAAACAGCAAACAGAGTTGTCCCAACTCCAACACTCCAGACTGCAAATTCCCCTGCAGAATACAGCACAAACTGCACTGGCCCTGTTAAATCGGTGCAGGAATTTCAATAAGGTTGGGATGCCCTTCACCCTACAATAGCGTATTGCCTACCTATCCTCCTATTGCCTACCTGTTGCCTACCCATCCTCCTATTCAGCACATTCCCTTCCATTGGCACTCAGAATTTCATTCTCATCTCTTCAGCCAAAATTCATTTCATTCATTGTTTCTTCCTGAGATAAAAATCATTTAGGGTGCAATCCTAAACTGGAGTTAGGCCAGCATAAGCTAAACCTGCAAAGTTTGGCCAGCACAAGGGCCACTGTAAAGTATGTTTGGAGCTATCTCGGAGCAGAGAAGTCAGTACACAGATGTGAGCCATCCTCCCTGACTCCAAGAGCCATCCTCCCAAGACTCCACGCTTTACGGTGGCCTTTGCGCTGGCCAAACTTTGCTGGTTTAGTTTATGCTGGCCTAACTCCTGTTTAGGATTGCGCTCTTAAAGTAGTACACATTACCATGTCACTGATATCTGTATAGCAAAATATAAAACAGCAACTGTGGGTTTTAATAATAGTTTTATACACGTACTTTGTAACATTCATTTTGTGGCCTCTTAGGTTCAGCACCTTATCAAGTTTCCCTTGCTATGGAAGATCTTGGTTTTGAAATTAAAGAAATTATGTGAAAAGTACATTTTAAAAAACTCAGGGATCTGACATTACACTCTTGTTTGCAATAAACGTATAATTATTTTTCTTTAACAGTTCATTCGAATAATGAATATGAGTGCAACTCTATATTAATTTAGAAGGCTAATTCTATGAGTTATTCATTTAGAGTCTTCAATGTTTAAACCGGACTATTGGGTCTAAGCTGTCCAAATCAACCCTTCACAACATAACTGTTCAAATAAGTAGGATTTGAATGGACATAGAATCCACCCTCCTCGTTTTTCTAATTATAAGATAAACTGGTAGCTGCTAATTCTATCTTCCAGCACCTAATTGTTTGTAAGTGGCTAAAGATTAAGGCTAAATGTCCAATTAAAAAGGCATTATACTATTGTGAGAGTTTTTGGAAAGATAACACAAATTTTGAATTAAATGGTCACTGAGGAATAGAGTACTTCTGAAATCAGTTGGCTGTTCTCAGTTCTTTATTGCTTTGCCTGATGTAACGTGCTCAAGGATTACAGTCAGTGATGTCATGCAGGGGGAATGCGGGGGAACTCAGTTCCACTAGTTAAAATTAGGGCTGACTCCGCCCACTTCACTCTCCCCCCCTCCCAATTCCTCTGCAAAGAGCTTTTCTTCTTGTTTGGTTGGCACTCAGAGGGTTAAAGGGAGCGACTCTGGATTCCTAGGGGGGCGAAGGCAGTGATGTCATTCAGGGGGAAACGACCAGAACGGGCATTCTGGATCCTAACGGGCTCCGTGGCTGGTTCCGGGTTCCCGACAAGTGCCAATCAAAAGTGAGTTCTTGTTCCTAAATCATTTGAATGACACCACTGATTACAGTTATAACCATACAAGCATCTAACTTGAAGGAGGGAATTAAACAATCCTCGAATGACTGCAGTAAAGTTGCTGACCTGAAATGGCAAAATATGGATATATGGCCAAATTCTATGGTGGCCTTACTCTGACGGATCTTGTGATCCATCAAGCCTAAAGCCTCATTCACCCTCATGCAAGGCATTCTGACAGTGGGTGGCTTGCTAATGATGGTGTGGGAGCAGGGAGCCACTAAACCCATGCTGGAGCAGTTGGGGGTGGTGGTTTGGGGAAGAATCAAGGGTGGTTCTGGGGCAGGGACTGGGCCAGGCTAGGAGTGATTCAGGGGTTGGAAGGGGAGGATTTCAGTGGCAATGATGCACACTGAGATCCTATCCCCAATATGCCCCCTGGCACTTCTCGGACTTCTGCCAGCTGGCGTGGGTCCGACCAATTGGAAGCCAGATAGCCTACAGGGAGGTAAGTAAAAATAGCTTTATGCTGCGATCCAAGGCAGGTCAATTTCAAGTAAGCCTTCTGAGTTCAATGGGACCTGCTCCAGGATAGAGGAGCATAGAATTGCAACCTTACTTAATACTCCCAGGCCATCTGGTTGCCCTCCCTCCACAGAGTGCAAAATGTGCTCTGTCAATGGCGCTGTGTGTTATTAGTTGGTGAGCAATAGGATAGGATTGCCAATGTATTTTTTAAAAAGCACTCACAGATAGATAACCTTGATTGGCATACACCCCATTGGGAGGTGTCAACCATACATACATACAATTTACAGAAATCTGGCCAGGACCTTCTGCTCTACAAGCTGAAGGAACACTCACATTTCTATTCTGATGATCTGAGGGTTGTAGCTCATGCAGTTAGGCAATTTAACCCAAATAATGTATGCAACAAACCCAACATAAGATTGCTATAAGATCAGACAGAAAGCTTGTCTAGGTCATCATCCTGTTTTCCATAGTGGTGGACCAGATGCCTCTGGGAATGTCATAGGAGATGAAGACATACTGTTCTCTTACCGTTGCTCCCTGCAGTTGGTGCTGCCTCTGAATCTAGAGGTCAGCTGGAATTCTTTACATAAGAAGAGTCCTGCTGGATCAGGCCAAGGGCCCATCTAGTCTAGCTTCCTGTATCTCAGTGGCCCACCAGGTGCCTCAGGGAACCCAGTAGACAACAAGATGCTTGCATCCTGTTGCCGCTCCCTTGCACCTGACATTCTGAAGTAGCCTACTATTAATGTAAGGAGGTTGCACCACCCATCATGGTATATAGCCCATGATGGACTTTTCCTCCAGAAATCTGTCCAGTCTCCTTTTAAAGGCATCTAGGCCAGTTGCCATCACCACCTCCTGTGGCAAGGAGTTCCATAGCTTAATTACCTGCTGGGTAAAAAAGTATTTCCTTTTATCTGTTTTAACTCTCCCAACACTCAACTTCAGTGGAGGTCCCCTGGTTCTGGTATTGTGAGAGAGTGAAAAGAACATCCCTCTATCGACTCTTTCCCTCCCATGCATAATTTTTTATGTCTCAATCATGTCCCCCCTCAGGCGCCTTTTTTCCAGACTGAAGAGCCCCAAACGCTGCAGTCTTTCTTCATAAGGGAGGTGCCCCAGCCCCATAATCATTGTTGTCGCTCTCTTCTGCACCTTTTCCAGCTTCACTATGTCCTTTTTGAGATGTGGTGACCAGAACTGTACGCAATACTCTAGATATTACCTTACCATTGATTTGTACAATGGCATCATAATATTGGCTATTTTATTCTCAACCCCTTTTTTAATTACCCCAAGCATGGAATTGGTCTTCTTAATTGCTGCTGCGCACTGGGTCAACACCTTCATTGAGTTGTCCACCAGCATGCCAAGATCTCTTTCCTGAGCTGTCACAGACAGCTTAGAACTATTACTATTATTAAGTAACCTATTACTATTACTAAGAACTTATTATTATAGAACCTATAAAAAGTGACACCACTGCTGTGTTCACCAAAAAACTTATAACCCACAAGCTGTGAAGGGTTGTGTCTGTGAGATCACAGCCACCACAGCAGCAGTGGAGGCACTTTTCAAAGTACTCTGGTGAGGTGGTTCTGCCTCACTTGCCGTACCACACTGCACGTTGCTGGAATTAATCACACATGGGTTCCCAACCTGTGGGAACGTGCTGGACCTGAGCTCCTGGATGCGACTGGAGATATTTTCCAGTTGCATCAAGGAACTTTTGTGAGGGCCTCTGAGCGCTTCAGAAAGGCATCTGGAAGTGCTAGAAGGTCACTTCCGGTGGCAATGGAACCCAAAATTGCCATGTTAATGACAACTACGGGTCCCTGGTCGGGTTGGACAATGGTTGGGGACCACTTTTCTAGAGTCAGCATTTCTGACTATATAGAGACAAAAATAATGTTTTTTTAAAAAAATGATACAAAATGTTCATGCTGTGAAAGTTGTTTAGCCTATGAGTGCCTTTCTACTGGGGGTAGGGAAACTACGTTTTGCAGGAACCTGAGCTCCTGTGTAACAATCCCTCCCCCTTGCCTCCAGAGCCACTTATGGAGGCAAGGGGGAGGGGCCGCATTACACAGGAGCTCAGGCACCTGCAAAACACAGTTTGTTGCCCCCTCTGGGAATGCCGCTGTGCCTCTGTACAGGTGCCTCTATAATATGTTTCTGGTATTTGTGGTAGTCTTGGTGGTTATTATGACAATGTGGTTATAACTATACTGATCCTTCTGATAGGAAGAAAATACCAAGACTGGAGAGGAGTAATATTGTCAGAAAGCACTGCTCCTTATACAATGCTCAGCAATGCGGAACATGAAGAGAGGCTAAAGAGTATAACAAAAAGGCAGTGGTCCAAGGGGGTATGTAAAAGTGGTATTTTTTCAGCAGCCAAAGTGACCCAAAGACTAAGAACAGAAGACAATACTGACCTAGATCAGCCAATATGAATGACTTACTTTTCCAATCCCACAGGCCCAATATTTAATTATTTACTTACAGAATATCTGTTCCACTTTTCATGAGATTACAAAAGCAGTTTGCACAAACAGCAGTAAGAATAACAAATAATTTAAAAAATCAAGATAGAAGACAGTTAAAAAGCTGTTTCAAGCAGAAAGGTCTTCAGTCCCTTCTTGAAGGCCAGCAGAAACCAGTCTAATATCTCTTAGAAGGCAATTGCATAGCTGGTGCACTGCTACAGAGAGAACCCTTTCTCTGATTGAGGCCTCACAGATTTCTTTTAGAGACAGGCTAGAAAAAGGCCAGGGATGTGGCGGCGCTGCAGGTTAAACCGCTGTTGCCGAACTTGTTGACCGGAAGGTTGGCAGTTCAAGACCACGCAGCGGAGTGAGCTCCCGTCACTTGTCCCAGCTCCTGCCAACCTAGCAGTTTGAAAGCATGTAACAATGTGAGTAGATAAATAGGTACCACTTCAGTGAGAAGGTAACGGCATTCCATGCACTATGGCGTATAGTCAAGCCAGCCACATGACCACGGAAACTTGTCCTCGGACAAACGCCAGCTCTTCAGCTTAGAAACAGAGATGAACACCGCCCCCTACAGTCGGTCACGACTGGACCATTCGGTCATGGGGAAACCTTTACCTTTTTAGAATAAGGTTTCTCCTGATGTTCTTAAATAAGGGGCAGGTTCATATGAGAGTAAGTGGTCCTTAAGGTAACCTTGTTCCAGAGCATCAAGAGTTTTACAAACCCAAACCAGCAGTGACAATGGATCTGACCTAGAACAGATAACAACACTTAGCATTTTGCCCGCCCCTTCCATAGGAACTGTTTGTTAGAAACAAATGCAAAATGCTCATTTTCCAAGTGTACAAGCCATGCGATTACTTATCAAGCATCACTGCAATATCAGGTTGTTACTTGCCTTAAGTATCAACACAACTCCACCAATGCCTGGAGGAAAGATCAACAGACAATTAAAGTCATAATAAGGACTGGAGAAGTGAATTGCCAAAGCTATGATGTTTAATTGAGAGAAGAACCTAATTTAGAGTGGACACTTAACTTCTAAGCCCTTAAGTAATTATTTAGACAAACTCAGTTGAAGCGATAAGAGCATGGTATCTTCTGTAGAAACAAGTCAATTCATTTATTGAACTTTGCTACCCAGCATTTAACACCTTATCTCTCCAAGGCTGTTATCTATCTGCCTGAATTTGTGAAAATAGAACCTAATCATTCAGCTGCTAAGGGCTATTCACTGAGGTTTATTTACATACGTAGTGAACAGAGCTCCATTTACAGAAGCAGGCTCTAAATGGGTAAAAGGATTTATTATATACTGCAGCATGCTGGGATTGTAGTCTATAGTACTTGACAAATATTAGAAGGAGAGCCAGAATAAATATTGCTAACTGACCTTTCACAAGCATTTTTCCTAGAATTACACAATTTTTTTTTTCTGAAAATGTTTTTTAAACTGTCTCTTAAAGTGATAGTCCTGAAGATAGGCATTCAATCAATCAACCAACCAACCAACCAACCAACCAACAGTATTTATATACCGCTTTTCAACACAAGTTCACAAAGAGGTTTACTGGCAAATAATAATAATAATAATAAAGTTCAATGGCTGTAGTTAATGTTAATGCTGTAGAAGCTTAAAAGTAGACAATTTTCCACCAGTCCTTCTGGGAGTAATACAGTACTAAAAATACTGTTGGTAGTAGATGAAAATGAAGCTTGTTTTGAAAAAGTGCAAACAGCAGGTGGAGTTTGAATCTGTAGGAAAGGTTGAATTAGTCTAACCTTCAATTGGAAAGTTCTGATTTTCCTTAACTAAATAAAAAAGCCTTTGGGGTATGATATTGGGTAGGATCTGGCAGAAGCATACTTAGTGGGGAATCACAGCATTACGTTTTGCAAGTAGCTGCCCCCCTCCTCTTGGGAGCCATTCCCAGAGGCTAGAACAAAATGGAGGCTACGTTGACTACAAATGGTTCTTCAAAGGAGAGGGATCTGCTGCTTGCAAAACTTAATGCTGTGATTCCTCTCCAGGTTCACCTCTAGGATCCAGACTGGCAAAAGCTGCTGTTCTGCTCTTCTATAGGGAGGGGAAAAGGCAGGATATAAATATTTTAAATAAATAAAAGAAAATATACAGGGGCTTTTAAGTTCCCCTTGTCATGTGGCCGTTGGTCATGGTCATAAAAAGCTCCATCTTGTGGTTGGGGCAGGGCCCCATAAGTAGGGGTGTTTGAAAATGGTGTTTTTTTCTTTTTTTTGCAGGTTTCGCGATTTGAAGGGCAGAAAGCGGTGATATATGTTTTTATTCCAAATCCTCATTCCAATTTCTCATTTTTATTAATTTTAAATGCTTTAGGACACAATCCTTACCTGGAGTTAGGCCAGCACAAGGGACTTGTGCCTGCCTGCCCAGGAGTGTTGCAAGCGCGCTGTAAAGCGCATTTGGATTACTCTTGGAGACAGGGAGGATGGTGCACATCCATGTGCCAGCCTGCCTGACTCCGAGAGTGATGCAAAAGCGTTTTTAGGGCATGTTTGCAACTCTTCTGGAGCAGCACAAATCCCTTGTGCCGGCCTAACCGCAGGTTAGGATTGCACCCTTTAAAGTGAACTAGGTAGGCGATATAGTGTCAGCAGATGAAGCCTCAGTATTATTTCTAATTGGAAAAGTAATCTATTTCAATTTCTGGAAACCATCAAAATGCAGGGTTTTGTGTTTGTGTCTGGATATTTTTAACATCAAAAAGGTGGTGCTTTGTGTTTTTATGAATTTTTAATAAAACACACACACACACACACCTCTCTCCATAAAGCATGACAGGCTGCCATAAGGGAAGTTGTGGCTTCACTTCTTAAAGTGTGAACCTCACTCATAGTGAGGTTTTGATCTCACTCTTTTTCTCTGAGTTGGCAATGCCTGTTGAAAATGCAAATGCAAATAATATTTTCCCCACTACAATTTGAGACTTTTTGTCTGAAATTAATCTAAAGCTTTTGCCTTGAATATGTTGCAAAGTTCCCCAATGAGGCCCCCTGCATAAGCATCAGGGCAAGGACTGATGTCACATCACGGGAGACTACACCCCTGGCCAATCCTCCCAACAATTCCAGGTTGCCTTAATAGCAAATCTGGCCAGGGATAGAAAAATGACAGAGGCATTGCTGTGTTGCCAGGACAACAGAGGCTCTTCCTGTTCCAAACTTCACTGGCCTAACTTGGGCCGACCTAACTCCAGGTTAGGACTGCACTCTCAGAGAGAGGGGATACAGCATAGGAGAGAGGAGGATTTGGGTTGACTAAAACCTCTTGTGATTGAGGCCACATCTGGGAGTAAGTCAAAGGGAAAGTGGATCAGTTACTCCCCGCACACCAAAGTATGTACAGATTCTGCTGTGTGCCAGTAGAAGAGATAGATTGGGATGGAAACAAACTGGCAATATGTCAGAGTAAGAAGGAAATCATTTGGCCTTGTCTCAGGACACAATCCTAAACTGAGTTAGGCCAGCATAAGCTAAGCAAGCAAAGTTTGGCCAGCACAAGGGCCACTGTAAAGTATGTTTGGACCACTCTCGGAGTCAGAGAGGCCAGCACACAGACTTGAGCCACCCTCCCTGACTCCGAGCATAGCCCAAACACACTTTATGGTGGCTCTTGTGCTGGCCAAACTTTGCTAGTTTAGCTTATGCCGGCCTAACTCCAGTTTACGTTTGCGCTTTCACCTGCATTCCAAAAAGTTTTAAATAGGCAGGAAATTCTCAAGTTTGCACAAAGTATAAGCTATGAATAGCCCAGGCAAGCAAAGAGGAAATGTACTGAAAAGATACCCTGCAACTTCATTGCAAAGTAACAGAAGTGCAGTGAAGTCCAGTGGAGTACAGAGCACAATGTGATAGGCTCACAGAACAATAACAAAGATGTTTTCAGGACTGACCCATCCATGAGGCCAAAGGTGACTCAGGTGGAGTGGACCGAGTGGCTGAGGGACCGGGAGTGGGGAGGATCAGGGGCAATGGTGCACACCAGCTCTTATCCTCTCCATTTCAAACCTCCATGGCCGCAACTAGGGTTGTGGATTGGTTGAGTGCTCACTGCTGCCTGTCATTCTAGCCATGCCTGCCACTCCTCTCCCTCCCTGCACTTGAAAAGAAAGAGGGGCCCTGTCACAGGAGAGGAAGGGTGGAGGAGAGGAGGGTGGTGGGTTAAACAAACTCTGATGCTCGTCCTACCACTCATCTGCACTTTGTCTTCTACACCTGCCTCTTCCTTTTGGAATCAATTGAATGGTGGTGGTGATGGCTGGTATTCTACCTGGGAAGGCAGGGGTATGACGAGGTGCTACTCAAAGAGATGCTACGCAGGACCATGTCATCACAGGCTTTGGGCCAGCCCTAAGTTTTGATTTCTTTGTCAAGCATGAAAAGACAAGACAGGGAAGATGTCTGAGACTCTCGATTAACCACACAAGGGCCTGAACCATGAATTTGCTTCTGTGTAAAACATCATGTGGGAGGAAATGCCAGTGTGATGTATGTTGCCTCTTCCACTTTGATAACATACTTCCATGGAAGCTCTAGCATTATGAATAAACATGCATTTCTCCTAAAGAATTCACTGCTCAATGTTTTTTTCTAGGCATTGTATTCCCAATATATGAAAGATGAAGAAGACCTGGCCACGTCTACGAGGCATGAAAGGAAATCTTACAAGTGAGTCACATTTTTGTTCTGGGCAGAAAATTGTGCCGTGCTTTGTTAGATTCCGTTCACTGTGTTGGTGATCCTAACGCCCAACAGCAGCAATGTCTTGTCAGTTTGTTGGTCTACATCCAGTCTATTATTGATCTCAGGTATTAGTTCTAGGACAGAGAGGCCTGGCGTGCTGTGGCCCATGGAGTCGCGAAGAGTCGGACACGACTTAGCAACTGAACAACAACATTAGTTCCTAAGTTCTGAGAGGGGGGGGGAGTATTGTCAGTGTTTGGATGGCACTAAACTCCCAAACGCTCAATTATATCCTATAATATCATGTAGTTGTTAAACAGCATGGGGTACAAGATGGAACCTTGCAGGACATCTTAAACTGCTTGCCTGGAGTTAGGCTGGCACAAGTTAGGCCAGCAAAGTTTGGCTGGGCCAAGGGACACCGCAAAGTGCATTTGGACCACTCTTGGAGTCAGGGAGGATGGCGCACCTCTGTGTGCTGGCCTCTGTGATTCTGAGAGTGGTCCAAACACGCTTTACAGTGTCCCCTGGCCCAGCCAAACTTTGCTGGCCGAACTCCAGGTTAGGATTGCGCTCTGAAAAACTGAAGCCTGCAGCACGTTTTGGACAAGGACCTTTCAGAAAGAACCAAAGTCAGAGCAAAATGGTACACGCAAGCCCCATTGTAGCCAAGTGATCCTGAATACCATTATTATATCAAAAAAAGTCCAGGTGAACCAACAGGGACACTCTGCACTCCAGTTTCTGGCATTATCCACCAGGTTGACTAAGATGGTTTCAGTTACAAAATGAACAGCCCAATCCAAAGCACAGCCAGACCACATGTCCGGCACTGCATCCACAGCAGCTTAGAAGGTAGCTGGAGGTCTTCTTGGGGTAAGGGGTCCAGATATTGAGTATCATTCAGAATTCCCTAGGGCTGGGTCACAAGTACATGCCATATCTACACACCCTCTTTAACTGGTCTTGAAATCTATACAGCATTTGTTTGTCAAATCTGTCAGAATTGTGCAAAATATTTCTGTGTTTTTAAAATTAAAATACAGAGCTTAGGTTTAGCTAGGACCAGGGTTGTATTAGTCCATGCCCAGGCCTCTAGGCTTCCAGGCTTTTTGGGTTTCCTCCAGCATTCCAGGCCTCTATCATTTTCGGCCCCCCTCCAGTCCAGCCATGGGTTAATACGACCCTGGGCTGCCTTCCAAAAAGAAAAGAAGGGCACGCTCCTAGCTCTTTACTGCTCCTCTCCTTGCATGATGCGGGCCAGGCTGGGTCCTAGCAGAAGCTCCAAGTCACCACAGCTTGGCTCCCTGCAGCTGGAACACAGCGGCTCGGTTTCCTGTGGCCTGCCGTGAGCAACAGGTCCAGGCTTGGGCCTTGTGACAGTTGTGCAACCTGCCTTGGCCTTTGGGAGCTGGGCTGGTGGCTGGCTGAGTGCGCAGGCACTGCTTGGCTCCAGCACCTGTGCGCACTTGGCCCTGCGCAGCACAGGGCTGGGCACAGCATGTTCGCTGTAGAAGCAGGGCATCCAGACGCCGCTTGGCCCCAGCTTGCCCATTGCCCTGGGTGCTGCAGACCAGGCTGGGTCCTTGTGGGAGTTCCGTGTCACTGTGGCTTGGCTTCCTGTGGTTGGGGCGGACTGCTCATGGTTGTTTGCCATGAGCAACAGGACCCAACTTGGGCCACTTATCGAAAACCCCTCTGCCTGCCTGCCAATCATGGTTAGAAGGTATTATTTGATCTTGGAATCCAGATCCCCATATCATGTATACAATGTACATGTTTGTTTCCCTCTATTTGATTCCTTGCTGAGTAAAAAGAAAATATGGACATCTGTACAAGGTTGTTTTTCTCTAAGAAGATATGACCACCGTCAATGTTCCTTACCCACTAGCATTAATCAGTTGACAGGCTACTTGGCTAACTGAGCCCTGTCATTCAAGCATGACAGTTTTCTTAACTCAGGTGAAACCACAACTCAAAGCAGATATTTATGGAGAAAATCAATTCATAAAATAAGGATAGGACTTTGCTCACACTAAAATGAGTAGTTGCAAGGGGGTTGTTTGCCTTCCGTGTATCAGAGGAGGGAAGCAGGAGGGAGTAAGCCACTGAGAAGCGGATGTCATAAATGAAGATCTGGGAAAGCTGCCTCTCATACAAGAGCTTGATCTAGAGCAGTGATGGCGAACCTTTTGGGCTCACTGTGTCAAAAATGCCTAACTTGACTCTGCTGGCATGTCACTTCCCCCTCCCAAATGAAAAAGAAACAATTATATACATGTTCCTTTGTTTACAAATATTGTGCAGGGCCCAGAGACTGTCTGCCTCCCAGCAACCCAGAGTCCTTGCTGGCTCTGTTGCTATGGGAGGCAGCAGAGACTTGGGCACAAGCCAAGGGATCTGTCCACCGCTGGTTGGATAAGGCCATCCTGGGCCTGATTGCTAGCACCTGCAGCAAAGGCCCACTCCCCCTGGCCGTGGGAATCTCCTTGTTGCTACCTGCGCACACGCTAAATCACCCCCGCAACAGCCCTACTCCCCTATCATTCGTTGAATCTGTACTAACTAGGCACCTGTTAAGAAAGCACTTTTCCATATAGCCTGGCACTAACCTCACAGTACAGACACGCCCTGACCACCCGACCACTTCACGCCGTCCAATAGTACTCTGTAAGTTTCCTTTTGTTTGTCTCCCTTTGTCGTGCAATAAACTGTCTTACCCCTCAGCCTTGGACTGGACTCCTCCTTCCATGGAGAACCTCCAGCCTGCTGTGACAGGCTGGAACAAATATACAGCCCAATAATGTGTGGGGCTACATATTATATAAAGAAACATCAAATCTTTACAAAAATGAAATACAAATAAAACAATCCCAGTTGCTGTTGGGTGTTCATAAACTCTGCTGTGTCACCTAGAACGTAGTGGCATGTCACCTTTGACGTGCATGTTATAGGTTCGCCATCACTGATCTAGAGCTTTATTGTGCTCTAGCATAATAATATAAGGTATATCCGGGATGCATTGCTTTTTTTTTTTTTTGTGGTCTATTTAAGTTTTACTGCACCAGATATTGCATTCTTGTTCAGCACAAGTTATGTAAATTTTTTTGCTATCCTATTGCAGCTCATAACTAAATCACCTATTCTCTGTTCAAGTCCTCCAACAGTTTGCTGCTAATCCTCTGCAGATTAATATGCTTTCAGTGGTAATCCTTTCATCTGCCGAAGTTCAAAGATGCTTAATCACTAAAGTTAGTGCTTGACAAAATTTCCAGTAAAATGGTACCAAGAAAGTGATGCACTTTTGATAGATGTCTATATATCTTTGTGCATTAAAAAAATTAAATTTGAATGTGGAATAAATAAATTTTGCATTCTTGAAAATTTTTTCATCTTGTTGTGCCGAACTCGGCTGGCACAGGAGCAGCGCAGCGCAGGCGTTGGTCAGCGCTGTTGGGCCTATGCTGCTGCTAGCATCAGCCCAACGGCAGAAGCATTGGCACGAGGGTGCTGGTCAGATTGTGCCCTCAGTATAGCACTTCAGTACTTCTGAAAGGTATGAAACGATCAGATCATTGTAATTGACCCATGGAAATGGTTTGTATGTTTTAATTCATCCTATCAGTCACATCAATTCTCCCCTACAGAATGAAAAAATTAACATTTCCATCCTAAAAACAAGGGTGTGTTTGTATCTCAGAGTGATCTGTTTAAGATCTGTATCTCACGAAAAATCCATGAGATTTTCCTCCCTATGGCTTATTGCCTTCTTATGTACCTTATGCTGATATTTGTGGCCTTTAAATCTTGATTTTGTGTTCTTTTTGCCCTGCTTTAACAATTCTGCTTACAGCGCAATCCAACATTGTGCTTGGATCAGCTCAAGAGACTTGAGCCGGTTCAGGAATGTTGCAAGCGCATTGTAGAGCGCATTTGTGACTACTCAGGAGGTGGGGAGGCCAGTGCATGCGCTGCTTCCTGGGCCTGCTGGACCCAGGTAAGGCCATCCAGGTCTGCCAGTGCAGTGGGTTGGAGAGGGAGGGTGGTGAGAAGGTGGAATGGGGCAGGGGTGGGTGGGACCATGTGTGGACTGGCCGTGGGAGGGGACTGGCCTTTAGGACGTAGACCGAATCCTAACCTCCCCCCCAGTTGGCCATACATAGGTTGCTCTGAGTTGTGCCAGTGATTTTGCAGTAGCCCTATTGGGACTGCTGGGACATTACTCAGGGTAAGGGGAATATATTCCCTTTACTCTGAGTTGTGCCGTGTGCAGCCCCAACCCCGTGATGGATATGGGGCAATCTGGCTGGCCTCCCTGTTCCAACGTGTGGTTAGGATTGGGCTGTTAAAAAGAAAAAACAACCACCAGAAAGTTAAGCATATTTTCGAAATTGCAACTGTATTTCGTAGATCTGTAACCCATATGTGAAAGGAGGCCCTCGTGGTATCTGTGAACATAACAGAAGTTCTGCTTCAAGGTCACTATGAAGCAAGTGCAGGTTCTTGGCTCAGTTTAATAGTACATCAGCCAACTCAAAGCAAATTACAATTACACTAGAAATTACATTTGGACAAAATAGGAAGTCTGGGCCTGTTAAAGGAGGCACAGTATTTGCTCTGAGAGATTGTGGGTTGGTTGGTGACTGGATAGGGAGGAGGCAGACATCTGATCTTGAACTTGGCAACCCCTCCAGCTGGTTTAGTCACATATTTTCAGCTCAAAATCTATTTGGCCTTTACAACAGCCAAAATAAATGTCCCTTAATCACTTCCAACCTATTAACAGATGGGCAAACAGCTTTTATAAATGGGGCATACAAAATACTTCAATATCAGCCAAAACTAATTAGTGGCAATAGCTGAACCAAAATTTATAGTTTTTGTAATATATATTAAGGTAGACAAAGTGCAATCAATTTTTTTTAAAAAAAACTTTCTGATGTTACACTGGTTCTTGTTGTTGTTCTTCTTCTTGTTGTTGTTAGGTTTAGTTTAAACCTGAAATATGGAGAAACTGCAGTTGCAAATTTTGCATTTGCTTTTGCTTGTAACCTACATTAAATATTCATTGTAATTAAAAAAATGGAATAATTCTTGAATTATAATAAATAGTGGAAAGCACATAGAGGCTGCAATCCTGTTGACTGATTCCACTGATTTCAATGAGAATTGTGTACATATAATTCGCTGTTTAGTTACATTCCAAGCTGGCACCCAGATGATAAACACATGATGTAAAAGAAAGTACCATTCATTCACTCAAAGGTAGTCTTATTCACCTTGTTTATGAGATTGGTATATATTAGGGCGCAATCCTAACTTGTGCCGGAACAGTGCAGACCCATTGGGACTGCACTGGAGCCTCCACGGGGCAAGGGTATGTTTGCTCACTTAACGGGGGGGCAGGCGCCAGCTGCCCCGATGGGCTTGCTAGGATCTGTGCCTGCTATATAGCAAGTGCAGGTCTGAGCATGCTGTGCAGCCAAAATTGGGGCCGTGTAGCCTGGGGACGGAGGCTTGGATGCAGCTTAATGGCCACATCCAAGCTCCACCCCCCTCCCCAGGCTGGCACACATCCCGGCCTGAGTGTTAGGGTTGGTGAGGGCAGCATGGAGGGGTCTTCCCGCCTGTTCTTTCCTTTGGCTCTGAAATGGCCTGGGGGTGGGGGTGACATTGTGATATGTATGGGTGACATGCTGACTTGGGAGGTAACATGCTGTCACCCCTACCCTCTGGTGCTAGTGGGTGAAGGGACTCAGCTGGACCATGTCTTGGTGTCAACTTGATTAAGGGCACAATCCTTAACTGAGTAAGGCCGGCATAAGCTAAGCCAGGGGTCGGGAACCTTTTTGGCTGAGAGAGCCATGAAAGCCACATATTTTAAAATGTATTTCCATAAGAGTCATATAATATTTTTTAACACTGAATACAACTAAATGCATTCATTTTTAAGTAAGACCAACAATTTTAGAGTATAATAAATCTCTGAATTTATTATTTTTAATAACGTTGTTATACTGAAGCTAACCAATAATAAATAAAATACTTCTCACCATTAATGCGACTTCTGGTGCTGCATGGTTTTGCTGATGGCTTTGTAGTCTGGTTGATACGTCAGTGCAATGAGTGGGCGGAGCCAGAAAAAAATGGCCACCGGGGTAAAAAAAAATGCAAAAAAGGGGTAAAAAAAATGCAAAAAAAAAAATGCCTGTAGCTGCCTGTAGCTACGAGAGCCAGATGCAATCCTCAAAAGAGCCACATATGGCTCCCGAGCCGTAGGTTCCCTACCCCTGAGCTAAGCCAACAAAGTTTGGCCAGCACAAAGGCCACCGTAAAGTATGTTTGGACCACTCTCGGAGTCAGAGAGGCCAGCACATAGATATGAGCCATCCTCCCCGACTCCGAAAGTAGTCCAAAAACACTTTATGGTGGCCCTTGTGCTGGCCAAACTTTGCTGGCTTAGCTTATGCCAGCAAACCCTAAACTTAGAATTGTGCTCTAAATTACTGTACTGTGCTCTATGTATGTTGTTCTGGAAGACAATTCAGAAACTGCAATTAGTGCAGAATGTGGCAGCTTGGGCTCAGTAGTTTGACTCTGTTAGGCCACTGCTCCAGCGACTGCACTGGCTGCTGATTTGTTTCTCCCATTGAAACCTGATCATGCTTCATGACTCTGTGTATCTCAGGATAGTGTCTTTTCCAGTGGCCATTTGTGGAAGACTCTTTCACGTCCACTTTAGTTTGTGTACACTTTTGGGACAGGGAACCATTCAAAAATTTATCTTGGTATGCAAGCCACTTTGTGAACTTTTTGGTTGAAAAGTGGTATACAAATATTGTATAATAATTTAGTTTAAAATAAGCAAACCCTTTCTATCATTTTAGTCGACGGCGTCCTGTTACTATAGTTCATGAGAAAGTCAAAAGGATTGGACCACATTTAGAAATATTTGAAGCTTTTAAGCGTATCCGAAAACCACCTTCCCAGAAGAGAAATATTGCAGCAGCCACTTGTATTCAGAGAATTATCAGAGGATGGCTTCATCGTGCCAGATGGAATCGAGTAAAGATGAAGGTAATGTTTTCTTGGCTGCCAGTAGCCATTTTAGGTCTTCCATTGCAAATGGTGGTGATCCTGGAGAACCGCTGCTGCAACTGGTTACCTCCAACAGTGAAGGTAAGCCAGTGGCAGATGTGAGGGCAGGGGTGGGTAGTATGGGGCGGGGAGTTCCTAGGCAGGGAGAGGTGGGTGGGAGGCAGAACCGGAGAGGAAGGGATGGATCTTAGTGGCACCAGTGTGCATTGGATCCTAAGACCGTTATCTGTCCCCTTTCCTCTCCCTTACTCTCCTTGAACTTATGCCAGCAAAATACAGGTAGATAATCCATTATCTGGATATCTGAAATCAAAACTATTCTAAAATCCAGACATCTTTCTGTGGAAAGAAGGTCTTACGCTCTTTCCTACGTACAGGCTGTAAGTTCTATTCTCCTCTATGGTGTGTGCCTATACAGACATTGGTGGAAAAAAGTCCAAGAGACCAGCAGGCACCCAAGTGGGTAGCAGTGAAAAGAGCAAGTGGAAGCATTTCTCATTGTATTTCTGCAATTATTCTGAAATCCAGAAAAATCTGAAATCTAGAAAAATCTGAAATCCGGACACCTTCCTGTCCCAAGCAGTCTGGATAAGGGATACTCAACCTGTACTGTAGTTGGCTCAGATCTGGAGAGACCCAGCAGCTTTGCCAATAAAGCAGCTTTGCCAATAATGGTTCTTATGGATGATTAGTAGACCAACAATTTGAAAGGTAGGGAGCTGAGTGAGTGGGAGCTTATTCTGACCCCCCCTGGTCTCCCTCTTTTTGTATGCGTGAAGGATTAATCTCTTTGCATCTTCTCTAAGATCTCCTTACTCTACGCATCTATAATTTCTAATCATCTTTCTTCAGTCATCTTTTACTTATTTTTAAGATGAATTTAAATGAAATATGTCTGTAACTATAGGCTAAGAACCAAGGATCGACTTTGGCAGGAGCTGTAAAGGAATACCGTAAAATGATGTATCGCATTAAGCGTCGATGTGGAATCTTGGACCCAACTACACCACTAGTAGTTGAACAACTTGAAGATTGGCTTGACAATAAACTGTGTACGTATTGGTAATCTTCTTCTTGAGAGCAATCCCTTAACTGAACATATTATGTTATAATATGTGGTGATGGCATTGGGCCTGGATGCCTTTAAAAGGGTATTGGACAGATTTATGGAGGAAAACTCCATCACAGGTTACAAGCTATGATGGGTATGTCCAGTGATGTCATCTCGTAATGAAGAACGGGAACACTGGGCGGGACTTACACATGATAGGCTGCCCGTCCGTTCCGTTACGCGGTTGCCCTGGCCTCGGCGGGGCGCCTGCTCGCCAGGGGGGACGGATGGGGGCACGCCGGGTGCCTGGGCGAGCAGTGGTGGGGGGGCGCCAACCGGGGGCAGCCCCCCTGAGGCCAGGGCAGCCGCGGAACGGAACGGAATGGACGGGCTGCCAATCACGTGTAAGTCCCGCCCAGCGTTCCCGTTCTTCATTATGAGATGACATCATTGGGTATGTCCAGTCTGAGATTAGCTGGTCACTCATCATGAGGGCCAGGTAGGAATTTTTTTCTGTCATCCGAATTGGCCATGGATGGCAGGTTTTTTTGCCTACCCCAGACTGTACAGTAGGTTTCATGATTTATATTTGTGTTTAATAAAGTTAAACCCCACCCTCAGTCTGGTGTCTTCCTTGGGGGGGGGTGCAAGGGTAATAGGCTACTTTAGAATGCCAGATGCAGGGGAGTGGCAGCAAGATACAAGTATCTGGTTGCCTTGCGTGCTCCCTGAGGCATCTGGTGGGCCACTGTGAGGTACAGGAAGCTGGACTTAGATGGGCCTTTGGCCTGATCCAGCAAGGCTGTTCTTATGTTCTTATGTTTGGTTTTTTATTGAGTTCTTCCTATATTATGAATTGCCAGAAGATGCAACTATTTACCACCTTCTCATGCTCTTCAAGATCTATTGCAGCATCTTAGGCTCCTATATAATGCCCCCACCCCGTTTTCACAGCTATTCATGACTCGGAGAGCAAAGCCAAGCCTCCTAGCCAGCTCTCCTCACCATGAATAGCCCTGAAGGCAAGGGGGAGGGGCCATGTTACACAGGAGCTCAGGCTCCTGGAAAACTTAGCATTCCCGCCATAGAACGCCACGGCTGAGGGTGTAGCAATTGATGGCTTTTATTGTGGATAGAAGAATTCCATGACTGAGAAAGGGAGTAAAAAAGAAAATGCAGGGCAGTGTACACAATAATCACTCACACAACTAGGCCCTACACACTAAGGGCACAACCCTATGCAGTGTTCGCTCCCTTACCGTAGGGGAGGCTCCAAACTCCTCTATGTGTTCCTCGGATCGGCGCCCACTAAAGAGCGGCGCTGATCCGAGGAGACCACGTGGCCCAAATCGGGGCCTCACAGTCAGGCTTAGGGTGTGGCTGTATGGCCACCTCCCAAGCCTGCCCACGTCCCCCCCAAGTTCCGCCCCCACCTCTCTCCCTCCAATCTCCGTGCCGCCTCAGCACGGAGGCTCCCTCGTGCCGACCGGTTTCAGTCAGCATGAGAGAGGCTCAGCCTGGGCACAGCAGGGCCAGCGCTGCCTGCAGCGCCGGACCTGTTGCTCGAACGCTGACATGGGGGTGCAGATCAGGGGTGCAGACGTGGGGGTGCAGATGCTCCGCCCCTTGCATCGATGCTATGACATAGCCTTGACGCAAGGGGTGCAATAGGATTGCGCTGTAACTGTTTCTAGGTAGAAAGAAGGAGAAACCAGGACATCCTTACAAGGAGAAAGGGGTGTGGACTGATGCCAATGGAGCAGGGAAGAAAGGAAGGGGAGCAGAACATAGGGAAATCAAAGGGATTACCCAGAGGGAACAAGGGCTGAAAAACCAGGAGTTATGCATTAATGGGAGGAGAGAAGGAAAGAAGGGAAGAAATAGAAAAGCACCAAAATTCCAGCCATGGCATAAGACTGTGTCTGAGCGCACAATCCTAACCAACCTTCCAGCACTGACATAGCTGTGCCAATGGGGCATGTGCTGTATCCTGCAGTTGGGGGGCGGTCACAGAGCTCTCATCAAGATAAGGGAATATTTGTTCCCTTACCTCAGAGCTGCAGTGCTCTTAATCTTCTGTATATTCAGGTATATAGTTTCAAATTTCTGACCTTGTACCAAGTGAAAAAGTCCCAAACACTGCCTAACATATAAATCATTCTTACATCCTAGTATATGAAACCATGTTTGCCAAGAGAGGGTTCTGGAAAGAGATTGACAGAAACGAACTGCCTAAATTTTTCAGAGACTGTGGCCGTTTCCCAGCCGAAGAGGAGCTAAATACGGCTATAAATTTGGTCTTGGAAGGTAAGTGACTTTATTCTTTAATAGTGAGAAAAAGAATCGTAGGTGGCCGTTCTGTTCATGTTTGAAAAAAAAGTTTTCTCATGTTTTTTATACCGCCTTTCCTCCAAGGAGCTCAGGGTGGTGTATGTCGTTCATTCCCTGCTTTTGCTTTCAGAACAACCCTGTGAGGTAGGTTAGGCTGAGAGATAGTGACTGGCCCAAGATTACCCAGGAAGCTTCATGGCTGAGCTGGGATTTGAACCTGGCTCTTTCATGTCTAAGTACTACTCCCGAACCAATACACTGCACTATCCTGGTATGGCTGTCCTTCAGTAAGTCCCATTGAACACAGCAGTATTTTTCCAAGTAAACATTTGTGAGAGAACGTTAGTTCAAAAAAACAGGAAATATATCTATTCTTTGACAAAGAAAAGTTAGAAGAAAAGTTTTTTTAAAACAAAACAATTAAAGAAATATAGAGTGGTTACCCACTGTCAAAAACCATGGATAACTAAATCCGTGGTTCAAGGCACCCTGACTCCTCCGGAGGTGAGGGGAGCTGTGCCACATGCAGCCTCCGTGAGCCTCAGAAGGCTTTCTAAAGCTTCTGGGAAGTAGAAGGTAACTTCTAGTTTTTCAGAATACAGTGGGAGGAAGGTAGGGGACAGGCAGGGGGAAGGCGGGGGTGTGTGGAGACAGGATCTGGTACTTGGGCTGAATCCTAACCGCTGGCCTGGTCTACCCTGATCCAGGCTGCTCAGAGTTGCTCCAGAAATTTCGTTGGCACAGGTCTGAATAGCCCCATTCGGTCCACTGCATGTTACCCAGGGGATGGGGAATGTATTTCCCTTGCCCCAGATTGCGCTGCAGCCAGTCCCAACCTCGCGGCAGGCTGATTGGCCTGCCTGTTCCTGCTCAGTGTTAGGATTGCACTCTTAAACGTACTTCGTTTTGCAAATTTGATACTGCACCATTTAATACTTCAATAATCCATGTGTCCTATTCGATTTCCCCCCAAAAACAATAGCAATTCAAAATTCAGTTCAAAAACATATAAAAACAGTAGGAATTCAAAAGTGATCAGATTTCACAGCCATATTGTATTAGGATGTTTCACATTCGTTTTCATGTGAATGATTGAAAACTGGGAAAAGGTCATTACTAAAGTGGCTACCTCTTTGAAGTATCGCAGTGGGCACAGTTTAGATAAAAAGGGAATTTTGCATAAAGTGCCAATTCCTAAATTGTGCAACCCAGCCTTAAACAGATTTTTTGAAAAACAACATGGTTTTCTTTATACTATGCCTTTTTTGAGGACCACTGGAAGGAGAGTATGTCTTTAAAAGGGATTGGCTAGATTTCTGGAGGAAAAGTCCACCACAGGCTACAGGCCATGATGGGTGGTGCAACCTCCTTAGTTTAGAAGCATGTTACCACCTCAGATGGCCAGGTGCAAGGAAGGGGCAAGAGGTTGCAGGCATCTAGTTGCCTTGTGTGCTCCCTGAGGCATCTGCTGGGCCACTGTGAGATACAGGAAGCTGCACTCGGAGGGCCTTTGGCCTAATCCTGCAGAGCTCTTCTTATGTTTTTAGGGTAAAATGACATTTTCAACCCTTGCAGTGTCTCTCTGTATATGTGCATATTCTTATGTGGGGGGGGGATATATATGGAAAGCAATACCAGTCAGTTTCAAAGCTTGGTGTTACTCATATTTGGTGTGGAGCATCCATAAATCTTCTTGGTAGTGTTGTGCTAATGAAATGCTTTTGGGTTGATTAATCAATAAGTCACAATTTCTCCTGCCATCTCATCAGTGAAAACTTGCTTCCAGTTCACCTTTTCCCATGGAAATCATGCATTATATGTTGTCTAGGTTACTCAGTAATGCTTTCAGTTACCATTGCTATGGTAGCTATGGTGATTTTTGAGACATAATTTTGGTCCTCCATTTTTGTTTTGTTTTGTTTTGGAACGTGTTGCTGTTTTATTATGTTTACAGACAATTTTGTGAAGACTACATTGATGCACAACCTAGTCAAAGTTTAATTATGATAAGGTAAGGTAGTTCTTAGGTTTATTAATTTTATGCCAATGGGCAGGTTTTCCAAAGCTTATTGTTCTTTCTTCGGATACTAAGCCTTGGCAAAGCATTGCTAATTGTATAATTTATTATACTTGTGTTTTGCTGGTAGAGACAGGAAGGGGCCACTTAGGTGGCACATGGTGCCACTTGCAGTTCTTACTGTTTTGTCCCCTTCTCGGACTATGCTACTGCACTTGTTTAGCTTTATCAATGTGCCCCAATCAATATGTGAAACTACTTTTAAGCACTACATGAATAAACTTCCAAAATACGTGGCCCAAAAATAGAATTTAGAAAGAACAGAAATAGATTGTTACTCAAGGCTAATTCTCCTGATATGTTTTACTTTTCATTTGCTGATAATGAGGGTTTGTTTACAATAAGACTGAACTATACATGGGAGTTCCCTTTTTTGAGAACACTTTGACAGAGCACCCCGTATACCATTTTTGGCGCTATTGTGTGAAAAGAAGGGAAAAGCATTTACCTATGGGGTCCTAGGTCTGGCATTGCGCTAGCACAGCACTCTTGCGCCGGACCAGCGCTGCCACAAACGTGCCATAAGGCTTTTCTGCACTGCAGATTCAGTCGCTAGGCCAGCGCAAGCAGCAGTACTTGCGCATGAGCACTGCCACACCTGTCAGCTGCACCGGTCGAGCGCTGGCTTTGCTCTTCTGGTTCAGGGCTTTGCCGAGGGTGTGCCAGAGACGGGTGGCAGGCATAACAGGGCAGCACTGTGGGTGGAGAGGAGGGTGGAGATGGGACATGACCAGTGGGCTGTATCCAAACCCCCATCCCTGGGCTGGGTGGGCCCGATTCAGTCCGCTTCTGGCCACATGGACTTGTGCCTTCTATTTTGCTGGCACAGATCCGAGCAGCCCCATAGGACTGGCTGGGGCTTACCCTGGGGAAAATATCCACTTGTCCTGCGCTGAGCCACTGCTGCCTCCTAATGTCATTAGGATGCAGCCCAGGTGAGCCAGACTGCCTATTCCAGCATAGGTTAGGATTGCACCTTAGATTAGTTAGGTTTACCAATGTGATCATTCTAAAAAGCACCTCCATCCTTTTCACATTGCTTCAGTTGCCCTCAATAATATCTTCACATAATTGATTCTGATTGGCTACCCAGGTCCATGATATCATCATATTACATGTGATCTTTGACTAGCTGTTAGTACTCCTGAAGGAGTCATAATCCCCAGCCAGACTTACATGTCTGAGAGTCAGGGGAAGAGAAATGAACTCATCATCATCATTCACGAAGGACCGTTTTCAGGAAAGGTCTTCTATGATCTATTTTGGAAACCAAAATAAAAATGGACTCATACTGTATAACTCTAGTTTGCATACTTGAGGATTAACATGTGAGAACTCTTAACAGCTCAGGAACTGTTAAAAAATAACTAGAAGAGAAATGGGAATGTGTTGGAGAGCATATATTGGCTGGAGGACTTTCATATTTGTCCGCAATTATTACAAGGGGCAGCATATGTGTAACTCTTAGCAATTTGGAAACTATCCCAGATAAGAAGTCAGTTAAAATAAAGCAGACAACACATAATTATTGTTGCTATTTCTATTTCTCTGGCTATATTCTCAAAAAAAAAATTTTGTTGGCAAAGGTTGGTACTCCTAAGCCAGTGAACCATTCTTCATTAAAATTAATTCACATAGTTTATTGAATAAATAACATTACTGAACCATATTAAAAGACCTTCTAAATTTGCAATCTTATATACCACTGGTTCTCAAACCTTTTAGCACCAAGACCCACTTTTTAGAATGACCATCTGTCCGGGACCCGCCAGAAGTGATGTCACAGCTGGAAGGGCCTTCATTGTGACACCAGAGCCTGCTGCTTTCCTGAGAGTGCAGCAGTAAGTTGCATTATTTCTCAGCCGTTTTCCAATAGCAAAGTGAATCTGAAAAACCCTATTTACAACCTTGACAACAAACAAAACAACGATGCAGTCCTTCTCCTTTACAGCATCCCATCATCCTATATTTTTGATATGGCTGCTCTAGGTACTTTGCAACCCACCTGAAATTGGCTCGAGACCCACTAGAGGGTCCCAACCCACAGTTTGGTAACCACTGCTGCATATACTTACTTGGGATAAATTCCATTAAACTCAGTGGGCCTTATTTCTGAGTACATATGTATAGAACTGTACTCTAAGACATTAAATTAGAAGGCTCACAGCCCAATCCTACCTAACTCCCTATGCGATGATGCAGTGGCACCAACATGGCTTTTGCTATATTTCACGGGGAGTTTTGGCATCTGGTGTATCCAGGGTGGAGGGGAAATTTGTTCCTTTCCCAGGGTAAGCCCCCACTGCTACCATGGATCAGTTCAGACCTGCTCCTAACAATATTGATTAGATTAGATTAGATTAGATATAAATTTATTGGCCATACATGGAATTTCACCATACATGGAATTTTACTCCGGCCCAAAAGCTCTCTCAGTGTACACTTTAAAACTAATAATTAATAATACAACAAAATATACAGCCACAGTAACAAGAACCTCCCTGATCTGCCCTTCACCTGCCCCATTCCACCCTGCCTTTCTCCTGACCCCTCCACTGCCTTACTTTCAAAAGCAGGCATCTGATGTTCTTCTCTGGATGGACGTGTGCACAAGTGGCAGCCAGTCTGTGCTCTGTGGTGCTGTATTTGCGACAGCCGTAAAGTTGTTTACACCACTAGACCATTCCAGCTACGTAAACGGCCCATAGGATTGGGCTGATAGGATTAAACTAGACCAGGATACATAAGGTGGTCCTTTGGTGCTTGGTTTTTAAGTAGTATAGCTTGCTAAGGGTGGAAAAGAGGGTGAAACCATGATGGATGGTAGGGGGATTTAGGTCTTTGTTTCTGCTATAGTTGTGATCCTGATCACTTCCAGCTGTATGCTATTTAATTGCGCGAAAAACACTTCAATTGGCAGCAGGGATAAAATCCTGTCTCGCCCCCCCCCCCCCGGGAGCATCCCCTTTTGATCCTTCCAGCATGATATTTACAAAAAGGGTCATAGTATGTGCGCCAGTAGCAGATATTGTCAGATATTATTGACCACAGTTGTGTGGTATTCCATCAGTTGAGCAAAGCTAGAATCAATGGAGAAAATCTGATACTTCTTCACTATTACACTATTACAGATGCCATAGTATACATAGTTGTACATAGAAAAAGTTTTGGTAACAGAAGTATAAACTGAGGATGCAATCCTAACCTGGAGTTAGGCCGGCACAGTTAGGCCAGTAAAGTTTGGCCGGCACAAGGGACACCGTAAAGTATGTTTGGACCACTCTCTGAGTCAGAGAGGCCAGCACACAGACGTGCACCATCCTCCCTGACTCCGAGAGTGGTCCAAATGTACTTTACGATGGCCCTGTGCTGGCCAAACTTTGCTGACCTAAGTGTGCTGGCCTAACTCCAGGTTAGGATTGCACTCTTAAGTTTTGTTTCAAAACTGTGCAGTTTTTCTGTGCAGAAGACTTGTGGAATGAGAATTTTTTTCATATCTTTTCAATGCTACATGTGGCACCTGTAATGGTTGAAGATAGGTGTAAATATTAATTCCCTTTGCATTCTGATGAACCTGGGGAGGGAATAATGAAGAATGTCAGTTATAAAAAGGACTGTTACTCTTCAAACTGCTTTTAAATGCTTGTCCAGATTTTATTGTGTTTCATCAATCCTGACTATAAGAGGTATAAATAGAATTTTTAGCAGTCTTGGTTGATTCACATCACAACATATGTGTTGTCAATTTTAAAAAAAAATGTAGGTTAACTCTCCAGAGAATCTTTGAAAGAGGTAATGTTCCCTTTGGCACTGAAATCCACTTACCTTAACTGACTTCGGTTATATTGCAACCTGATTCTTGGTGTCACAATGGTGTAGCATCCCAATTGTAGCATCCCAAAGGCTCTTATTATTCATCAAATGTTTGATTTACATTTTCTAACAAGCCTTTTGGAATGCAGGAACAGGAAACCCATCCTTTGCCATGATTCCTACTACTGTCTCCTTCATTAACATTGTGAATCCTTTTTTCTAAAATAATTAAAATCTGTAATTGAATACACTAGAATAATTTCGGAAAATTACTTTAATTATTCCACAGGTTCTATTGGGAAACATCACATCATTTATTATAACTGAATGGATAAATGCGGCTTTTAAAATCCCACGTGTGCTTGATTTTAGTCATTTAAGCAGATCATGTAGAATAGGCAGAATGCTCCAGTGGATATCCTGTTTGCAAACCTGAGTTCCAGCTCTGTTTTTGCCATAGATTTCACACCTTTTTTTCTACCATATCACCCCCAAATGCTTGCGTGGGCCTTTGAAATATTTGGGAGACTGAAATAGTCAGATTCCTCTCTTTTATGGAGCCTGGAAAGAAGATAGATGGACCTCCAACAATTTTAAAGATGAATGCCCTAACTATGGAGATATGCATGCATTGTGTGTAGATTTCATTTGCTACATCAGAAATTGAAGTTATAAATTGGATGTGCATGGAGGCTTTCCACCTGCACCGCATTGTTTTCCATTCAGATGTGCACCTGCAACCACACTGTGGCCTCACCATGTAGAAAGACCCAATATGAACTTTCCCTCTTTGATGGGGAATAATTATGCATGTGTGCAAAGCATATAATATGCATGGAAGATGGAGCATGTTTTCCTAGTGTTACCAGATCCAAACTGGGACAGAGTGCCTCTACCTTTAACCATTGTATAAAAGAGGGAATTTGGACAGGTGCAGCTCATCATGCAAGCTGCATCTGCCAAAATTTCCTCTTGTGTAAAATAGTTAAAGGTAGAGGCACTTTGTCCCAGTTTGTATCTGGTATTCCTATGTTTATCCACTCTTCTGTCAGAGAAAGGGAATCATCCAACCTGGTAAGGATGCCAATAAGCCTTTAAGTGTATCTTTCTGAGAGAGGAATGCCAAAATGTGTGTCTTCATAGCAATTATGATCAAAATAACTCTTCTAAGCACATTGATCCTTTAAGCATACAACAGTATATTACCAAGATAATTTATGTAAAGAAATTTAGGTCAACTCATTTTGTTGGGAAACATCCACGACTTGAGTCATCCCCTTTTCTGCAGGACTCCTACATGTTTAGCAGCTGCCTGACATATAGAAATTAAACTGCTGAAACTTTTTAAATGCATGGAGACAAATTGATGGAGAGAACTTTGTATGCTAAATTTCTGCATATATCAGTCAGCCGTTAAAGACACAGGAGCTCTGTCAGAAGGAAAGGTTAGCCACACAATTCATAGCCTTTCGGTTGTAATATTATTATGCTTTTGAAATTACTGAGTTATCAAAAATGGCATTGAGAAACCTTATCCAGGGAGCATGAAAGTTATTTATTTACTTAATTCATATACTGCCTTTCTGCCAAAGCTGAGGCACTTTGCAATTTAAAATAATGGCATACAATCTAACAGATAATTGAGAGCTGGTGTAGAATAGTGGCTTTGAGAGTGAGCTGCTAATCGGGACTTCCCTCTGCTGTGAATTCACAATGTGATTGTAGTCAAGCTACTCCCTCCTGGCTGCAAGACGGGGATACTATTACTTACCTTACATGTTTGTTACAAGGACTACAGCAAGTTAACACGTGACACAGCATGCAACCTGCCTGACCCTCCAGAAGGTTCCAGAGGGCGGGTGGTGGCAGCTTGGCAGCAGCTTTCAGGAGAAGCTCAGTATAGGGCGCTGCCCCCACTGGCACCTGGGGGTATTTGCCACCCTGGGCTAATGGCAGGACAGCCGCTGGTCACAGGATCTATCCATCCAGTTTGAACGGCATTATGAAGAGGGTGTCCACACAGCACCCCCTTGATTGCAACAAATTATTTCAATCAGAATACGTGTGTGTGTGTGTGTGTGTGTAAATGCATGCATGCGTACATACATAAAATTAAAGAATGTCTGGGAAGAAAGGAGAGTGCTTGGAGGGAAATAAAACTGGCTGAATACCTCTAAGCATTTCCACAAGGCTGGGTTCTGGCAGCTGGGGTTCTATATGCAGACAGAGCATGGGGTATCACTTTGATAAAGTTCAACCTTTAGCATCTCCTGTCATATTATTGCAGATGAGAAAATTCTCTGTAACCCAAGCCGCCTACATCTACTTAGCACGTTCTCTGCTTATGACAGGGGGAAAACATGCTTAACTTTAAAAGAGGGCAGGATAAAGGAATATTTCTGAATTTAACTCTTTCTTTCAAAGTATAAGGCATTGGTAGTCTTACATAAGAGACTCTATTATCAGGTCTCAGGTATATTACTGACAGTGTCACCAAGAGAGGTCAAAAGCATGGGGAACTGCATGCCTTATCTTTGCTGCATTGCAGTGCGACCATTGCAGACAGACAAAGTTATGTAGCCTTGGAAGGATCTGATGGTTGAGAGGCCAGAAGGGTCCGTCTAGTTTTGATTCTGACTTGCCTCCTCACCCTGAGTAGCTTGTTGTTCAGTTGTAGTCTCTCCCCCACCCCCATTAGACAGTCGAAGGGTGTGTTGGCATCCACTGGTCTACTGCTATTATTTGGCATATAGGTAGGTGTGTGTTTTTTTGGTGATTTTTTTCTCAAAATTTCTTGATTAAATTGCACATAGCGGGGTTATGTGTTTTATTCTACATTCTCATTCCAAGTTCTCATTTTTATTTAAGTGTACTAGATATAGTTGATATAGTGTCAGCAGCTGCAGCTGCAGTATTATTTCTAATTGGAAAAGTAGTCTATTTTAATTTCTGGGAAATATCTAAAACACCGAAATGTGGTGCTTTATGTTTTTATTCAGATATTTTGTTGGCCAAAAGGAGGTGTTTTATGGCCAAAAAGTGGTTTTCAACAACAAAAAAACCCCACCCCTAGGTATGGGCATGTTCTGCATGTCTTTGATGCATGCTTTCAAATAAAGTAGGAGGTGTAGCAAACAGTTCCTGGAAAAACATGTTCAATGAAGAATGTGGGCTTTCCCCATTAGTACTCCATTTTCTGTGAGTATTTCTGCCTTGCTGACAGACTGGGTAGAGATTGGTATACACCAAGGTGCTGGGTGATGTGACTAAGAACCCAATCCTCTCCTTCCCCTCTCATGCAGCCAAGCCAAAATGGTACACATTGTATCCAGCTTGGTGGGGGATTGGGAGGAGAAAAAAGGAATTATTTCCTGTACCCCTTCATAAGCCTCCTGATCCACAATGGGTCTCCCTTCCTGCAGCCTTACCATCCCCTGTTTCTCCTCTCCCCCCATCCAATTTTGCTGCCTCCCCACCCATCCTATCACTGTTTTACCTTCTCCTGTGGGAGCAGCAGTGTCCATCAATGGGATTGAAGCACTTTCATTTCTTGTGGCAGTGCTCAGAATATGGTCACTGATGGAATACTGTGCGAGTTGTCACTTCAGCCACTGACAGCCGTTTTACACTATCTGAAGACTCTTCTGCTGTTATAAAGCCCTGCCACCTGTCATAAAACCCTGTAAATGTCTAAGCGTATATGATGAATGAAAACATATCCTCTCCCATGTGAATGTGGCTTGAAAGTGCCATTATATTATATAGTATTTATTTAAATATGTATATATCCCTCCTCTCTCCCCAACACTGGAGTACCCAAGGCAGCTTTCAACATTACAAATACAGTAAAATAATAAAAAAAGTATTAAAAGCATGAGGGCACAATCCTAGCCAGAAGTTAAGACCGGCACAGTTAGACCAGCAAAGTTTGGCTGGCACAAGGGACACCATAAAATATGTTTGGACCACTCTTGGAGTCAGAGAGGCCAGTACATAGACATGTGCCATCCTCCCTGACTCAGAGAGTAGTCCAAACGTGCTTTACAGTGGCCCTTCTGCTGGCCAAACTTTGCTGGCCTAATTCTAGGTTAGGATTGTGCCCTGAGAGACATACAGAACCTCAAGAATCAGCAGCATAAACAATCATACAAAGCAGAAGCTCAAGAACAAAAGAGAGCATAAGAACAGAAACTAACAAAGTAACTAAAGAGGGAAAGCTCGTGTACTCCAGGTGGTAGTTTTCTGTGAAATCCACTGTTCTTGATTCAAGGAAATGCAGTTGTTACGAGCATTGCTTGGTAAATGGCATTAAAAGGACAATGAACAGTCCATAGATGGTGATTCCTTCTGTTCTCCCAGATGGAATGAATGGCCTAGAGTGCTGTTCCGAAACACTTTTTCATCTTTATTCTCTGCAATGTAGTACAAGTGAGTCATTTACTGCATGAACTACAGTGCAATGAATTGAGGAGCAATATAAAATGTGTACTTTGAAGAAAAGTTAGTTACCATAGATATTACTATGATCTACTATAATTATTCAGGGAATATGGTTCATGCAGATGCACTGTAGTAATGCCCCCATCAAAATCCTAGAGTACGGAATAATTCTCTACTTTCAGTGAGAAAACGAAGATTGGACCTTCCACATCCCACAGTGTTGTAAGATTTGGGCATGTGAGGAGGCATGCATTTAAAGTATTTCATTAGTTATTGCTTGCAGTGTACACAGCTGTGAATTTAGATAGTAAATAAGGATATTTTTTCTACCAAGAAACCTTTGGTAACATTTTTTTTTTGCATTGAGGAGGTAAACAGTCATCTGCTACCATTGATAATCAGCTGGATCTTAAATATTGCTGCATCTCTTCATTTTAACTGAAAACGGCCAAACTCGGCGTCGAATCCATAGTTTCCAAGGTCGCCGAGATGAATGGCGACGGTCCTGACGCCATTGGAGTCCGAGTTTGGCTCCACCTTGGTGTGGGGGGCGAGAAGGGGTGCAAAACAAAATGTCCGCCATGCCCTGCTGGGACGCCTGGAGCGACGTGCACCAAACTTGGCACGCATATGCCTTGTGGCCTGGCGACAAACGCTGCGGGGGTCAGGGCCCCCAGCACCCCCGGGGGTGGGGGTATGCGGGGAGCATGTGAAAACGGTCAAAAATGGCTGAAATCAGCGTCAAATCTGTAGTGTCCGAGGTCGCCGGGATGAGCAGTGACGCTCCCAACGCTGTTGGAGTCCAGGTTTGGCCCCCCCCTCGATGTGGGGGGTGAGATAGGGTTTGAAACAAAATGTCTGCCATGCCCCGCTGGAACACCTGCAGCAATTGGCACCAAACTTGGCATGCGCATGCCTGGCGGCCTGGCACCTCGTAGCCTCCCACTTGTTGAAAGTTCTCTTAACGATGCAACCCAAGTAGTAGTTTGATTGTGCTGTCAAATAGTTTGTTTTTGCCAATTAGCATTGATTTCCTGATAAGCGAGCACCTAGCCTATATAAGCTTGTTGTAACTTAGGTTAGAAAAGCAACTTGACTGGACACCAGCGCGTTGCTGCATCATTTCAGGCCCACCTGATAGCCTTATAACACTGTGTAAGTTTCTCTTTGCTTGGTGATACAAACTTCCTTTTAGACGTTGAAGAAATAAAGTACTTTTGCATCCTGACTCTGGACTGAGCATATTCCTTCCTCTGATATCCGAAAACATGATTGCGTAGACGCTACGTCAGAGGCAGGAGTGCACTGTTATTGTATTGGACAAGGTTGTTAGGTCCATGTATGCTGCCTTGAACTCCATGGAAATATGGTGGGAAATAAAGACAATAAATAAAAAAAGGGAATGCTTGGCTCTGTATTTGCAAACACTTCATTTGTGTAAATATTTACGCTTCGTCCCAACTAGATTCAGGTTAGAAATCTATTATTTTGGTACCGCTTACCTGCATTCTGGCCATAGTTTATTATTCATACTGAATGTTCCTTAAGAGCAACATACTTTACATTTGGGCCAATGAATTAATTGAAAACAGAGTAGAATTCCAATTTACTATTATGCTAGAAAAGAAAGTATTGATTAATAGGTTCTTTTTCTGTGGAGCATTTAGTGAACCACAGGCTCAGCCTGAAGGACAATTTCATTTAAAAATATGACTTTACCTATCTGACAATGATTTCAAACTCCCAAGGGTTGTGTTATATTTACATGGAACTGGCAACATAATTGAATAGGTCATTTCACTCATTGTAACTTGCTGATGCCCAAAGCAAAAGCAACCTTGAAAGCAGCTTAGTCTGTACGAGATGTTCATACTAGAGCTAGAGCACTTTTGCTACCCAGTGTAACCAAAGCAGTGAGTCAGAAGTTTTCTATAAGAGGGTTAAGAGCGAAAGCAGCTGGATGATTGAACGAATGGCAGGAGGCAAGGTTTGAAGCAGCTTGAACCCCACTTTCTAATGTGTTATTGTACTGGCAGGAAGCTTACTGGCTGGGGGAAGAAATAACATCACAAAATACTGAAGCTGCTCTGTGGTATCTTCTGAAGGGATAGACATGTTCAGCTTCTTTTATGCTCACAACATTCAGTCCAATGCTGCAGTTGTATGGAGCAATTCATCACATCCCTTCGAAAGCCTCTCTGTTGTTTTACATTCTGTGTTTTGTTCATTGTAATCTTATGCATTGCAATAAGATTGTTTATTGTTTATTCTTATATAATTATAGGCCACCCTGATAATTCTACTGAAGCATGGCTTCATTTTTTCTCTTTTTTAAAAAATAAAGTCAATTAAACACTGCATGCCAATTTAGTGGAATGTTTAGATCAGGTATTTTCAACCTTTTTCATCTTATGGCACACTGAGGGCACAATCCTAAACTGAGTTAGGCCAGCGTAAAATAAGCTAGCAAAGTTTGGCCAGCACAAGGGACACTGTAAAGTATGTTTGGACCATTCTCGGAGTCAGAGAGGGCAGCACACAGACGTGAGCCATCCTCCCTGACTCCGAGAGTAGCCCAAAAACTCTTTTTGGTGGCCCTTGTGCTGGCCAAACCTTACTGGCTTAGCTCATGCCGGCGTAACTCCAGTTTAGGATTGCGCTTTTAGAAGACACTAAAATTGTAAAGGTACACCATCAGTTTTTTTGACAATTGACAAGGCACACTGCACTTCCAACTGGGGGCTCATATCCCCCAATGGCCCTATTAATATATGACCCTTCCCCAGGCTCCCGCGGCACACCTGCAGACCATTCGCAGCACACCAATATGCCATGGCACACTGGTTGAAAATAGCTGGCTTAGATTTAAGTATCCATCAAGATGATTGGGGAAACCTGATACTGGCTCCTCAAAGATTTCCCCAGCTGTTCTGAGACCAAGGGATCCTGATCATAATGCCATGCAAGGATGCTGCTGGACTGTTGGGATTGGCCAGTTGGAAGGAGCGGGAGGAGGAAGGTGTCCGTAAAAGACAGGCATCAATCAAACCCAATGATGTCCTTAAAAGTCTTTAGCCTACCATAATTTCTTTGCCTTAGATAGGTATACAAATTTTAACTCAAACTGGAAGGGCAGAACACTAACAGAATAATATTATTGTAATCCAATATATATACCCTAGTTAGCTGCAAAAGTTGTAACCCACTGGTTCAAAGAATGGGGTAAGATTAACCTACAGCACAGTACTAACCTGTGTTGGGACAGGCCTGCACTGTATCCAATGCTGGTTAGGGGGCAGCTGGGGGTCATCTTGCGGTAAGGGAGTATACTTATTTCCCCTTACCCCAGGTAAAGCCCCAGACTTCCCCCCTTTTTTCTTTATTTGTTTTCCTTTTACATTTGGTATTTCATTAAGTAATTGTATTATTTTATTATTCACTAATAAAGGGCATTTTTTTTAATAAGACATAATTGCTAGAAATTCTGGATGCAACATATTATGATACATATGGAAACATTATCAGATGGGTCCTGAACTTATAGTCACCTAATTATTTGCATATCCACGTTTTTCAATGGACAGTTACTGCCTACTCAAGAAGCCTCAGCTTTCTATATAAATGGAAAAATGAGCAGCATAACATCAAATATTATTAATCTGTTACTTTCTGCTGCTCTCCTTAATGTAATGGGGAAATTATTCACCCTGAAAGGTAGGCTTATAATACCATGCCAAGTTTGGACACATTTTAGGACCTTTTTGCCAAAAGAAATGGAACCTTGCCTTGGCCATAGGCTATTAAGGCCGCAATGGTTGGTATCTGAGATTAAAAGTTAAAGGGAGTTTTCTTATCAGTTTGTTTGCTTATCTTATGGTTGTGTGGAGAAAGATGGTATACATTAGTACAGCTGGTCTCCTACAAGCCCATTTTATGGCTAGGGGAAAAAATTCCCTTTCCATTCAGTATCCTACTGGTGGGTAATTAACATTTCCGTTAAGTTCTAATTATAGTTCTTGTATCTGAGCCATTATGCTAATCGTGTTATTCAGTAGTATGTGAGATTGCATTCATTATCACTGGTGAGTTAAACCTTTATTAAAGAAAAATTCCCCCAGGCCCCATTCTGGAGTTAAGTAATTATTCATTTGGTTTTATCCTTGCAATTAGCTTATATACTGTAGCGCTCATTATTGAGTGCCTATACCTCCCTGGACAAGATTAACCCTCCATGGTAAATAAACGCCTAACAGCTCCCAATATGTTGCTTTTGAAGTACTTTATTATGTAATGAAATAAGGAATTGCAATGCACTGCTGCACCATCCTACTTCCCAGCACAGTCAAAGCCAAGAAATGATACTGCTGATGGACATTTTGGACTCAAGAGTTCCTCACCCCTGAGAATTTAAGGCAGAATTACGGCTCCCAGAACAGGCTTCTTGCTATATTGGAGGGCTATTGGCCAATCTCAGAGAGGCAACATCCATCATATCCCAAGCCTTACTTTGCTGCATTGACCCCCATACAGTGGGGCAGGGGGTGACAGGAGTTGTTCCCTTTGGGTATGTCTACCTATTTTTCAGTGATTTAGTGTTTTCATGTTTGGGTTCATATCCTTCACTTGAAGGAGGTTAGGATCTGGCATCCATCAACTTCTCCTTGTGCTTCCCATGTCCTGTCCATCTCCCACCAATACCGCTCCCCACTCTCCCATTTTGGCTATTCCACTGGTGGGGTTTTGTTGGTGTCTGGGGGCACAATCCTAACCTAGAGTTAGGACGGAACAATTAGGCCAGCAAAGTTTGGCTGGCACAAGGGACACTATAAAGTATGTTTGGACCACTCTCGGAGTCAGACAGGCCAGCACACAGACGTGCACCATCTTCCCTGACTCTGAATGTGGTCCAAACATGCTTTATGGTGGCCCTTGTGCTGGCCAAACTTTGCTGGCCTAACTGTGCCGGCCTAACTCCAGGTTAGGATTGCGCTCTGGGCTGTTTCTGTTATAGTGTACATTTTCTTGCTGTTGTGCTGGCATCTGTAGTGTGGCGGTTGGGGGGGGGGCTTCTATAGTGGCAGGGCTATTGTTGCACCACCATACATGGTATTTCAATGACATATCTCGAGGATAGGATTGAGATTGGATAAAAGGATCTTTGCGCATCTCTCACACAAAGGATAAAGATGAGCAGAATAAAAGTTGTCTGCTTCCAGACTTGCCTCACTGTCTCGAGGACCCCAGTTGTCCCCAGACAACCTGGTAGCCATATGGCCAACACATGGCTATATGTTTGGTCCTCCTGCTGTCCCCTGGGCAGTGAAGGCACAGGTTTAGCTGCCCCTTACTTTGTGGCACCTTTAACCCCAAGGCCGGACCAGGTGGAGTTGATGGTGGGGGTGAGAGAGAAGTATTTGGTGGGGAGAAGTCCAAGCTGGTGAATCCTTTGGGATCCTTTCTGGGCACACATAGCCCTCATGCACCCCTCTTGTTGAATCTCAAATGGTATTACCTTTCCTCTTGTCGGAGGGTATTACCAAATGGTATTACCTTTCCTCTTGTCCCCTTCCTCTTGTCTTGACACTAATAACAGAACTGCTGACGATTCATTCATGATTGTTAGACTCTTTGTTTCAGTGCGCTTTGATTTTCTACAGCCCAGCAAGGCCATGTTGCATTGTTACGCAGCTGAAGTGGACACTATATTGGATAGATTATTTTCAAGCGTTTTATAACTATAGCTATTATCCTCCTCACAGACTTGTTATTTTGTCATCTGCATTTCATAACCAATTTTTTCCTCTGACTCTTAAGGATTCAAAGTTTTGGTTCCCATGGTAATCTTGCATGCTCATATTTGCCCTAAATATAGGCATGTCCCAGTATCCACTGATTCGGTATCCATGGTTTCAGTTATCCATGGATACTGGGATGCCTATTAAAAAGATAGGGAAGATTAAACAAATCTCTTTTTTTTTCCTTGTTGCAGCAAAACCACTGATGTTCCCCTTTCTTTAAAAAGGCATTCCCAGTATCCATGGTTTCGGGTATCCATGGCAGGGGGAGTCTGGAACGGAACCCCAGCAAATACCGGGGCATGCCTGTACAAAGTAAAATAGTTTAAATAAATGATCAGCTGTCAAGAAATTAGGTGTGTAGTTGATTGCTATAAGAAACAGAAATATTGTATAGTACTGGTATAAAAAGTAGAGTCAAGATACAGTATTTTAAAATCTGCACAGTAATGATAGCTCTAGCATTAGAAAAATATTTTCTTCCCCCTTTTAAAAATTTGAATATTGTTTTCTGCAATATCCTTTTGTTAACTGCAATACAGTACTTGTATTTGTTTTTTGCAATTCACTTTAAAGGACTTTAACTGAGTGTTTCTTGTTTTCTTGGCAATGTTCCAATATGTTCTTTTTGTGCAGTCCCAAAGCAGTTATGTGCAACATAATCTTTTCCATATTGATGGAAAAACCTATGAAATTTGCAGTATCTTCTTCTTCAATGTCTTTCAGTGAATTCTTGTGATTGTAATACATTCCTTCATTAATAGGAGAGGCTTAGCCAGAGAATTGGACAATGCAGTTTTGTTGTCTTTAAGTGGATATTCAGCATCTATTTGGCCGTCATCTCCAGTAGAAGCAACTGCTTAAAAAGTCGTTCAATCTTAGTCAAAGATTCTCTTCTACTTTCAGCTTATCTGCTTTTTTCTTCAGTAAGAATCATGATCTATTAATCTTTTGCGCAACCAGGAAACTAACCAAAGGAATGAGAAAATTGCCTTCATGTCATTCATCTTTTACTGCAGTCAAAACAGCTGAAAAAAAATTACGTTGGTCATTCAATTCATCACTAAGTATGGAGTCATAAAACTTGTGTAGCTTTTGAGTTTAATAAATTACCAATGTCATTGCAAAGTAAGCTATTGAAAAGCATGGATAGGATCAGTATCACTACTGTAACCAAGCTATGTATAATAGCTAATATTGGTTTTTGCATTTTTTTCTGTTATACACAACACAATGTGGTACGCTCCCTATTCCCATGAGTTGTGAAATGTTTCAGGGGCAGTGTTATTTGGGTTTACAACCCAATTCTAACCTGCATTGGCACAGCCACATGGCCTATGCGATATCCAGTCCAGCTTAGGAGCAGGCTGGTTGTCTCCTCAGGGTAAGGAGACATTTTTCTCCTTACCCCGAGTAATGCCTTAGCCAGCCCAATGGGCCTACTCAGATCTGTGTCACTATTTACTGGGTGCAAGTCTGAGCAGCTCCATGTAGATTATTCAGGCATAAAGAGAGGGTAGGATATGGTAGAGGTCTGCTCCACCAATGCGGCCCCCCTCCCAGGCCTGGTCTAGCACCCATTATGCCCTCCCCACCCAGAAACGCCCCTTGCTAGCCTCTGTTGCACCTCCTGCCAGCCTTCCACCATCTGGAGGGATTTCCTAAAGACTAGCGCGCATCAATCGACCTGTCTAGACTATTTACTAGCAATCTGGCTTGCCAAGAAATGGTCAGGCAGAAGCTGTGACAAAAATGCTTTTGGACATATTGGTTCATTATGCATATGGAGGACACTGAGGGCGCAATCCTACCTAGCGCTGGAATGGCGAGGCTGGCCGCCCAGCGCCATATCCAATGCTGGGTTGGGGAGGCTGGAGCCTCCCCTACGGTAAGGGAGCACATGCTCCCTTGCCACGGGGAGACTCCAGCCTCCCCTATGCGCTCCCCTATGTGCTCCAGCCTCCCCTATGCACTCCCCTATGCGCTCCTGCACAGATCCAAGTGGGCGCAGATCCAAGCAGACTGCGCGGCCAAAATCGGGGCCGTGAGGCCTCTGGAACGGGCCTAGGATTCAGCCTTATGGCCAAATCTGAGGCCCACCCATGTCCCGCCCTCATCCTGCCCACATTCTGCTCTCCTCCCACCAATCCCTGGGGCGCACCGTTGCGCAAGGGAGGCCCTGCGTGGGCGCTACAGGGCCTGTGCTGTACAGGGCCCAATCAGTGCCCCTGCATCAGTGCTAAGTGCACAGCACCGGCTCAACCCCGTTGCGCCGGCGCTGCTCAGGAGGCAGGATTGTGTGGCCTGAAGAAGTAGGAGATGAAATCTTTGGGTATTCTTGGAGAAATCACTTCATGGTAATGTCAGGGTGTCAGGCTGAGGGTGGGAGGCCCAGGATGGGAGCTCCAGATTTCATGGATACCTCTGCTGCTGAGATCAGCCCTACCCCAGCCCCACCTGCTCCCCACCATACATCCATTGGCACTGCTTCCAGTACCTGGCCTCCAAACCTTTGCTCTGGCAGCCACATCCTGCACACTACTGGACAGATGGCTGCGATTGAGGACTGCCAGACCTCACAGTTATCCAGTGTATCCCACAGATAGGATTGATCCCTCAGACTATGATTTTAGTACTGAAACGTCTAGATTTTAGTATGAATTAATTTCCCTTAGATTGTGCCATTCTTCTTCCACCCATCATAAGGCTTACTCAAGCATAGGGTAATTCTGGCTTTACATGTATCTTTAGAAAAATCTATGAGGTTTGGAGATAATTGAAAATTGATCATTTGGATTGGTACCAACATTTTGCATTGAATGGCTGAGCTAATACAATATGAACACTTTATAAAAGGTGATTAGAAACATGGACTGAAATACTAATGCACTACCACTAGTGTTTTAAGAGTAGTTATTTCTTTGAAATCAGGTCACCCATATCAATCACAAGCCACAGCTTAAAATCCCCCCAAAGGATCTTACAGCCCAATTCTATTCCACACTGGTGTGCAGGGTACAGAGTTGCTGATGCAAAAATCTGCTGCATCCCTTGTGCCAGGTGGGACAAGGCCAGTTTAGAAAGATAACTAAAGAAAAACACCTGCTTTTGTGTGTGGACTTCTCAGCTCTTTTACTCAAGTAGGTCTGAACCTAACACAATCTAGGAGATGTGTTAGGACCATTAAGGAGGCTTGGGATTTAGCAACTGCTGCTGCCACCAAGATCTGTCCCCTAGCTGCCTCATTTTGGCCTGATCCCTGCCCCCATAGCCAGCGGAATCCCACCAGAAGCTGGTCTCCTGGCAGCATGCAGTCTTTTGGGCATTGCACTACACTGGCTGAGAGGCTATCATGCCACTATATCACAAGGTACGCTGGCAGACCTCAGGGCCCACAGGCGTATTGCATGAATAGGATTGGGCCACACTACTATGGGCTTCCCTGCAGTATAAGTTTATGGGAAGTCACTTTTTATTTTTATTTCAAGGATTTATATCCTGCTTCCCCCCATATATATATAGGGCACTGAAGGTGGGAGAGCTCAAGCCTGGGGACAGCAGCTTAGTGTAGGGCAAGGGGACAAACGTTCCCTTGCCCCATAGTGAGCTGTAGACAGCCCAATAGGATTGCTCAGATTTTAGCCTGCAAAATTCAGGTGCAAGTCCGAGCCTCTTGCAGCCTCCCGGGTGCAGGTTCCACCTCCTCCCTGGGCCACCCTGCCTGCCAGAACGCCCTCCCCCTGTTCCATTCCTCCCTCCCACCTTCCCCCCTGCCCAGAAAAGCCCCGGCAGTGGCAGAACTCAGCCAGCGCAGGAGCGGCTTACCAGCTGCCTCTGCAGGTGCACCTGGGTCAATGCAAGTGCTTGTGTTGGCCCAGTGCCTCTTTGGCTGGTGCAGACATGCCTTATGGCACATTCGCCACAGCCTTGGGCTGACGCAACGCATATGTATCAGTCCAATGGGCGCTTTGGATTGCGCCCTTACTTACAAATTTATACCCCACTTACATCTCCGTGATGGGCATTCAAAAAGGCATACCTATTCTGGTCCACCTATCCCAGTGATGGCAAGCCTATGACATGCATATCAAAGGTGACATGCTGCAAAATTTGGGGTGACACACCAGCAATCACCAATACCTGACAAAAACTGACAGCGCAATCCTAAATCCCGCGCAGCATCAGCGCAACGCTGCGTCCTTAGCGCCAATGCGGGAGCGTCGATCGGCACCCGCGCATCGGCGCTAAGGCAACAGGACCGGCGCTGAAGCTGGTCGGCGCAAGAGAGGCTCCATGCCGAGGCGGCACGGAGATTGGAGGGAGGGAGGCGGGGCCAGGACTTGGGCCACATCCTAAGCCCATCAAGGAGGCCGCGCAGCCCGGATTTGGGCCACACGGTCTCCTCAGATCTGTGCCCACTCTTTAGCGGGCGCAGATCTGAGGAGCACATAGGGGAAGCTGGAGCCTCCCCTACAGTAAGAGAGCGCATGCTCCCTTGCCGCAGAGAGGCTCCAGCCTCCACCTACCCAGTGCTAAATAGGGCGTGGGCTGGCCAGTGCTCCTACCCCAGCACTGGGTAGGATTACACCCTGAGTTTGTTCTACTCATTTTTCGTTCTTGTAATTATTTGATTTCTTTATATATAATACATAACACCACACATGATTGGACTGTATTTTTGTTCAAATAAATGAATATAAAGAATTATTTCTCTTTTGTTTAGGAGGGGGATTGACACACCGGCAGGGACAAGTTAAGCATTTTCCTAAGTTTTGACACACTGAGCCTAAAGGGTTCACCATCACTGACCCATCCTATACTTCCTTTGACCCAAGACCATAACAGAAATTTAAACTGATGCAAGGGACAATGTAGTAGGCCTATTGACAGTTGGTAGGATTGATAGGGAATGGTACTGCTGTATAACGTATAATGCTGTTGAGACATCACCCTGCCAACAAAAGTTTGCATAGTCAAAGCGATGGTTTCCCCAGTAGACATGTATGGATGTGACAGCTGGACCATAAGGAAGGCAGAGCGCCAAAGAGTAGACGCTTTTGAATTATTGGAGAAGTTGGAGTGTTGGTGTTGGAGAAGACTCTTGAGGGTCCCCTGGACTGCAAGGAGATCCAATCGGTCAATCCTACAGGAAGTCAAGCCTGATTGCTCCCTGGAACAACAAATACTGAAGTTCAAATACTTTGGCACCTCACGAGAAGAAAGGACTCTTTAGAAAAGACCCTCATGCTGGGACCGATCGAAGACAAAAGGAGAAGGGGACGGCAGAGGATGAGATGGTTAGATAGTGTCACCGAAGCAATGAACATGAAATTGGGCAAACTCCGGAAGCTTGTGAAGGACAGGGAGGCCTGGCGTGCTGTGGTCCATGGGGTTGCGAAGAGTCAGACACGACTTAGCGACTGAAGAGCAGCATAATACTGTACCATCCAGTCCATTTGGGGGAATTACATTTTGATGTAGGGCTACATGAAAGGACTTGCACATTTTTCCTAAGTCAGAACCCCATGGCGACCTGCCTCTGAAATGCTTTTTAGTAGTTTAACCTTTCCACTGTTAATCTTGACCTTCTGAATCCTCATTGAGCTTATTGGTTATTATATTCCTGTTTAAGAAGAAAAATTGTAACTAAGCAACAGGTGCACCATTAATTTCAGATTGAGAGCAGTCTATTTTGGCATCTCTTTTCTGGGTATACGAACGCAACATTTTTCACTTTGATGAATGAATGGCCCTGTTTATAATTTTTATTACTAATGAACAGAAGTGTTCAATAAAAATGACATGACAAAAATGTATGACGCTCACTTATTTCATGTTGAAGTAAATGAACAGTATGTTGAAGTGGTTTTAGTGATAACAAATGTTCAGAGTGTATGTTTGGAAGCTCCTGAAAGTTTTGACTGCTAGTTGGAACCAGAACCTTAGGTCTTAGGTTCAAGTGTCGCTTAATTAAAGTAAAATGGTGTAGCGGTATGTGATAGAAGGCCAACATTTATAGAGTATTTTTCTCTAAAGAGCAGGCAGAAGAAACATATTTCATATCTCTAGAAACTGTTCCTTAGGCAAATCTAATTATAATAGAAGAGTTTTAATAATTGATATAGAAAGCTGTATGGGATACTGTCAGTGAAATATAATTGTGTGGCATCTACCCAGAAGCGAATGTGCCATAGAAGTCTCTCATCTTGGCATCTCATCCTACCAGTTCACATGCAATTACTCTCGAACGTTGCCTCCGACATGCTAAAAAAAGAGCCTATGATTCCAATACTGCAAGTCCTCACTTAGGGCACAATCCTAACTTGCGCTGAAGTGGGCAAGCCGGTGTGGCTGCGCTGTATCCAGTGCAAGTTAGGAGATGGCTGGAGCTTCCACGAGGCAAGGGTGTGTTCACGCCCCTACCCAGGTGGGCGCCACCCACCCCAATGGGCTTGCTCAGAACTGTGCCTGCTGTTTAGCAGGCGCAGCTCTGAGCAAGCCATGCTGCCTGAATCAGCTCCAACCCCCTCCTTGGGCCGGCATGCCTTTTAGCCTGGGCGGCCCCCCCCCCGAAACGCCCTCCCTCCCACTCTCCCCTCATCCAGAATCACCCCCACGCCAGCTGAACTCAGCTGGTGCTGGAGCATTGCACCCCCAGCTTTGGCCAGTGCTGCTGGGCCAGCGTTGCTGCTAGCGGCAGTCCAGCAGCAGCGGCACTGGCGTGAGGGTGTTGGTCGGCATTCTCTCTGCTGCCGTCGGGCCGTCACTAGCAACTAGTATCAGCCCAACATCCAGGTTTGGATGGGGCTGCCGATGTTGTTTCATTCAACATTGATTCATTTTAAAGTTAGTCAACAGTTTTCAGTCTTCTAGATCCTCCATAGTTGCAAACTGTAGGCTTATGGAAGCCTCTTCTGGGGCGCGCTTGGCCTGCAACCCACTTCCTTGGCCTTGTCACACTTCAGAATGCTTTGTAACCACAAGGCATTCGAGGGTGCAACAATGCTTAGCAGCATGATCAGAAAGTGCTCAATGAGCCTGCCACTTGAGAGTTATTGAGTCACAGCACAATCCAAGGAAGCACGCAGCGCCGATGCAATGTAATGGGGTTGCGTTGACACTGCGTGCTTAGCGTTGATGCGGGGTCATCGCACGGCACCCCCCACGTTGGCGCTCGAGCAATGGGACTGGCACTGCAGGCAGCGCCGGTCCCATTGCACCCGTGCCAAGCCTCTCTCGCGTTGGCCGAAGCCGGCCAGTGCAAGGGAGGCTCCGTGCCATGGTGGTAGCAGGATTGGAGGCAGGAGGGAGATTGTGGGCGGGGGAGGGTGGGATGTGGGCAAGCTTAGGAATTGGCCGTAAGTTCCAATGTTTGAGAATACCCCACAAACATTTGGGTGCTCCTGTGTAGGATTTCTTAAAGAGGTTAAAGGGGCACAAGGGATCTATTTCATAGGTCTCTAAATCTTGCTTGTGATCCCATAATCACCACATACCTATTTCTCTTTACAGGTTCTGAACTGAAGATGAAAAACATCAAGAAGCATCAAGCAGTTGAAATGGCTTTCATGTTGTATCCCCCTCATGGCTTAAAACTAAAAACTGCTGCTTCTCCTAGATCAACCTGGGTGAAACCAATAGTCGATGGGGAAGAGGCATACAAATATTTAAGTAAGTTTTGTTTAAAATAGTTAAATTACTAATGGGACTGTTTGGTTGCAATCCTGTACATACTTCCCTGGGAGTAATGAGACACACTGTGGGAACTACATCTGAGTAGACATGTATAGGATGGGCAGTGCCATCCTATCTTGGACGTAGAGCTCACGCAGGAGTGCCGAGTGGCACCCCTGCATCAGCACTGAGTGGGTTGTGGGGCGGCAGTCTGGGGGTGTGTGTGTGCCAGCCTGCAGACCTGGCTCCTGGGCAGCTAGGTGGCCAGGGATGCAACTGAGTTCTACTTAAACTCAGATGATATCAATGAGAATACAATAGGGTCTGAACTGGATATGGAATTGAGCTCAAATTGACCAAGACATTGTCTGATTTTTTTGTTTGGTGGGGGGGGGGAGGAAAACAATTTGATTTCCCAAGTCGAATACTGAATTGTGGTGGAGTAAGAAGGGAAGGTTGCCCATCACTAATTCTCATTAGCTAAGCCTTTCTTAGCTTGCATTAATTTTATTTGTTAATACATTTATTTTGTGTGCTTTCAAAATAACCAAAGATTAATACAACCCAATTTATGTAGGTGAGAAGTGCTAATTGATTCAGTGATATTATTATTTGATTATTACGTTTAATATGAATTTAAAGTGTGGGGTTCTCAATGGCTGCTAATAAGAAGTGTCTGCTATTACAGTTAATAGCCTTGGGGTACCTTTTACCATCCATCCAGTGAATTTCAGGGGGAAGATCCAAAATCCTACCTTTGACCCTGGTCTGTTGTACTTTCAGTATCCCTGTCTGTGGACAGCAAGGTCTACTTTAGGAAGTTGTTATTGATTTTTTTTTTTGCTCCCTACATGTCTCGATATTGTATCTCTTTGAATTACGGGGTTATTAAAGTTGTTGACGAGAGAATTGCAACAGTTGCCTTGAAAAGAGATTAGTCTATTAAAGAAAGCTTTTCTGTGGCTCAGTGAATTCTCCTCCTGGTAAACATTTTTGGAAAGATAGTACTGGAAATTTATATGTTTTACTTCTGATACTCCAAACCCTGACCCACGTGTGCTTTTTGATTCTGCATCTGTGTCCTCTGTATATTTTCATCAGTTGTGTATACATCAGTGAACTGGAAATTATTGATTTCTCCTTCCTAGCTGTTTAGAGGGAATTTGGTCTGACTTAAAAGTCACTTTAGGCTGGAATCAGATATATATTAGTTGGGTGGCTGCCAAGTGGGTTGCCAACCCATGTTTAGGAACCCCATGTTTCTCTTTTCTGTAATACCCCGTGATGGAAACTGTCCTGGAAGGCCTACTGCTAATGACATTGGAATAGCCGCCAGCACCTGCCCTCAGGTTTCCCAGGAAGGACTGGGCACTATTGGCATTTTCCCGCACAATCCCGCAGATGTACTGTCAAGAATGTGTGGCTTCAGATTGCCAGGGGTCCTCTACAATGCAATTTCATCAGGCTGGTGTATAAAAGGAATGTTCAACTTGAAATCCAGTTGAGCTTTTGCTCGCATTCAAAGTGAATATTTATGAACTCTCAAGCATTTAGGAACCATCAGTTCAATGGCTTGCAAAGACTTGAATGGCTCACAGAAGGTCAAATCTTTACAAGCATTGGTGCTGGCAAAGGTTCACATGAAAAAGAACTTTTGGAAGTGGTTGATTCACTTACAAAGGTTCATATTTTTAGGGCACTTTCATGCATTCCGCTTTCAAACATTTGAGAAGAGGAATTCAGTGTATTGAGTTTTTATGGTAGAATGCCATAATGCCAACATCTCTAAAGTTAAATAGCATTAAATAGCCCTTGATAATTATTGTATTGAATGCATGTTAGAATCACCAGTGAAAGATAACCCTCCAAGCAGCTGTTCTTAGCAGAAATGGGGGCAGGGATGAGCTGATTGGGTCCTGGATCGGAAGCGGGATTGGTAGTGACAGCGCACACCGTATTCTATCCCTCTTCCATTTTGGCAGATCAACTTGGACTTGCACCAGTGATATATTCATTGCAGCTGCTGGGACTTACTCTGGGGCAAGGGGACAAATGTCCCCTCAGTCTTAGGAGACCTCCAGAAGAAAAAAATTCCCCCTCAAGATGCAGAGGGGCCAATGCTAGAGCTGCTGCGTTAATGTGGAGGAATTTAGTTAGTATTGGGCTGCCCACTACTGTACTGTTCACACGTGCTGAAATATGCTTATTTTTACTCTGACAGGTAAAATGGCAGCCCGTCTAAATTTGCCACTCTTTATTTGTTATATGTGCATCTGCTTGAAGTCAATCACATAATAGTGTTAACAGCAATGGGCCATTACTGATTTTCATTAGAAACCATAAATTTCATGTTTGAGGTATAAAGTTATCAGATTTATTCTAGAAATCAGTCTCTGAGGCAACATAAATACGAACTCCTGCAATGCCAATGTCAGAGACAGTTTTATAGGTAGAGCCACATTCAGAGTAAATATTAATTCCTCTGGTTCCTGGGTTTCTCTGTTCAGACTGTCTTGTGAAGACAAACACTGATTGTCTTTCTGAGACAGAGATACTGGTAGAATAAGATTAGAAAATAATGGAGCTATTTTTCTCAAAATGAATTATACATCACACCTAAACGTTGTAGAGCTTTCACTTCTAAATCAAATTTAGTTTTTTTAAAGATCTTCACAAAATGAACTATGTTTGACATCCCAGACTCAATTTTTCAATTTTTCAAAAAATGAACACAACATAAAAACAAGAAGATATTACTTAAGTAGAACAGAATAATTCATTAATCTCCCTTATTACCTCATTTTGAATTGGCATTTGGAGACAGACAAGTCAAGGCCCAATCCTATTCAGCCACTGCACCGCTAAAATGCATGTTCTGGTGGCACTGTGTGCTTTACAGCAAATGCAAAATGTGACCTGTCATTCTGAGCGGCCTGGCCACTGCCACCATGTGGCAGCAATATCCAGAAACATCCTGGCAAGTCGGCAGGGGGGGGGGGAGTGGGGAGTAACAGGGAGGTAAGGGAGGGGAATGGCTCTGAGACTGGGGTGGGGAGGGCATTTGTTGAGCCCAGGAACTGGACAGTATTGGTGGAAGCAGCTCTGCTAATACAGTATCCTATCCTCCTTCCTGGCCTCAATCCAATTAACTGGGTCCATATGGACTTGCACCAGCAAAATAGCTGGCACCTGTTTGAGTAGACCTAGCAGGGCAGTGAAGGCGTAGGATTGGCCATATAGGATTGGGCCCTGAGGTGATCTTAGTATACACCGAACCCAAATTATACCAGATAAGCAAATGGAGCTTGAGAATATGGGGGTAGCTAGAATTATAAGGACTAGAGTGGTGCCTGAGATGCATGTATGTGATGATTTGCCAGCTCCTACTCTGATAGGTAATGAACTAACCAGTGAAATGAAGCATGTTCAGGATATATTGCTGGAGGGTGGAGAAGCTGCAGATGCCATAGCAACGGTTAGCAACGGGAGAGAGTGTTGCAGTAGCCAAAGAACCATTGTATACAGACCTGCAGATTCGCTTGCTGAGAAAACGTTTCCAAGAGCGAGTTTATTAAATGCTCAAAAGAATGAGACATTAAAAGAGTGCCATTCTAAACTGACGCTGGGCCGACATAGGCTGCTTGCATCGGCCCAAGTCTGTGGCAAACATGCTGTAAGACACGTTTGTGCCAGCCAGAGGGATGCTGGGTAGGCAGCAGCGTTGGCCCAGCAAAGCTGTGGACGGGCGGAGGAAAGTTGCCCCTGTGCCAACTGAGTTTGGCCAGAGCGGGGGCTTTTCAGGGCAGGGAGAGAGGCAGGGGGCACAGAACGGGGTGGTGGGAGGGCGGCCCCATGGACAGGGTGGTTCAGCGAGGGGGTGGAGCCAAATCCTTGTCCCTGGGCCATGCAGTCCCGATGCGGGCTGCTCAGACTTGTGATGCAGATCCAAGCAGCCCTATAGGGTGTTTGTTGCTTACCCCAGAGTAAGGAGACAAATGTCCCCTTGCCCCTGGCGAGCTCTAACGGCCTCCCAACCTGCGCAGTATTGCCGGCCTGCCTTTTCCAGCACAGATTAGGATTGCCATCATTTTTCTGAGAAGTGAGGGGCATAGAGAATCTTCGAGGAGCAATGTATGGGAGAAACATCAACAACCTGTTGTGCCAAAGCAATACTGAATTAAACTCCTCATGATAACCCACACGCAGGACATTTACAATAGGTTTTAATAAGACAAAACAGAGGCTTACCAAAATGTTTTATTAGCCTGGCACTGGATGTGATATCACTGATTTTTGGTAGAATATGCCATGACTGTCAATTTATGGAAAAGAGTTGAGAAAAAACAAAGGCTTGCTGCCCAATCCCATCCCCCACCATTGGTGCCCCCAGTTGAAACACTGATCAAATGGCACAAGTATCTGAGGCAGTGATTTGAGCAATGGGGACAGCTTTTAACTCAAAATAGCATATAATATTTTAAACTTTATTCATTGGGCAGCGCAATCCTAAACCCCGCACAGCGTCAGCACGACGGGGTTGTGCTGACACTGCATCCTTAGTGCCGACACAGGAGCGCCTATCAGCACCCTCACGTCGGCGCTAAGGCAACAGGACCAGCGCTGCAGGTTGGCATGAGGGAGGCTCTGTGCCGAGGCGGCATGGGGATTGGAGGGAGGGAGGGAGGTGGGGGCGGGACTAGGGCGTGATGTGGGGGGGCTTGGGAGGTGGCCATATGTCCACATCCTTAGCCCGTCAGGGAGGCCACGTGGCCCTGATTCAGGCTGCGCTCTCTCCTCGGATCTGCGCCCCCTCTCTTTAGCGGGTGCAGATCCAAGGAGCACATAGGGGAGGCTGGAGCCTCCCCTATGGTAAGGGAGCGCATGCTCCTTTGCCGCAGGTCAGCTCCAGCCTCCACCTACCCAGCGTTGGATAGGGCACTGGCTGGCCAGTGCTCCTACCCCAGTGTTGGGTAGGATTGCTCCATAAATCTGTGAGTATAATGCATATTCTTCTTTAGTGTGCAACTATAATTTTGATGAAATGCGAGTAGTGTGTGTTTTTCTCTGTTCCGAAACAACTGTTTCCTGACTAATCAGACAGAAGAACAGCTTCAGAGTTGCGTTCGATTCAAGAAATTTAGGAATGTCAGATCTGTGATTCATACTTGTAGTCTTTTGAGCATAAAAACAACTGACAAGACCAATTTTAAAAAAAAATTCAGCAGTAGACTCCTCATTTGATGGAACTGCCTTTTAATTTGATCTTGGAAGCCTATTTAGTATTTATTGCAAGACTATATAATGATAGGCTATATATCTGAATAGAATAAGTTGCTGGGTTCCCTCCACTTGACAAACACATCCATAAATATTATACTGCTGCATCCTTGCCTTCATTCTTACTGAGGTGGAAGCACACAAATAACCGTGTGAATTCCTTGACTTCGGTGAGAGAAAAAAAGGAAATAAATGGTAGGTTTATTAGTAAGGCCATTGGGGATGTGAGCCCCCCCCCCCCCCAGCAGCACAGTGTGCCTTGTCAATTGCCAAAAAAATTGATGGTGTGCCTGGACCATTTTATTGCCTTGCCAGTGCACAGTGAGATTAAAAAGGTTGAAAATAACTGTTCTAATTGGTAAACGGTGCTTCAAGTCTATTCATTGGTGGTGCCAGAGTGGTTGTATCTGGTTAGCCTTGTTCAAAAATATCATCTTTACCTACCCACTTTCAACTTGCTACTCTTACTTATCAGAATCCACCACAATTACATTTGGTTTGGCTTGGCTTCAGTGCCCTATAACATCTCTTCTTAACTGGGGTATATAATGTATACTTATAACTGGCTATCACCTGCCTTGTGCTGCATTAGAGCACTCCCAGGCTGAGCTGTTCTGGACCTGCCCCAGACCTGAAATTGCGGAAACTACCCAGAGCCAAATACTCAGATGCACACAGTCATAATCTCACTTAGCTTGACACTGGACTTCAGATGCTGACATTTAAGGAAGCACTTTCTCTCAGAGGACAGTGATGAAATAGAGCAGCAGTACCCAAACTTCTCAGTACCACAGCCCACCCCATCCTTCATGGGGCTATGATGCTCCCAGTGGTGCTGTAGTGCCCCATTGCAGCGCTTCCCAAAATTGGGTTGTGACCCACTGGTGGGTTGCAAGCCCAGGAACAGTGGGTCGCTGGGCCCTCCCAGCGCTGGTTTGGCACCAAATTACATTCCAGAAGCCCCACTGCCTTCCAGAGCCTCCAGCTGCTTCTCTTGGCCCGGTGACCCATTCTACAGGCCTCTGTGGGCCTCACAATGGCCCTCAGAAGCCTCTGTAAGCCACTTCCGTTTTTTGGAAGCCATTTCTGGTTTGCTTCTGAAAACTGAAAGTGGCTTTAGAGGCTTCTGAGGGGTCATCCTGAGACCTGCAGAGGCGTGTAGAGTCACGGCTGGGAGAGGCCTCCAGCACTATGAGGACCATCAGAACAGACTGCAGAGGACAAGATGGGGTGCAGGGCTGCAAATTTTGGGAACCCCTGCCTTATTGGAAGACCCCAGAGGCCTCTTCTGGGTTGCACCAGGCCAACAACCCACTCTGTTGGCCTCCTTGGACCTCAGAATGGCTTGTGGAAGCAACTTCTGGTCAAACCAGAAGTTCTGTTGGGAGTTGCCTCCACGGGCCATTCTGAAGCCTTTGGAGTGTGTGAGTGTGTAGACCTGGAATGTGACCCAGAGTGTGATGGGGAAGAGGCCTCTGGGTCAGGCAGTGCAGCACAACCAGGAGCATCACATGTTGGGCTTGCAACCCAATTGCAGAGTATGCATGGGCTTGCAACCCACCACATGAGTCCAGCACACACGGGCTTGCGACCAGCGTCGTCATCCGCAAATGAACTCCCGGAACGCTGGGAGGGACTTACGCAGGGCTTCGCCATGATTGGCTGCCCGCCCGTTTCGTTCCGCGGCTGCCCGGGCCTCGAGGGGTGCCTGCTCGCCGGGGGAGACAGGTGGGGGGCGTTCTGGGTGCCTGGGCAAGCAGCGGGGGGCCGTGCCAACCGGGGGCAGCCCCCCTCGAGGCCAGGGCAGCCGTGGAACGAAATGGGCGGGCTGCCAATCATGCAAAAGTCCCGCCCACGTCCCTCCCAGCGTTCCGGGAGTTCATTTGCGGATGACGACGCTGCTTGCGACCCATAATTACACTTGGTTTGGCTTGGCTTCAGTGCCCTATAATTGCTGTTCTTACTCTTCCCCAGTTTGGGAAATGTTGGAGACTCAGAGCGCAATCCTAAAGTTAGGCCAGCATAAACTAAGCCAGCAAAGTTTGGCCAGCACAAGGGCCACCATAAAGCATTTTTGAATTACTCTCGGAGTCAGGGAGGATAGCTCATGTCTGTGTGCTGGTCTCTCTGACTCTGAGAGTGGTCCAAACTTGCTTTACGGTGTCCCTTGTGCTGGCCAAACTTTGCTGGCTTAGTTTATGCCGGCCTAACTCAGTTTAGGATTGCGCCCTCAGCCATCTTGGTCTGCTTCATGGATAAACTGGCCTGGAGAAAGGGCTGAGAGATTGTTTCTGTTCACAAGGAGGTAGCCATGAAAATGCATTAACCAAAGCCAAGTCTGTTCTCTGGCGTTAGAAACAGGTTCTGAGGCTAATCCCTGGATTAAAAACAATCCTGTGCTCAGAGATATGAATTTGGTTCCAGATTTCTACAGGCAGTGGTGAAAATGCTCACAGAAGTTGCCTATGGGACTTCCTTTCTCATCGACTTGCCATCAGTTCTGCCTGCTAGAACATCCACAAATATTAACTGAAATGCGTACCGTATGACTGGCTGTTACAGACATTTGTACCTATTTATGGTTGAACCCTGTACACACTTTCACAAGATGAAGCAACCTAAATTGAATATGTATACCACATGTACTCTCCATGGCTGACTTCTTGAATATATGGTAGCATACTGCTTTTCATGGCTCTAGAAATTTAAATATATTGTATAACTAATGGGGTCTTTAATCAGCAACTGATGCCTATATAAAGAATTTTGCACTAACATCTTTTTAATCTTGGAACACCTAATGATAAAATCTGCAATATGGCATGGTATTTGTTCCTACATGGCTTGAATGGAAAATGTTATCTCATTATAACATTTTAACATAACAAATTATCTCAAGTTGAATTATACAGTGTTTTAGTATTTAGAATTATACAGTATTTTTTACAGACTTGTAAAAAATAGGAATGGCTGAATGTCTGGCAGAAACATACTGGATTCCCAGTCATTTTGCTTTTAAGGCTGTAATATATAAATTTTGGTTGGAGAAATGAAAACTGAAGCAGTTCCTATGCAGATGCAACAAATTATAAGGAAGTTTTTTTTCCTTGGGTGAAAATGATTTACTACAATCCTTCTATGAATTTATTTTTATGCCCAAGTTGGGGAAGGCAACCTGACCCCTATTTGTTCCTGCCAAAGAATATGTTGGGCAGAGCAATCCTAACTCCCCGCTTGGGCCAACAAAAGCCACTTGTGTTGGCCCAGCACTGTCACACACGAGCCGTAAAACATGTGCACACCAGTGCAAGAATCTCTGGGCTGATGCAGGCAGTTGCATTGACCCAGCACTGCTGCCATAACCAGCGGGTAAGTCGGTCCCACGCCAGCTGAGTTTGGCCACCACGGGGACTCTTGGGGGGGGGCTTTTTGTACCTTTGGCCCCAGTGGCTTCCTCACCTACACTGGATACAGCGCATGTCAGCTTGGCCTATCTGTTCCAGCGCAGATTAGGATTGCTCCCGGAATTTAGTTTCAAAGCATAGAAGCTGAAATGGAGCTCTGTGTTAACGTTAGAAGAATGCATTGGGCTCCCAGACTACACAAAATCCTCCTCCTGAACTTCCAGTTCCTTGCTATGCAGCATGGTCTGTAAGGGCATAATCCTAACCAACTTTCCAGTTTCAGGGTAATACAGCTCTGAGGTTAGGGAACAAATATTCCCTTACCTTGAGGAGGCCTCCATGACTGACCTCCACCTGCACATGCCCCACTTTGCACAGCTATATCAGTGCTGGAATGTTGGTTAGGCTTGCGTCCGAAATCATATAACCATCTTTACTTCTAAAAAGAGCGCTGTTGCTACTGCACCTTAGCAATCACTTTTGCATAACGAAATTTGATTTTCTATTGATTGTGGTTGATTCTCTTACTGACAGTTCAAATTTAGTACAGGAAATGGGATGTTTTTGCTTCGTGTTTCCTGTTTAAAAGTATCAGATGGAAATGCTGAAGTAGCAGACAGTTCCTACATGTCTCTATAAGCATCTACCAAGTCAAGGATAAGTCAAAAAGAGTCTTAGGAAAAAGTCAGTTCTAGTGATGGGAGCCTTTTCCCCAGTCTTGTTTTGGAATTAGCTCAGTTGAGCAAACACACCCATGGCTACCACTGCCACCTGGATCTCCAGGGAGAGTTGTGAGTCCAGGAGCACTCCAAAATTGCACACCAACTCCTGTAGTTTTTGTCACTACAGCAATGTATCATGATAGCTAAAGGCACCATGAAATTTGTATCAATCACACCATGTAAATACTATTTCTACTGCAGTTTACATTTATATAAGGGTGAAAGGGTGCTGTTTGTGCAGAGCATAACAATGTAAGAAACAATCAAGATCATTCCTCTACTGCTTTGTATCACCAGCTGAGTGGACAATAATGCAGTTTGATATTATTGTTCTTTTCAAATGTGCTAATATTAGCACTAAATATAATCACAATTATTTCAGATACTAATTGATGCTCTCTCTTTTTCGACAATTGAAAGTTGTCTTTGTAACATGCTTTATATAGGTTTGGATAAAGCCAGTTAATAAATAGTTTGGGAGGGCAAGTGGATTTTGCATATTCTTCTAGCACAGCAGGTTATGATGCCCCCTACCCTTCTGTTTCTTCATTGACCTGGAGAACATATTGATACCAGCACAAAACCTTTGTAAGGCCAGGAGGGCCAGGGCCAGAAAGAGACAATCCATGTGATCCATGCAGATTTTTGAGGCAGTACAAACTATTGGCTCCAGGGGAAATAAAGTTTTTGTGTAAGGAGAGTACTGGAGCATGGGTGTTATGGAGGAACAAACCATGCTGAGATGCTGAACATGCTCTGTTGAGGAGAATAAATGTTCCCTTTAAGTTGTTGTCTTCTTTTTGGATTGTATTAGAATACAGCAGGCCTGTATTATCTGCGGTGGTTTTGTTCTTAGAACTCCTGTGGATACCAAAATCTGTGGATGGTGGAATCTGTGGATTAAAACTTTAAACCTCTGACGGCAACTGAAGTCGTGCTTTCTGAAAGCTTTCTGAAGCCCAGAGGGGTTGCACATGACTACCCACAGCCTCCACAGGCTTCAGAATTGTTCGATTCTTGGGAACCTTGTGGATAAAAAATCCACGGTTAATTAAACCTGTGGATTTTGTGCAGGGGATAGAATTGGGCCGTAGATGAAGTGTGATGAGATTTGGAATAAAATTTGGAATAAACTGATTATTTTCCGATCACTTTGCTCAGCCCAATTGCAAATAAAACTAGGGAAGGAGGAGTGTTGGTCAGTAATAAAAGTCTCATGTACCCTAAGAAATATTTTAACCCTCCCAGATGAAATGATTCTTCTCCTGAGTAATCTCAAACTTCTCAAGTTCCTTTTTTCAGGGAGTAGAAGGTGGTGACAGCTTATATCCGCATAATTGCTACTTAGGTCCTTTATGAAATTCTGCTTGGTTCTTCACACTTACTGCCAAAAGAATGTTTTTGTCTGTGGCTTCTTGCAATTATCTCTTCCATCTGTTTCCCTTTCTTTATTCTTTTATCTTCCTGGTTTCCAATTTCCACTTTTGGTTTAGAATGATTTTTACAGGGATTTTTAAATGTTTCAGTGATTTCAGCAAACTCAGACTACAGGTCAGTATAGTTCATTCTCCTCCAGCTCTGTGTCTCAACATCAGTAGTCCAGCAGATGTGCCTGGAAATACAGGATACAATGGAGATCGCTATCTCTTGTTGTTTTTCATCAGCATTCACTCATGAGAGTTATATCAGAATGTGAAGATTCTGGTTTTGGATTTAAAATGTAAACAGATTTCTCTTTCATACTTTGTCTAGCCCAAGGGTGTCAGATATAAGGCCCGCAGGCCAGATGTGGGCCACCACCCCCAGAAGCTCTTGATCTGTCTTTTGGTCTTCACCAGCATCACCATCAGCTTCTCTCAGTTGCTGAGCTGTGCTGAAGTGTCACTGCTGAAATATCATCGCTGGATGATAATTAGGCTCTCCCCTGTCTTAAAAATATGGTCAAGATTTGTGTATTTCATCTGTCATTTGCAACTAATGAGGTCCTTAGACCAAAGTGCTTATTTCTACTCATGATCCGCTTAATGATATCCCTGCTTAATGACATCACTTCCGGCCCTAAACAGGCATCATGAATAGTATTTGGCCCACTACATAAAATGAGTTTGACACCCTGGTCTGACTAAAAAAAAGTCATCAAAACTAGTGGCCATTTCCACACCTTGTGACAAATGAATCCCATCAAGTAGCCATGTATTGTATGAAAAAAATGATTAATGAGTAAATGAAATTAATGTACAATATTCCACTTTGAATGAAAAGAAATTGAGTATGTGTCATGCAGAGCTATACATCTATAACTGAACTCTGTTTTAACCATTTTACACTCAGCAAGACCACTGGCATACCTGGGGAGGATCAGGGGAAATGCTCTAGGGCGCTACCCGGTGGAGGGTGATGTCACTAATCCCCCACTACCACCTGTTTTTTTGTGGGGGGAAGGAGCTCTGTGGTTGTTGTTTTTTTGGTTTTACATTGCCTTTTACATGGCCTTAGAAAGTCCAAATCCACAGAAAGCTTTCTGGTGCCTTCAGAAGGCCTAAAAATATTCCTTCTGGATTTTGGAGAAAACCAGTAGTGATATTTTTAGGCCACACACGGCCTCTCTGACCCTAAAAAATGTCACTTGCGTTTTTTGCCAATAGCCAGAAGTGATGTTTTTTGGCCATCGGGGGGGGGGGGAGGGGAGGGTGGCATTTTGTGATCCTGGCCCCAGGTGGCACAGGGGCCAGAATTACAACGGAGTAAGACTGCAGAGGAATACATTCATAATCACAAATGGTATATGGACAATCTGTGCCTGACGGGGGGCAAATTTTCTTTGTCATTCCTCTGTTTCTCCAGTGAGATGATTACGGCTACACCAAGAAGGAAATGTGGTCTTTTAGCAATGTTTCCTTCTCTGATGACTAATCACATTTAAACTGTTGAATGACTACTACTTCCACTACCAATCTCCCTGTGGGTTTTTCCATTTTCTCTTGTGCTTGAAGAAAGTATAGCCAAACTGTGTTTTTGCCCCACATGTACTTGTGCAGAGTTTGTGCTCAGGTCAGTTTTTATTGTACAAAGCTTGCTGTCACTTAATGGGCTCAAAAAGTTCTCTATGTCTAGAGAATCTCTCCTGCCCTCTAGAGGAACATTTCTGATTTTAGCAAGATTTTCCAACCAAGTTCCTGTCTTTCTGCTGCAGATTTTTTTTTGTCTTGCTACTAATAATTTATGCAATGGGTAGTCTTTAATGTTTTGAACTAGTTGCTAAGTATTACCACAGTGCTCATGCAATAACGTTTGTATGCTTGTTGTTTTACTTCCTCAGATATCCTGAAAAGGTTTAGAGCAAATAGCTAATGGAAAATCAAGGACAGCAAGCTATGTTCAAATGTACATCTTACCTTGGCCAAGGAAGAGAAGGTCCCCCCTCACACGCTTGCACACACACACTAATTCAAGAACATAATACTTTGTTTATTGAACATCACACCTTGACCCTGACAAGGAAAATATTTTGTGAAGGAGGGAAAATTATATAAACCATCTCAAAGGAATGTGATTCGGTACTACAGTTTGTAGTATTAGCTTTGTATTATGAACTTTGTGGTAACGTGTATTTGTGAGTCCGTAATTTACCAATATGTTGTTTTTGTATTACAGTGAGTGGGCATCCAGTCTTAAAGACAGCTGATTTGCGAATTGCTGCAAATGTAGTGGCTGCAGCAATAAAACAGAGGAAAAAGAAAGAACATGATTACAGTTCTTCGTCTTCTTCTGACAATGACTAACAGGATGCAGTTCATTCCCCTTGGAAGAAAATGGCAGGCATCCCATTGGTTATGACATTGGATTACAGCATTAATTTCTAACTTCAGTTTCCTCTGATGTGGATTTCCAAAAGGGGTTCACTTTTATGGAGTCCGATGTAGGCAAAAGATAACAAAAATACCACTTTTGTCTTGATGGTGTAGATAGGATTCCTGTATGATTAAAACTAATACCAGCAGGTTTAGGAAATCTTTCTTGTTTGGAGCTTTGCTGGGACAGACATTTTGTTTTTGTCCTACTGTATGGTAATGTATCTCATGAAATAAATGTGTCAGTGTTTTGCCCATGAAATGTGACAGCTCTGTTGGTGACTGTTAAGCTCAGAATTGTTCGGTGGTCTTTTAAAAAGAAAATAAACTTGCATTTAATTATCTAACATGTCCCCTGAATCTGGTGGTTTTTTAAAGACAGTGTAAGGTCAACAAAAGAAGCCTTTGCCTTTTGATAGTTGGTTTTCTATAAATAAATTGGCACTTGATCCTCATCAAAGAGGAAGTGATATTGGATATGCTCTCTAAAATGTCCATTGTAGGTTTTTGAGCCAAATACCTGATGGAAGTCATCACTTATATGTAAATTAACTGTCAATGGTTTGCCACCGTTGGCAATCACTGGACTGTGAAGGGTATGTCTTAATAAGAACCAAAGCTCTTCACAGACTTTGATTTACTGGAAATAAAATAGAAAAGTCCTCTGGGATTACGAAGGACACTTGTTTCTGATAAAATGTCTAGACAGTAGCAATATATCTGGGGCTTTTATTATAGCAAAACTGCAAATTAGAATGGAGTGCAGAGAAAGTTCCTGTGACCCAGGTGAGTTCAAAAGCACTGCTTCCAGCTGATCTTTTTTCCCAACATTGAAACCCATATTCAGTTCAGTATCGACCAAGAAATGTTCAAAATAATAGGATGAATTATACTCATGATTTCAAAGTCACAGTTTAGACTTATTTTTTAGTTTCCCAGATTTTGTATCATCTCATCAATATTCCATCAACGTTTGCTTTTTAATACTAAAATAAGATTATAAAAAATAAAAATAATTTAATGTTATAGAGGCAGATTATTTCATTCTTGAATACTAGATCTTCATATAATAACTTAAATACTTGCAGTTTTTGAGAGGAATTTTAATTCTTTTTGGTGTCTGAATAATTTTTTTTAAATCATCAGGCAGCATTGCTAGAGTTACCAGATACAAACTGGGACAGAGTGCCTATGCCTTTAACCATTGTATAGAAGAGGGAATTTGGGCTGGTGCAGCTTTTGAAACCCTTCCATGCCCACATTCCCTCTTCTACCCAATGGTTAAAGGTATAGGCACTCTGTCCCAGTTTGTATCTGGTAACCCTAGGCATTGCTGTGTTTTTGTTGTGGCAGTCAATTTACCCCAAATATGGGAAAATAAAAAATATAGTCATCACAAAACCATGGCAGTTACAAAACTATGGCAGCCTCCATTGTTGGCGACCATTTTTACCTACAATGACCTGGACTGACACTGACCCAAGATACTATGGGAAAATAAAATGATGGCTACCAGGATGCAGTTGTACAAAGGGCCTCTGCTGCCTGTGGACTACAAAGGAAGGGGGAAACAGAGCTAATTGACTAAATAAAAATACTGTACGGATGCATAATTAAACAGTGGGCGTGCAGTCAGAGCGACATCCTCAGGGTAGGAGAACATTTGTTCCCCTACCTTGAGGAAGCATTGCAGCTACAGCGGTGCTGGAAAGTTGGATAGAATTGGGCCCTAAAGGTGTTTTCTGTATAAGACAGGCAGCCCAATCCTGTGCTTGCAAGTGCCCATGGCTCCAGAGGTGCCGAAATAGCAACTGCTGAATTCTATGGGTGCCGGGGCAGTCACCTTAGGGTAAGGGAGAATTTGCTGGGCAGACTGCAGCCAGGGGCAATGGGTCTCTTCAGCTCTGTGCCTGCTATTGATTGAGTGGATGCAGTATGGAGGAGGCCTGTGTCAGGTTGCCCTTCCAGGAAGGGAGCACAGAATATGGCAGCAAAGGCTGACTGTCTCCACCCCCTCTTATGCCTTATCTTCTCCTTCTCCACCTAGTATTTCCTCTTCCCAAAAGGCCCTGCTGCTGAGTGGCAGTGAAACTTAGCTCCCCACCGACATCTTCTTGGGACTGGGGCCCAGCGCTGATGGGCGCTGAGGCCCAGCATCAGCGTTCCTTCCTCCCTGGGTGCCATAAACGAGCTACCTAGGTCAGGATTGGGCCCTTAGAGAAATGTCTTCAAAGGCCAACATAGAAATACTAGGGAATACTGAAGAGATTTTGGAAGAAAGAATAGGGCAAGAGTTCATTTTTAATGTTTGATAGATCTCTTTTTGAATGGACATGACAGAAATTGATCCAGGCTTGTAAGAGAAACGTTTGTTCATCTCCCTTCTGTTGAGTCCATGTTGACTGCTGTTTGGATTTGTTGCATAAATGTATGTTTTGAAAAATCAATCAAAATCGAAAGTAAACAAAATGCTTCTGCTTTAAAGGAAGGTAAATGGAAGGGTGAATTCAGAGGTACAATTTATTTTCTTTTTCTTTGATGCATGTTAGCCCATACCATGCACAGAGATATGCCACTACCTACATCAATGTGTATTGTTGAACACTGATAATATACCACAAAAAAACAATTCCATCTGTGATGGCTTCACAACATTATGTGAAACTCTCTTTTCCTATCCATGTGTAATAGGCTAATATCTGTTAATGTTTTGTTTCTTTTGCTGGAGGTTCAGCATGAATTTTAGTAATTAACAAAAATTATGTAACATGTAGTAGATGTTGGGGCTCTCCATCTAAGAACATGTTTCACTTTTGGTCTTCCTACAGTTGTTCCAGATAAAAAGTTGTCTTTACCTACATTTACCAAGTAGTTTATTTCAGCCTGTGTGGGGGAAACCCAATTTAGGACGCAATCCCAACTTCCTCCTGTGCCAATACATATCGCATGTCAAGGCTGTTGCAAATGTGCCATAAGGCATGTCTGTCACAGTGCCGGAAGTGTTGGGTTGGTGCAGGCAGATGCACCAACCCAGGAATGCCATGTAGTCAGCCAGGTAAGCGGCTCCTCAGTGGCCGAGTTTGGCCAGCCCAGGGGCTTGGGGAAGGTTGGGGGAATAGGAGAAGCCAGGAGGGGGCAGAACAGGGCAGTGGGATGGGTGGCCCCATGGGCCTGGGGAAGGGGTGGAGTCAGGATCTGGCCTAACGGCCAGCCGATCCAGGCTACTTGGATTTGCACTGGCAATTTCACTAGCACAGATCTGAGCAGTCCCATAGGGCTGCCTGGGGCTTACCCCAGGGTAAGGGACAAATGTCCCCTTGCCCTGCGGTGAGCTATGCAGGTTAGCTCACCCTGCAATCCCATGCAGGTTAGGATTGGATCTTTCATTCCTGCCTGTCCTGTACTCAGAGAGCAGTCTATTCTTAAGTAGTATACTATCCTTTAAAATACCACTAGGTATTTTTATTTAGAAACCTAGTGTCTGGGTTCATTCTATTGTCTAAAGCCCAAGGGAAAGAAGGGGTGAAGTTTTTTTACTCACACCACCACTGATTGCTCATCCCTGAGTAACTGGTTCCTGGCTTGCCAAGAGAGCTCCAACAGGATAAACAAGTTCCTTGACCCGGAAGGGTAGGGGGATGGTTAAGTGGGAGACCCCCGGGGATCAATCACCCCAAGACCCACCTCAATGCAAAAAGAAGAGGAGAGTTTGAGCAGTACCCAAGTCTTCCTCCTTTACAGAATATTCTCCTTGGGCCTCAGGTTTCTTCCAAGCCACCCAGAGTCCTGCTTTGCACCCTGGTTTCAGAATTCTTGCATCCTGTTTTCAGCCTCATCATTGGCAATGGTTGGGGATTTAAAGCCTCCAAGGTCTATCTGTAGCTCCACCCCAATCCCGGCTCAGGCTCTGAGCCTGCTATTCCTATTCCTCTGGAAACCCAAGAGGTACATTAGCTTCTAGTGCTAGATTTTCCAAAACTGCTAGCTGGCCTCTGAAAGGTATTCCTTGTGGCTACTGGGCCTGTAGGTGGTAAGCCCAGGGGTTGCATCTAGGCTGCAGAGGAGACCAGGAAGGCTGCTAATGGACACCTATATTTTTTTTCCAAATTGCTTATTACAGAATTCTATTTTTTGTTTTGAGATATCCCGTAAGCTATTTATACATTCCTGTGCAGATGGTATCCTTATATTGAGATATTCCTTGAGCTGTTTGCTTTTCTTTGCAGATGTAGTTCTGCTATTTCCCCCCCAAGATATCCCAGTATTCTCCTCACTTGCCCATTGTTTAGTTTCTCAGCAAAGCTGTTGTTTTTCTGCTGTGAAGGACTCAAACAGTCTTTTAAAAAAAATCAAGAATCTTTTATGCTATTTTTAGTCTCCGATTCCATGAACCATATTGACAGAGGAACTCCTTGGTTTGCTGATATAATGAAACTGTTCAACATTGACCCCTGAAAGAAACACAACTATATAATAATGTCAGATGTAACTAATGGTATAAATAGCTCTGCTGTAAGTAAGACAACAATCTTCATAAAATGAATTTGTGGTGTGAACTGGAATGGGTAGGTGAAAATACAAGCAAAAAAAATGTGCCACGATACAAAGTTGAGGGATATAGCTAACATCCTGAAAGACCGAATCACATTTCAAAATGATCTTGATACATTTGATCATTGGACATATGCCAACAAGAAGAAGGTCAATTGAGACAAATGTAAAATCCAACAAATAGGCCAAAAAAAAATCAGGCAGTACAGAATGGGTGAACTCAGGCTTGGTACCAGCACCGGTGAAAATGATGTGTCAGACAATCTAATACAATCTAAAACAATTTAAAATGTTTGTGTTTCTTTGTCACTTTGTGTATCTTTCTTGCAGTGTGTATCCATTTTGTTATAATGCAAATCTCTGGATACGTGTGTGTATTGAGCCTCTGGAATACACCTAGTTCAATAATCACCTTCAAGTATCCAAAAAGGGCTCTGATGTAGAAGAGGTAGAAGACTGATGGTCTGATCCTATTGGGCCCAACATGGGCAGTACGCTTGTACTCGGTTGCAAATGGTGTCATCAAGTGCCTCCAACGCCAGCAATAAGCCATTACCGCCAACGCTGGGTTTGCGCCATGGTAACACTGGTCACACACGCCCTGGAGGGAGCACTGCTTGCCAGTGAGCAGTGAGTCTGCAGCTTGCTGGCGATGCGGCCTTTCTGGGTGGGGCAGGAGGGCATTCCGGGTGGGGGGAGCGTCGAGCAGGGGGCCTCCATGTAAGTCCACACAGCTGTACACGGATGCTCTTGCTTCTGCACCAGCTAAATAGCCAGTGCAGAAGAGAGTAGAAGTGACTGGTGCAGACTGGAGATTAGAGTGGTGCAGAAGTGAGTAGACCGCTCGCCCGCCCTGTGCCCTTACCACAGGGAAAGGGGACAAATGTCCCCTTCCCCTGTGGAGCCTCCCATGGCTGCCTGGCTGCTGCAGGATGTAGTGGTAGCCGCCTGGAAACTGCTGTTCTCCTGGGTGGTTGGGTAGCATTGGATTGGGCTGCCCCTCTCTGTGGCTCCTGAGGGCAGACCCAATGGGTTGAAACTACTGGGAAGCAGTAGACATGAGGAAGCCTTTCCTAATTGTGAGAGTTTTCTGGCATTGGCTGCAATTTTGGAAAATTTCAAGCAGCGGCTGGATGGCCACCTGTTGAGGATGCTGAGGCACTTCACATGGCTTTGGACTAGATGACATTCAGGGTCCCTCCCTACTATGACATTCTGTGGTTCTAGAATGTTCACAAATAGTGTATCATTCACAAATCATGTACCATTGGCAAAATATATCACCTGCATTCTTCCTTACAGGAAGTCTCCTTGGTTATCTGAACATTTGCTGCCCCCCTGTATTGGAAAAGGCAGGAGCTACCCCAAGGAGTGAGGGACTAGTATCAGCAATGGCCCCTTGTCCAGGGATTATGGGGTTAATCCCAGAACTCAAACCTCGGGAGCACAGCTATAGGCTGATGAGGCCAGCATAGGTGCAGATGGGTGTGGCTGATGAATTAAAGCCTGCCCACTGATTGGCTGGCCTTAGTATAAAGCTGGAGGCAGGAGCTGGAGAAAGGAGGATGGATAGGTGCTGGAAGAAAGGTACCTGGGAAGGTGCTGGATGAGTACCTTGGTAAGGTGCAGGATGGCTGGACTGCTGGCTGGACTGGATGGACTGCCTGCCTGTTGGACAGACTGCCTGAAGGACTGATGGACAGATGGATGGATTGCTAGACTGGCTAAGGTAAGCTCATTGTGGGGAACTGTTGTATGTCTGCCACGCCCCTGGAGCCACCAAGTGGAAGAGGCAGTTGAGGCTTGGGCAAGCTGATTGCCTATTGTTTGGTGGTGGGGTTTGTTTGGAGCTAAGGCAGTGATGAGGGAAGTCTGGAGGAGGCTGACCAGCCAGTGATCCCAAACAAAATTGCTGAAAGAGAGGAGACCCAGTGGGTGACTGAACTCCCTCCCTCTTGCCTATCTCTGATGCTGCTCTGTGGGGAAATTAGTTAGCCTAGTGTGGGCATTAGGGCCCTTGGGGTGCCCCGGCAGGGAATTTGGCAGAACCCCCCCCCCCCCAACTTTGCTGCATCCACCCCATACAAAGTCTGTGCTGAATTCTCTTGGGGCTTTCATCCAGGGCTTAAGCATCTGGCAAATAGGATATTTAGCTTGATTGTTGGCTTCGTGGAGGGAAATTTTTGAACATGACATTTTGCTTCTGCTTCTCCCATGTGCATGGTCTACTCAAGTATGAATTGGGAATTCATGGTTATCAGCTATATTTATTTCTTTATCCCACCTTTCCCTCTGAATAAATGGAGTGCTATAGCAACGTCCATAAGCAATTTCTGAAGCTTAGGTAATCAGGAAAGTTGTTGCCATGGCTCTAAAATTCAGAGAACAAAGCCGTAAAAGATATGTCAACAGTCTTCAAAATGAATACCTCAAAATGTCATCTACCTATTCTGAATCAATTAGAAATGGCCTATGTTGTACTTTGACAATGATACTTATTTTGAAATCATTTTCTTCATGCCAAATATAATGGCACATATTTTATGCTCTTCATAATGTGACCATAATTGTGACTGTTCTGTTAAAAACTATCATTTTGCAACAGAAAATTCATTCTTGTGCTGTTTTACAAGGGAAAAAATGGCCTTCAGTGGAAATAGTGAGGAGGTCTGGTTAAGTTCATGCATGCTATTTTTAGACGTTATGGTATAGTCAAGTTTCAAAAACATGTATTACGCCAGTTGAATGGGCAACTCAGCATGCATTTCCTTTTGTGAGGTCTTTTGCTATCATAACATTGCAGTTTTGATTTTTCTTCATAGTTTTGTTTCAGATACAGTATATATGATAATTACCAGGGAAATGCAATATAACTTCATTCACTTTGGTTCAGTTTTGAAGAGCTAAGTGTGGAAAAATGCATATTTATTTATTTATTTATTTATTTATTTATTTATTTATTTATTTATAAAAGATGCCTTATGTGGAGTCATACCATCATTGGCCCATCTGTTCCAATGTTATTTACCCTTACCGGTAGGTACAGGTTTTCCAGGATCTTCGACTGAGGTTTTTCCCAGCACCTGCTACTCTTCAGCTGGAGATATTAGGGACTGAATTTGGGACCTTCTGCATTGGAAGTACAGATGGAGTTTCGATATCCAAAGGGAATCCATTCCTGGACCTCCCAAAGATTCCGAAACCCATGGATAATGAAATCAACAGGTTCCAACCCACAGGGACTCTGAATGCAACTGGACTGTGTTCGGAGCCTTTCTGAGGCCCACAGAGGTTGCGTGCGGCCTCTATGGGCTCAGAATGCCACTCGGAGTAATTTAAAGGGTACTTCTGGTTTTTCCCAAAACGAGATAGGCTGGTAGAACTTGTATGTGCAATCTTCCAATGAGCTATGGCCAACTCTCGCCAGGGTTCTTCATGCATGCGTTTTTTGAGTGGAAGCTCACAACTAGACATCAAGACAAAGTGTGGTTCTCAATGACATATTTAAAATTGCATTCACAAGATCAAACTAATGGGGACAGATATTCTTAATGTGATGCACATCTGCTTCCCATTAGCACTGTGCAACATGGAGGTGGATGTGCATTTCCATCCATCTTGTAACACAGGTCAGAATGTGAACCAACATCCATTCTCCTGGCTATTTCATGTAGTCTTTACATGTTGCTTGTCACCTACAGTGTGTTTCTGGTTGGGGCTCTAATCTAGCAGAAAATGCTGCAGGTTAATATAGATTATCGATAGTATCAAGAATGCTTTTTATACTGTTCATGCCTACAAGCATTTCAGCAACTGCAAATGCTTGAGTAATATCAGTGGCTCAGTATGGCACTCCATGTGCCCTCTATCCCTTGAGAAAAAAAAATGTAAAGAGCAGCCTACGTTGTAAAAATTACAAATAAACGTTGAGAAAGCAGATTTGTATCATTTCAGTTCTACAAGACAGGAGAAGGTGAACCTACATGAATAATGATGCACTTTTCAATTTGGAATCCTATCTCTGTAGCCTTAACATTATAATCCGTTGTCTGAAAAATTACATCAAGAGATTTTTTCCATTGATTCCTTGACACTGTGCCTCCAAGCCCTATACTGTTCTAGCAGTTTTTCCTGCAACATCTATCTTGTGTTCAAGTAGGTGCTATATTTAGAATCTATTTTCACTCTGCTCAAAGTGCACAGTAGACTAGACCTTAATGTGTCCTTTATGTGTAAGATATAGAAACATGAACATTTCTTAGACATTGGACTCTTGTAAACCAGAGGTTTCTAAAGGTAATGTTTACAAAGTGACTAGTCTGTGCATGTGAAATGGAATCAGCTTGCCAGAAATTGTATTTACTTACCAACTGTATTTATTGGAATTTAAAATATCCTGATAGAAACACCTAGCACACCACTTCTACCAGGCAACTTGCAATGATTTTAATTTTCGACTGGTTTTATTCACCTGATCTAGGCAGTGATCTTGCAATGACTTTAATTTTTGACTGGTTTTATTGACCTGATCTAGGCAGGCCTTCCCTTTAATGCACATAAAAAAGTGCATTCTCTGTCCAAGGAATTGGTGCAACTTAAATCACTGATCTGAAAATAAAAATGTGGATATCTTGGATATCTCCACATTGATGTACTGCACTAAGAACGTGTGTAAAAACATACATCCTGCATACCAGGCTTTTAACACGAGGTACAATTTTCACATGAGACTGTTACATTCTAACTACTAATGCAACGCAACCATATGAAAAAAAATGTTAAAATCTAATGGCCTCAAAAAACAAACAGCGCAATCCTATCAGGGCCTGCGCCAACCTGGGTGTTGCTGTTTCTGGGTGTCACAAATGCGCTGTAAAGCATGTTTGTGCCACTGCCAGAGGCCCTACTGCTGGCGCTAGGGCAGGACCAGTCAGTGCTTGGCACTGTGCCGGATGGAAGAAGACATGTCACCGCCCTGTGGTAAGTGCTCCCATCAGGCAGTGGAGCAGCTTTTCGGGGTGGGGAAGAGTCGGGGAAGGAAGGACTGGACAAGAGGATTGGGCTGAGGCAGGGGTGGGACCAGTGGTGGAGGCCACTGCTGGAACCTATGCTTTGCTTCAGGCTGTGGAGCCTGATATGCAGGCAGAGAGTGGAGTAGTCCCATTGCTGGACCCACTTTGTTCCCCAAGGAACATCCCCTTCCCTCAAGGAGACCCCAGCAGCTGCCGCAACTCCTACAGGAAACAGCGGTCACACCAATCAGCATGGGATATTTTAGATTTTTTTTTATTTTAAAACATGTATACTTTTTGCAAAGACAATCAAGGTGGCTTAAAATGACTGGATGAAAACAATGCAGAACAAAGCATAAGAGCAACACTGCCAAACATATAAAGGGAACCAGAAGGGATGGTTCTCATGCTCTAAGGGAAGTTTGTTTCCAGTTTTTTTAAAAAATTAAAATCATCAAGAAGCCAAAAAAACTTGAACCAACCCAAGAACAGCCATTTTGTAATTAAATGGCAGCACTGTGGTAGCCCATTTTGAGCAAACCTGCCCCACCCAAACAGCTTGCTAGCGAAACTATCACAGTGCTGCATTTTCAAGTGATCACAAAGTGGCAGCCATTTTGAGTGAAGCAGGCCTGAACTGAAGACTGCTTATATAACAGTCAAGAAGACTGTTATGTCTGCATGTCTGATATAAAAAGAGTTGCTAAAAACATGTGATACTTCACTTGACAGCTGCTTTTCCATTTTTTTTAAAAAAAAATGTGTGTGAGGAACTCTATTAATAAAGTAGAATCATAAAGTAAATTATGATGTAAATGGTTTTCTCATAATCTCCACGGAATTTGCTGCTTCTCTGGGTTTGATTTTCATCAGTCTAGATGTGTTTTCATAACTTGTGGAGAACTTCAATGAAAAGTGTGTTATTTTATGACTGGGGCCAAGCGAAAATCATTGGCATACTAAAACTGCAGATTTTAGTATTTCAGTGCAGCTGCTCCATGACTTTTAAGCAACTGTGAAAGCACATTGTTAAAAGTGTGTTTATGAGGGCTGATGTCCGGATATATTGCCTGTCCTCAATAACCCCCAGCAGCCTCCAATAATCCTTAGGGAATGAAAGGTGCCTATTTTAAATAAACCACAATTTGACTCTTCATAAATAGGATGCTGATTTTTCTCTGCTATAAGAGCATAGTTTCAAATGGATTAACATGACTAGCAACAGGGACAATGACTCATTAATGGCATACCCCTAGAAATGATTTTTTAAATTAAATAATGAATATTTATGTGCATGCATTTCATAGTGAAGACACAAAACAAAACTATTAATAGCTTAGTACCGATTATGACTCCTGTGTGAATTATGAAACTAAAATGTCATATCATACATTAAACTATTGTTGTGGGCTACTTCTATGGTATTGCTTGTGCTTGAGTAATGATACAGAAACAGAGATACATTTTATCTCAACATAAAAGAGCCTTGGGCTTCAGGGGGATCTCACTTGTTGGCGCTCCAAGAAAAGTTGGTACATAGATGCATTTCTGTAGCGAGCTTTTTGTTTGGGGTGGGGGGAGAGGTCTGCTACACATGGGATTGCCTTTCGATATGGCCCCAAAACCTCAATTTCATGTGCAACTGCCAGATTCAGGGCTAATGGATCATATCACATTACACTGTATATTGAGATCCTGATCCTATTGGGTGCAGCGCAGGCGGGACAAGCGTAACGCCCTGCTGAAGTTGTAAAGGTGCCATAAGACACCTTCAGTGCAGGCAGTAAGTCATTACCACCTACACTGGCCCAGACTCATCCCCATGCGCCTGGAGGTGCCCGTGTGGCGCTGGCAAGCCGTGAATTTTACCGTCTCTGGCAGTACATGCTTTCTGGGTGGGTGGGGAGGGCAGAACTAAGAAGAGAGAGGCGAGGAGCGGGGGTGGGACTGGCAGTGATCTCCACCTCTGGATCTTATCCCCTGCCTCAAGCCAGGCAGCCTAACATGGGGCTGCCCAATCCAGCAAAATAGCTGGAGGACTGTTGAGGAGTCCAATTACTGGAGTCAGGGCTTTCCCCAAGGGAAGGGGACAAATGTTCCAGAGGTTTCCAGAGGAGACCCCATTCGCTGCCTGGCTGCCACTGTTCTTAAGAGGGCTTATATTAAGAACAGAACGCGCTTGATCCGGCCAAGGGCCCATCAAGTCTAGCTTCCTGTATCACACGGTGGCCCGCCAGATGCATCAGGGAGCACACAAGATAACAAGATACTTGCATCTCGCTGCCACTGCCCTGCATCTGGCATTTACCCTATCTACCCTTGCATTCCCCAGTGAAGACACCCAGTGAAGATTACAGCTTGGGTTTAGCTTTATTAAATACAAGTGACCAATTTTTAAGTCATGAAACCTGTCCCTCCATCGCTAGTCTGGGGTAGGAGAAAAAAAAAAACTGCCATCAATGGCCAGTTCTGATGACAGGCTTGGGCTTACCAAAGTGACAGTGCAAGATTCTAGCGCACAGAAATCTGAATGGAATCCAGACTTTGGTTTGCACTTGCATAACATGTTGTATAAGATGTGCGAGGAGCTTTACGCTGTCCTAACAGCAACCTTGTAAAGTATATATGTCATAGCACAATCTGGTGCTTGTTCAATAATAAATAAATAATAATAAATAAATAAAATAAATAAAGATGTTCTGTGCCATTTCTCTGATTCTGTGTGCACTGCAGAGGCGGATCTAAGGGGGGGGGCAAATCTGTAAGTGTTGCAAGAAGCCTTACCCTGTCATGTAAATCCCTCCTCTCCCTTGCTGCTGTACCCAGTAAGCAATGCCAAGATGTTGCTGTTCCCTGTGAGGATTGGCTAGAACAATGCAGGAGAGGAGTGTTTTCCACTGCAAGGTAAGGCTTCTTGCAAAACTTACAGATTTGCCCCCCCCCACCTTAGATCCACCTCTGGTGCGCTGTGCTTCTATCTTATTCACTGGGTGCAGCAATGTTTACAGGGATTGGCAGCCCAAGCTGATGCATACCTACTCACAAGTAAGCCACTGTATAGTCAATGAGGCTTATTCCCAGGTAACTGTGCACAGGATTGCAGCCTTAGCCATAGACAGATGATGGCTAGCAAAATGCCAGGTTCTGGGGTTGGTGGGAGAAACTTCCATGGTCTGCACCAGACATTTTTGCCACATATACACAGTAGAACGCATGAAGATTTAGTCAGTCCTTTTATATTTGCAGCCTTCAAGTTCGAAGACAGTCTACATGTGAACAGTGACAAAAAAAAAAGTTTTATAGTATAAATATTCACAGATCAGAAACACCAGAGGGCCCCACTGCCTTCTCTTCCCATAAAAATACAGCCCTGAATAAGAAAGGCTGCAAAGACTTGTACTTAGGAGTGAAGGCATGAAATGCACATGCACAGCAGTGACCAGATAAATAATGCTCTGTGTTCAGAGGAACATTTTACTGGATGGGGAAAAAAATGAAGACTTTTTACTGGGCAAATAATTATTCTTCATACAGGATCATCAATATAACAGACGATGTTGAACTTTACAGAGCATATCAAGCTTCTGCTAAAGGCATAGAAGGAGGCCAGTCCTGGGGTTTTTTTTTTCTCAGTTGGTTACCTGCTGGCAAATTTTTGAAATCTTAAAATGGTGCTTTTTCACACAAAATGGGTATAGTTAAAGTCCAATAGCCATAACCCCTGTGAGAAGTGATTGAAGCACTGGCATAGCTAATGAAAGTGTAGCCTGGTTCAGAAGGTGAAATGATGCCTTGGAAATGACATCCCAACAGGAAGTGACATCACCGTTGTATTTTCATTTTCTGGGGTTGTTTGACCATAACATTTGATAGAATATAGAAATTCCAATGTGGTTTGTTTCATTGCACTCACCATTAAATTACCTTTCCAATGACATATAACATGATGGCATTATTCATACTTACCAAGGTTTTCAAAATTTTGGCTCCCTAGTGTCAAGCTCAGCTTGTTGACCCCCTAAAGGTTGTTGCCCAGTGCAATTGCACACCCCTGCATTTCTTTAGCTACGCCCCTGGTCTAAAGATTGGAAAAGAGATAGATGTGTAAAGTATAGCTCATAGCCATGCCTAGGATTCAGAAATCTAGACTTGTGGTAGGAGGATCTGACAAGAAGCTATAGGCAACCCATCATGTTTGTCCTTTTAAGCCCCCGATAGTTTTCAAGCAGGTGTGGTCATCTGCTTTTGAAGTTTCAGTGTTCTCCTGTCAGCCCAGGCTGCTACAAAAGCATTGTAAAATGCTTTGTCTCAGTGCAGGGAGCAATATTACAGTGGGAGGGCCGGAGCCACCCCCTGCACACCAACGAAGTGACAGAGGCCCGCCAGAGCAGGCAAGCCCAGAGCAGGGGCAGAACTCGGGGGGGGGGGGTTCAGAGAGAGGGTTGATTAGGGAGGGGTGGGTGGATTCGGCCTGGGAGGGGCGTGGGATCAGTGGTGCCAGTGGATGCCAAATCCCAAGGCCCATCCCTGGTCTGACCCGCCTGCATGGATCAACTTGGACTTTATGCCAAGTTCTGAGTCGTGCTTGAGAGTAAGGTATTTTCACACAAGTCAAAGGGCCAAAGGCCACAATCAGAATTAAAACAAGTGAAACATAAAAAGGAGGCATATTCTTAATAGTATCCTGTTTAACCTCTGATCATTGATTGCTACAAAAAAAGAAGCTTCAACAGAAGCATTAAAAACATAATCCGCCCAAGTTGTTTTCAGTTCCCCAATAAAACTCCAGACCAGCAGCTTTTACAACAATTGTATCTCCAAATGAATACAGTATAGTTCTTTCATGGACATCAGATTAGCTCCTGGAGCCAATTCAGACTTAATTGAGGACATGAAAACCTGATTTAGTCTGAGCCTTCCATTCATATCTGATCAGTTTCCAGATTGGTTGTCAATGGAAGTACTGTATATCCAAAAGCCACCTATTCTACTGTTCCTCCATTCACACTGTATTCTCTCCAGAGCTTAATGTGCGTATTCAGTTGCATCAGAGCCTCTAAGGATAAGCAAAAGAGAATGTCGGTTCTCAGTTTTCTAATTAATCCAACTCAGTATTTTCTAGGAAAATATATGCTTGATTGCAAGCAGGCCAAAGCCTGTATTTTTAGAATATATAGAGATCTAAGCTGCAGGTGACCAATATTAGACTTTGTCCTGAAGTATGTGCAGAGAGCTATCAATAATAGTTTTTGAAAGATAACTGCATTTTGAAATATTGCATTTCTAGATATTCAGGAAAACATTTTGAAGAACAATGAATATTCATAGAACTAGCAATGCATTCTTTTTGAAAATGGCTTGGAAAAGATTAGACTGAGATGACATTCTTCCTGTGCAAGCCAGGTAATGAGATCTTGTTTACACCTGCAACAGAATGAGGTCCTAGGATTCTGGCACCCCTTGCACCCAGGACCATCCCAAGGAGGCAGGTTTACATTGTAAGGGTGGGGTAGGACATTTTTTTTTATTTACCTGGCAGGCAGCTATCAGCAGAGTCCAAGGACCTGCTGATAAGGGGTTTATTGTGTCTTATGGGAAGCAGAGATCAGAGGGCATTTGCCCCAATGTATTTGAATGTTCCCTAGATCCTACAGTTGAACCACTTGGATCTGTTTTTTTGGTCAGAAAGATCTTTGAAAGCCTGGAGGGAATGCAGTAGGAGGGGACGTCCAGCCGGAAGGACCTCATAAGAACATAAGAAGAGCCCTGCTGGATCAGGCCAAAGGCCCATCTAGTCCAACTTCCTGTATCTCACAGCGGCCCACCAGGTGCCCCAGGGAGGCACAAGACAACAAGATGCTTCCATCCTGTTGCCACTCCCTTGTACCCGGCGCTTTGAAGTAGCCTACTACTAATGTAAGGAGGTTACAACCCATCATGGCCTATAGCCCATGATGGACTTTTCTTCCAGAAATCTGTCCAATCCCCTTTTAAAGGCATCTAGGCCAGATGCCATCACCACCTCCTGTGGCAAAGAGTTCCACAGATTAATTACCCGCTGGGTATAAAAGTATTTCCTTTTATCTGTTTTAACTCTCCCAACCCTCAGTTTTAGCGGATGCCCCCTGGTTCTGGTGTTTTGAGAGAGGGAAAAGAACATCCCTCTATCGACGCTATCCCTTCCGTGCATAATTTTGTATGTCTCAATCATGTCCCCCTCAGGTGCCTTTTTTCTAGGCTGAACAGCCCCAAATGCTGCAGTCTTTCTTCATAAGGGAGGTGCCCTAGCCCCGTAATCATTTTATTCGCTCTCTTCTGCACCTTTTCCAGTTCCACTCTTTCCTTTTTGAGGTGCGGTGACCAGAACTGTATACAATATTCCAGATGTGGCCTTACCATCAATTTGTACAATGGCATGATAATATTGGCTGTTTTATTCTCAACCCCTTTTTTAATTACCCCAAGCATGGAGTTGGCCTTCTTAATTGCTGCCGCACACTGGGTCAACACCTTCATTGAACACCAGCACCCCAAGATCTCTCTCTTGAGCTGTCACAGACAGCTCAGAACCCAAAACCCCAAACTTCAGCCTATAGGTGAAGTTTTGGTTTTTTGCTCCAATGTGCATCTCTTTACACTTGTTGACGTTGAAACGCATCTGCCATTTTGCTGCCCATTCCCCCAACTTGGAGAGGTCCTTCTGGATCTCTTCACAATCCCTTCTAGTTTTCACCACCCAGAAAGACCTCCAAGACCTCCTGGCCTTGGTACCTACTTGGTAAGAATGGTAGGGTTGATGAGGATAATGGGGTGACAAAAAGGGAAATTGAGTGGCACTTACCATAGAGTTCATAGAGCTTAGCATTGCATTGTTTTCAGTTCTCCAACCCACTTTCTGTTAGCACTTCCTGCTTCCTGTTAGCATTTGCAGTTAGCACAGAAATATTCAGGCACAGGAGAATAAATCATTTGTGTGATTGGGGGAGGGTATTTGTGAACTGCTTCTTGTAGGGTTCTCTGCTATCCAGTTTCCTGTATCAGCAGTGGTAGCTGGAACCTATCCTCCACAGTGAAGGGGGGACACTGGTAATTTAAAAGCATGTAATAGTACAGTGCCTAGGCTATAAAACAGGGAACCCCAGAGTTGTTCCCTTTGAAAGGCCAAGAGAAAAGGAAGGAGGGAGGACAGAAGCAAGGGAGAGACATACCTCCACAGATTATAGAGGACAAGGGCAAAAGTCTGAGACAGGTAGCCGCTGAGGGCGCAATCCTAAACTGAATTAGGCTGGCATAAACTAAGCCAGCAATGTGTAGCCAGCACAAGGCACACTGTACTGTATGTTTGGACCACTATCGGTGTCAGAGAGGCCAGCACACAGATGTGAGCCATCCTCCCTGACTGAGAGTAATCCAAAAACGCTTTATGGTGGCCCTTGTGCTGGCCAAACTTTGCTGGCTTAGCTTATGCTGGCCTAACTCCAGTTTAGGATTGCGCTCTGAGTCTTCTGCACAATGTACTGCCCTCCAATGTTCTCAGACAGTGTTGTACCCACTTTCTAACACTTTCATCCAACTGCGTTCTTTGTCTACAGGCTGCTTTAATTAATTACGCATGCAATTACTGTGTCAATTACTATTTTTCATTGGCACCAAAATGTATGAACTGCCTCCCTGGAAGATATATGTTGGTCACCTGTGATGATCGTTTCACACATAGAAATCATTATTTGAAGTTGCTGTGGTTGAGCAATATGTATGCTTGTGTGTATTCACCTGAGAGTGCCCTGATAATTGTGCCATCTGTTCATCAAATTTGGGTGGCAAGAAAATACTGATAAATGTTCACAGCTGTAGAACATTGCCCTGGAGCTTGCCAAAGCTTTGCCAAAGCATCAACCAGGAAACTTTCAGACTAAGCTTTGTTTGGAGATGAGCGTATGCAAGGCTTGAAAGGAGTTATTTTGATGTATACAAACATAGATATTTCAGAAACTAATGATAGTTTTCAATATATAGCCTCTTCTGTTATTTTCCACAGT
>JAJKFI010000003.1:29687929-29718918 GCA_029204185.1 Lerista edwardsae
TTTCAGGGGATCGGATGCACGTGCATTCGATCCCCTGAAAGACCCGGCGGCAGTGCTGCCCCCGGCCCTTTAAGACAAGCGGGAGCACGGAGAACCGTGCTCCTGCTTGTCTCAAAGAGCCGGCGAGGGTGCACGTGCCTTGTATAAGACGCACCTAGTTTTTAGCGCCCCAATTGTTTGAAAAAAGGTGCGTCTTATACTTGGGGAAATACGGTAATTCAATACTGTTAACACAGACTGGTAACATAGGTGGCGTTTCAAGCAGGAATCTTTTCCAGCCCTGCCTGATAATGTTAAAGGACTGAATCTGGGACTTTCTACCTGCAGAGCATGTGCTCTTCCACAGAGTTTTGGCCTTCTTAGTGCATCTTCTGATCCAGGTGAGGTTTATTATCCTCATTAGGTGCCATTGAGTTGTTGCATACAAGACCTCTCTAATGGAATTATCATTTATGTTTTTAAAAATACATTACAATATGTTACATGCCAGGAGCCTGGGGTTATATTTCTGAATAAGCAAATAAAATGAATTCATTTACAAACCTTGATTGGGTTTTTTTTGCTTTTTGCTGCAACATGAGCCTTTCTTTTTGCAATTATAATCAGTAGCTGTTGAAAATAATCCAGCACAGAGGAAATACATCTGAAAAGGCATTATAAAAATAATAATTAAAATACTGAGTTACACCTGGGAAAACAAAGTTTACAGAAATGTAGGCTGCACATAACATAAAAGTTAGGCACATTTAAACCTACTGATATAAGTTCACCATAAGCCATTGAAGTGTTTTCATAAAAAAGCTTAAAAAGTACATTTGAGTCTCCCTCTCATGGTTTTGTAACAAATGCAATTAGTTTTAATGTAGGAAGCTATGTGGAAGACAATATGACAGTACATTCTAACCAATGCAACTTTTATAATCATATTACAGGAAGCTTACCTATTGTATCAAACTGAAAGTGCAATCCTAACCTGGAGTTAGGCCAGCACAGTTAGGCCAACAAAGTTTGGCCAGCACAAGGGTCACCATAAAGCACGTTTGGACCACTCTTGGAGTTCAGGAAGGATGGTGAGAACATAAGAACATAAGAAGAGCCCTGCTGGATCAGGCCAAAGGCCCATCTAGTCCAGCTTCCTGTATCTCACAGCGGCCCACCAGGTGCCCCAGGGAGGCATGAAACAACAAGATCCTGTTGCATCCTAGATCTTGGAAGGTTGCATCCTGGTGCAGGAAGGAAGTTTGTGTGTTGGCCTCTCTGACTCTGAGAGTGGTCCAAACATACTTTATGGTGTCCCTTGTGACAGCCAAACTGTGCTGGCCTAACTGTGCTGGCCTAACTCAAGGTTAGGATTGCACCCTAACTCTGAGCTGAAAGTACTTGCAGCTTTTCATGAACATTTTTGACTGTGTTGAAAAGTATCCCCCTCTAGGCAGCTTTTTAGTCATTGCTTCAAAAGTGTATGAAAGTGTTCACATATTCAGGAAATTGTGTTTTAACTTAGAATTGTTTTCATTTGACCTCAGCACATGTCAAAATCTAGCTGTGTTTAACACCATGATGACATTGTCCTCTTAATGACTGGCTGGGATCCATCATATTAATGCAGGAAGCACCCCTGCATTCTCCATTGGCCTTTTTGTCCTCAGTAACATTATCATGGACCAAATCTGATTGGATAAATAGAATTCCAACAACATCTCATGAATAATTGAAATCAGTCACAAAATTAATCCAAGAAGCAAATGATGCTGTAATTCACAAGAGCAGAGAGGAAAATACAGGCAGTGATTTAAGCATTTTCATAATTAAGGGGTTGGGGAAAAATATTTCTGTCCCTATCTTTGCAAAAAGCATGTTTAAGCCTAAAAATCTGATATTGATATTTCCACACAGAATTAACAGCGCAATCCTGTTACCCCTGCTAACTGGGCAAGAGGCACTTTTCCAAGTGGTGTTTCTCTTATATTTAGCAGGGGGAGAGTAATTGTCCCTCTTCACCGCTGTGCAGTCTTTCTAGTGGCTGTTGCTGGTGGTTTGCCTTTTTTTTTTTTAAGGATTGTGAGCCCTTTGGGACAGGGAGCCATTTAATTTTATTATTATTATTTGCCTGTAAACCGCTTTGTGAAGTTCGTGTTGAAAAGCGGTATATAAGTACCTGTTGATTGATTGATTGATCCTAAGTAAGGCCAACATAGTAAGGCCGACATAACAGGGCCATATCCTAAGCCCAGTAGGAGGCAGCAGCAGCTCAGTGCAGCGCAAGGGGAGATTTTCCCCTTGCACCTGGGTAAGCCCCAGTCAGCCCTATGGGGCTGCTCGCATCTGTGCCTGCTGTTTTGCAGGTGAACGTGGACAGCAGCCGCCTGAATTGGGGCCACCTGGGCCGGGGACATGGTTAAGGATATGGCACAATGCCCGTCGTGCGTCGCCGCCCCCATCACCGCCTACTGCACCACCCAGTTATGCCCCCAGCATGCCTCTGACACGCCCTCCTCAGCAAGGTCGTGCGCCGACCGAGCACCGCTGACGCTTGACTGGTGCAAGGCCAGCGCTGCAGATAGGCACAGCGGCACCAGTGCACTGATGCTGCTGCTTGTGCCAGTCCAGTGCTTGACTAGCTGGCGCAGATGAGCTTGATGGCACATTTGCGACAGCGCTGGACTGGCGCAAGAGCATAGTGCTGGTGCAATGCAGGTATAGGATTTAAGCTAATTGGTTGTGATGGGTGCTACCAACTTTCTGTTGGAATGTGACCTATGAAGCTGCCTACATGGAGCCAGGTCATTCATTTATCTTTTAGCTCATTGTTGTCTATACTGACTGGCAGCAGCTCTCTAGGGTTCAGTCTATGTTAGCTCTGGATATGCCAGGGACTGACACCAAGACCTTCTATAGGCAAAACATGTGCTGAGCTACAGAGCCCTGCGACTGGCCATTGTTTCCTGCTTTCTCAAAGTGGGTAGTTTACATTGACCTGATATTGTCTAGGCCAGTGATTTGCAACCTTTTCCATCTGATGGCACACTCAGAAGGTACTAAAATTGTCAAGGCGCACCATCACTTTTTTGACAATTGATAAGGAACATTAAGCTGTCAATGGGAGCTCGTATCCCTGTTTGCCTTACTAATAAATGACCTTCCCATGGCATACCTGTGGACCAATTGTGGCACACCAATGTGCTGTGGCACCGTGGTTGAAAATGGCTGCTCTAGGCCATTAATTCCTAAATTAAATTGAGTCTTCACTTGCATTTTAGATTTATCAACTGCCTATTGCAAAATGGTCATTGTCAGTGCAATGGAAGGAATAACGTGGATTTTCCATCTGGTTCCAGTTTGGAAAGAATATGTGTATACATCACAAAGAACAAATACTATTAAACGTTTTCCAAAATCAAGTATTTGAAAACTAATGAGATAGTATTTATGTTCAAACTGGAAAATAAAAACGTGTTGTAATGCCAGTAGTTCTGTCTTTCTTCTTAACCTCATTTCTTTTCTTCCTTCATTCCCAATACAAATATGAAGGGACATATTTATACACATTCCTATTGACTTAGAGGTGTGTTTTAATTGTGATACTACATAAACTCCAGCAATAGAGCATCAGAAAATGAAGCAGAAAGTTAACATTTCAGGCATCCTTGGAATATTCTCATTTTGTGGTCTTTAGAGTGTCCGTCAGGGAAACGCCTCCCCTTCTGTTTGTGTTTCACTTGTCATCTGAGTGGTCCTGCTGGGTTTGTAACATGTTTATTTAAGAAACTCTTGTTGGTAGAAAACACATGGTACCTTTTTATTACAACTCTTGCATAAACATTATGCAGCTGCTATTATTATACACCTTGGACGCCTGCTTGTGTGAACAGATTGTTTTCTATTTTCCTGTATAAAATCTCTTAGTTTTGATTTTTTTTTTAAAGATGATCATTGTGAATCCTTCCACTGATAATGTGCATGATCCATGTGTAGGCAAGGAGATTGTTGCCTGCCTGTTAATAAATATTTTTATGTCAATATTGTCAGTGCTTGCACAAGATGCAAAGATATGCACTATTCCCTGTTAATACTGGACTATATTATGGGCCCAATCCTATCCAGGCTAGCCTGTGTGGCACAGGGCTGTATGGTGCAGCATCAGCTGCATGCCGCGGAATAAGGACCCGGCTGGCCAAGAGAGGTAATGAACATTTTTAGTTAACCCCTCTGCCACACTCTGGCCCCTTACAGGCCTATTCAGATCTATGCCAGGTCTTTTCCTGGCATAGATCTGGTAGGACAGTGGTATTCAAACTTTCTAGACTGGGACCCACTTTTTAGAATGGCACTTGTGGTGGGACCCATCGAATGTGATGCCATTAACCTGGAAGTAGTGTTGAGGCAGGAAGTGACATTATCAAGCAGGAAGTGCTATCATTGTAGCATAATAAAATGACACTCCTGACATGCAAATTGGCATTCTTGGATTGCAGCAATTGCACAACCATGAAACATCTCTGACAGAAAGCAAGATGAGAACAAAATATTATGTAAAAACTATGAACTACGAATAAAATAAAAAAAAAAAAACCTCAGTCTGCAGTTTCCAAGATGGTTGCTCCCACCTTTCCGCAACCCACCTGACATCAGGTTGTGACCCACCAAGTGGGTCCCGACCCACAGTTTGAATAACACTGTGGTAGGATGAAGGAGACATGTCAGGCCTGGGACAGGGCCTCTGGATCTGGTGGGCATCACTGCCACAATATTTGCCGCATACCACCCCTGAAGAGCCCTGGCCTGGCACAATCCACCCCTGATCTTTCCCCACTGGCATCATGGCTGGCCTGCATGGTGAGATCTCATCAAATAGTGCTTCTGAAAATCTAGACTCCAACGGACTCTAGGGTATCTGCAGTATAACAGACTTAAAATTGTCTCATTGGTATCTTCTTCATTCCAATTTAAATATGACTCCAGGCACGTAAGGAAAACTTGCTTGGCCTTCAGCTTCTACATGTGCTATGTTAGACCCATAAGGTGGTACACACTTGGGGCCCAGATCCTAGCATGCTAACCATGCATACAAGGCAACACAATTTAAACAAAATAGCAGCTGTGCAGAATGCCAGATTACATTTTTCGTACATGCTCAGCATCATGTTTAAATTGGGTCTTTAAAATGCAAAACAGAGAACTACTAGAAACGTGCTTTAATTTTTTATTGAAAACACTAATTTCAGAATGGGCAGGATCTGAAAAGAGGATATGACAAAACTTCAGCTAAGGCCTGATTACAACTCATCTTGAAATTTACTATACGGCATTCTATCCTAAAACACTAAAATACATTCAGCATCAGAGGATCAGAAGAAGCCTGTTTTTGCTTATCTGTTACCAGACTAGGATGGATCCGATGAAAGACAGTAAAAGTCAACCCATCCCTGCCAATGCCTGCATTCTCTAGGACAGTGTTTCTCAAGCAGTGGTACATGTACCACTGGTGGTACATGAGATGGTGTCTAGTGGTACCCCCAGACATGCACACTTTGCAGAGATACCGCAACACAACATGACAAATCGGTGTAGGAGGCTCAGCTCAGTGGGCAGGGCTTCAGCACACAGTTTTCACATCCTTTAAAAATCCTTCCCACTGGTCTTGAGCCTCTTATTTTGTGTTTTGGCTCCCAACCCAGATGTAACTGGTGATGACAACAGCGCCAGTTACTTCCAGTAGTACTTCCAATAGGTGGACTGTACGAAGTGGTACGCCAGGGGGGCGAAAGTTGAGAAACAATGCTGTACAGGATTAGGTGTAATAAAGTGGGGTAAAACCACAGTACAGGATCAGGTGGCTGTAGTGTCCGTATTCCTCCAATCCTGAAATTATATCAGTAAGAGCAAGAGAAGAGTTCCCAGCTGGAACTTTGCTAAGGGTAAGAGTAGGGACGGCAAGACATTATGAAATTCCAAGAAACCAGGTGAAACAATACAGTTCATGCCTGTGCACATGCATGCAACATAACACCTGACACCTACCTGGAACACAACTGGAGAAATAGCTCTTAGGCCATGGTTTGAAACGAACACCATTTTAAGCACATGAAGTACCTGCTACTGAAAGATTTAGAAAAGGAAGGCAAGTGCCTGTGGCTGTGCAATTCAATCTGAGAAATTTTGCAAATGCTGCCACTACTCCATAGGCTGTACCTAATGAAAAAGTTTATCCTGTCTGAAGCCTGTCCAGAAGTGAAGGAACTGCCCCTCTGCTACTACAGCATAAACAAGAGCTTGTCAACAAGACCTGCCTCAGCTACATGGGGTGGCTCCAGTTGCGAACCCAGCCAACAGGCCACCAACAGGCCACCAGAGGTCTGCATCCTCCACTGTTTCCCTGCCCCAGTGCGCCGCTCAGCTCAGCCCCCATGCCACGCCAGCATTTCAGAGCCTTACAATGGCAGGAGTAGACAAGAGGGCCAAAAAACAATCGCTGCTTGAAGAGGCGAGCCTCCTTGTTGCCGCTCTCCTCCCATCCCATTAGCATCATGCCTGGGGCTTTCCCCACATACATAATGGTAGGCCCACGACTGCATGGCTCAGCCCCTTCTCTGCCTGGGAACAGCATTTGTCTGAAGACACCATTATTGTTCCCTGGGAGACCATATCTGGGTTCATAATCATGGGGAAATCTTCTCCTCATCTCCTCCCCCTGCAGTAAGCACCTGGTTTGGTATCCTCATGTCTGCCTCGGCTATTTTGCCAGCACAAACGAGACGGCCTCTGTGTCGGGATCTGCCAGTCAGGATCTGTGTCTGTGTCGGTCTCTGGTGGAGGTTGGGATTTGGCAGTGGATACCACTATCAGTCCCACACCCACCCTGCTGCTCCCCCTGCCCAGTACTGGAGCAATGCCAATGGCCCTTGCACTTACCAGCCACCGGCACTGTGTTCACGCCTCTGAGCGATGGGCACTCGTGTTAGACCAGTGCTGGCGGTAAGGGCGTACTGCAAGCATTGGAAGTGCCTTACAGCACCAGTGCTAGCAAGGTCAGGATCAGGTCTCGCATCTTGTTCTCCAAATTTAAGATTTGGTGATCATCATAGGAGGCATCCCAATCATCCGTGCATCTATTGAAAGAACATGGTATTTGGATGTATCGTTTATACACCTCAATACTATGTGTATTTAATCAAAAGTAAGTCCAACGGCATTCATAGGAACCTACTTCCAAGTAAACATGCATAGGATTGCAACCCTGTCTTTTTCAGTATCCTTCTGAACATCTACCTAAATTGTGGGGGTTATTAGGAACTGCAATATTATGAGGTTAACAGAAAAGGAAAAAAATGTTTGCTGGTTGACCTAAGCATCTCTATGAGATAGATTTTTACAATAATGCTCCAAAATAGCATTTTCCTGACACTAAATGGTTTGACTGAAATATAGACATTTCTGAAAGTGGTTAAGTTTGTTGTCTCTGGCTACAAACCCAGATTATAGAAACCTCAGTGGGCTTGTCACACATCCAAAGAATGAAAATCTTAAACTCCACTTGTTATTGAATCCAGATGTCGGTTAGCTGAAAATACATAAACTGATTATTTCTCTTTTCATTGCGGTGCATAATATATTAAATCCTCACCATTGTTTGTCATAAATGGACATATAATACAATAGCAAATGGAATAGTTTGAAAAGAGAATCCTTTGAAGTATATATGCAATTCTGAAAGGCAGAATGCTTACTCTGGTTGGGATGTATCGATGAAGAATCTCTGAAAATATAATCCAGTTTTGTATCTTGTGGGTGTCCAAAAGGGACTATTATGTGGCAAAGGAATGGTCCCAAAAGCCAAGTGGAAAAATAAGCCCACTTTTGAACATGTGAACTGTCTCATATTGGACCAGACTATTGGGTTCAGCTAGTCTGGCTGCTCTGATTAGCAGAGATTCTAAAGGGCTTTTTAAATTGGGCATTTTGGGTACAGAACATGGAATCATCAGCATGCAAAGCACGGGCTGTATCAATTTGATTTGGCTTTCTGGATCATGAAGCAAAGGGATCCACAAAAAATGGGTAGCCATGTTTGGGACAGCACTAGACCTGCGCAAGAGCACAGCGCCGGCGATTGCGCTCTGTATCTTCTTCTTTCTCTTCTTAATCATCATCACCATTATCTACATACACTTGTAAAAAATGTTATAAAAGATGATCCAACACAGGAGCTGATAGAAGATAACTCTAAAGCTACTAGAAGCTCCATTGCTGATCTAAAGCCATTCCAGAATCTTCTACTATCTTCTACCACATAGGGCATTTGAATTTTTTCCTTCTGTCCTCTCCAGCTCCCAGGAACCCAGGATCAAAATTCAGCTTTGGGTGGTGCATGGATGGCAAACTGAGCAATCTGCAGTACTGAGGGCTCTCTCTCTCTCTCGCTCTCTCTCGCTCTCTCTCTCTCTCTCTCTCTCTCTCTCTCTCTCTCTCTCTCACACACACACACACACACACACACACACACACACACACACACAGAGAGAGAGAGAGAGAGAGAGAGAGAGAGAGAGAAATTATGTGTCTGTATGTAAAAGCAACAGAAACGGTAAATTGTTGTACACACTGCCATTTTGCAATTGGCTCCACTTTCCCAAGACAGTCTTTGTGATAGAGCTTGCCTCTTTAAGCAACCATTTCGTGTAGGTAACTCTCATGGCTCTGAAAAAATAGTAGCTTAAATAATCTCAAGTCTGCTCACCATGATCTAGCACCAGACAAAAATGTTGTAAATTTTTTTTATCCCTGATAAAAGATTTATTGCGCACCTTAGTAATTACAATGCCATGGATGTAATGGAATTATCAGTATTTTCAAGTCTGTCAGTCTCTACAGCACCCTGGGGTTCCTTCAGTGGATTACTTACTGTACATAGTATATTGAAGAGGAAGACCACCACAAAAGCTCACCTTAGAGAGATGGATGTCAACCTCTTCTGAAATTCATTGCTGAAACTAAAGTTAGAACAAGCTGAATGAAGCAAGGATTTTGCTGCTTCTCAAACATGTTTGGGAAGGTTTGTGTTTCAGAAATGGAAGCATATTTCCAGGCCATCTTTTATCAATGATCATTATTCACAACTGAATTGTGTATTAGCACATCAATTTAGTAAATTTAGTGAACAGCCCAATCCTGAGCTTCCCTGCTCTGGAGGAGCTGTGGTACCAAAATGGTTACCGCTGCACAGTATGGGATCCGTGACAGCTGTGGGAATCTCCCTGGGAAAAGCCCTGGCCCCTGCAATTGAGTCTCTGCAACTGAGTCTTCTTGAGTCTCTGCTGGCTATTTTGCCAGCAGAGACTGGAGCAGCTCTGTGTTCAGGATCTGGTGGTGGAAGCCACCACCATCCCTGGCAAGGCCTCCCCCCACACACTATTCCACCCACTCCCCATCTCTCCCCACCCCAATGGATCTTACCACTGGCCAGCACTGACAGCCCAGGCAATACTCACACTCCAGGTGCGGTAAATGTGCTTTCATGATACCCAGACTTGGCAGTATGAATGTACCACTGGTGATAAGGCCCATAGGACTGAGCCCTAAGTGAGATGCATGTATTGATTCTGCCCTTCCCTCTGGATCCTCACAAGTGGATACCATGCAATCAGTGATTTCCATTAGAAAAGAGGAGGGCAGATGGTGAATCAGGAGGTGATGGGGTTTAATACACATCCATGTGAATTTAACAAAGAGATTTCAAGATGTCACAGCTGCCAAAACTCTTGGGTAGGGCAGCTGCATTATAATAGCAGTTCCACCTTCCAGTAAATCCCTGCAGAAAATATAAGGAGTGCTTTGTATTCTGTTACAGTTTGGCACAAAGGAAATCAATATTTCTGAAGGATTTTTTTTCCTGTGGACATGACTCAAATAAGAACCTTCCTTTCTTTTTTCAGTAGTACCATCCAGTTAAAATAATTAGAAAGGGAGCGAAAAAGGGATCCTGATTTTAACTATCAGGTTTCAGAATTCATTTTGAATAGCCTTCAACTTATTAGAATTACTTACTCACCAAGTTACTTAGAGTGGGGTCATATGTCTTTGTGTGGTGCTCTTCACTACACAGAAAGGCACATTTGTGAGAGGGAATATAATCATTTCTCATCCTCACACGCCTGCTTATAGTGCCAGCAAGAAAGAATCCTAAAGGGTTAGGATTACCTTAACCAAACATTATTTCCTTCAAGAACTGTAATGTGTTTTATTAAAAAGAAAACCAGAACCATAAAACTACTGAGCATTTGTACAGTGTTTTTCGAGTGTGCAAAGGGCTTCACTTGTATTATTTAGACCAGTATTCAGGCTACGACCGCAAACAATCGTTCGTTCGTTCGTTCGTTCGTTCGTTCGTTCGTGAATGAATGAATGAATGAATGAATGAATGAATAAGAGTCTGGGAACACATGTTCGATCCCACCCCACTCCTGGGACTCTATCTGCCTAAATCCCATCGCTACCCACTCCCCACCCTGTAACAGCCCCAGCACTATTCATTGTAGCCAGATAGAGCAAGACAGGAGCGTATCTCCTGATACCTGAAGGGATATAGTGGATGCCCCCCCCTTTACCTGGTGGTGCTCTCAGCCAGTGGTCTTCAACCTTTTTCATTCCTGTAAGTTTCCACGACTCCACAACTGAGGTTTTGCAACCCCATTGGGGTCCTGATCTCAAGGTTGAAGAACAATGATCTAGACATTGTTACCACAGCCCTGTAAGGTCATCAAGTATTCTTATTGCCATATTGTAGCCGAAGATGAGAGGACGTAGCTTGCCAAAGATAATCTTGTGCAGTGGTTCACAAACGTTTTAGCACCAGGACCCACTTTTAAAAATGACACTCTGTTGGGATCCAGCTGCTTTATGAGACTAAAAATTTCACTTTATCAGTCACTCAGACCTCTGTTTTTATCCTTTTTTGTATGGTGATGGTGGTATGGCTACACGTTCATCAGACCAGGACCATTCTGGTGGTCTTGCGTTCTCCTTGGCCTGCTCCCTTTGAAATGGACCAACGTATGTTTGCCTACTCATGAGTGGTAAATGTACACATGCTGCTTCTTTCAATTTCCATAAGGCTCAATACTTTTTCCTTGTCAGCTATCAGCTTGACAGTTTCACGATCAATCACAAACTGGGTCACAACCCACTGGTCGGTCTTGACTCATAGTTTGGGAACCACTGACCTAATGAGTCCATGGCAGAGGCAAGCATTGGTTATTCCTATCATCTTTAATATGTGAATAGATATTCACTCCTATCAGCTTCTTAACTTAAATGATGAGGCAATGAAGGCTCATTCTCCAGTCAGTTAGCCCCTGGAGGCAGCACAGCAATTTTGGCTTTGGTACAAATATGAAATTAAATCCCATGGGTATGCAGTAGGTGAGTGGCATTAAAGTAAGGCCAAATATTATCCAATCAATAGATTAATGCAGATGAAGTGGCAGCTGCCTAGTTGACACAATCCTCCTGTGCCTCTCAGTTAGCTGAAACACATAAAGCAGCCTGCAAGGACCATTTTTCTGTAATTTTATACAGAGTATAGAAACCTCACTCAGGAGATCATTTCCCCTATTAAATTAAGCATATAAATTTTTTACCAATCTGCTGGACTGACTTTCAGTCATATGGCATCTGGATTAGATTTCCACTGTATCCCAGTTATTAAATCAAAGACAGTGTTATGAACAAGAGCAAATGACATCTGGGCAAAATTTAAAAACCAAGGTGCCCCCAGCAGCTTCCATTATCCTTACCAAATGAAAGCCGCATTCATTTTGACACAGTGGCATTTCTTTCCTAAATGTTTTGCATGCTGGGAGTCCGTGTTTGGGGGTCACAGCATGGCACTACTGGAATGACTTTGCAGCCACTGCAGAAGCAAAGGGGTCTTGCTGCTGTTGCTCTGCTAGGGATGACCAAATAGGCACTTTCCATTACATAGGAGTGTTGAGAAAAGTTTACGATTGGAGAGCTGTTTCCATTAACCTCCATATTATGGCCTTAATATTTGCACAATCACGGTACAGAGTCACTATGCTCACTGCAGAAAGGAAGAGGGGAATAGGAGTAAATAAAAAATTATATCATGTGATAGGAAATTGCAGGGTTTTTTTTTTCAGAGAAGCACATCTTTGAGGAACTTAACTAGGAGCCTTAACAAGTGCCGGTCTCCCATGCCCTGCCCAGGAGAGAGCTGTTGTAAAAGTGCTGTAAGGTACTTCTCAGCAGCCAGAGCAATGGAGGCACCGGCAGGGGAGGCCAGCATGGGCAGGTGCTGTGCCTCCATGCTGGTTGGAGGAGCCCTGGGAGCCATTGGTGGTAAGTATCCCACTGAACCGTGGGGAGGTGTTTTGTGGTTGGGGAGGAGGGCAGAACTGGGTGGGGAAGGGCTGGGAGGTAGGTAGTTCAGGCCTGGGAGGACAGCTGGGCTGGCAACAGGGGCTTCTGCTAGATCCTATCCCCCTTCCTGCGCCTGAAAGCCCAACATGGGTTTACTGGTATTGGTGCCAGCAATGGAGCCGGTCCACATCTGAGTAGACCCATAGAGGCTGCTGGGACTCAACACAAGGAAAGGGAACAAATGCTCCCTTACCTCGAGGAAACCTCTTGCCGCCTCCCTGGTACCAGGGCATACAGCAGCAGCTGTTTCAGTGCTTCTGTATCATGGCATGGGTAGCCTGGATAGGATTGGGCTGTAGATTTCCTGTAACAATTGTGCATTTATCACACAAACACCAACCAACAGTGTGGAGAGATGGGAAAAGAATTCACTGGGATTACAATGTATTGTTTGTAAGCAGTGTTAAAACCTATTAAAATCAAATAGGTTTACGGTAGGGAATGGGGTCTAAGAGTTAATCTACTCACATAGACATGGTCCCAATCTAGTGTCATTCATCACCACCACCACCACCACCCTGTGGCTGCTGTTTACCTTAAAAAGGAAATGCCCATGGATTGCCCCTTCTGAGGGAAATAACTATATAGGACCCAATCCAGATCAGGAGAGCAGCAGAGTCAAAGGGTTAAATCCAATCCATGGGAACTCATTCTTGATACTATTTAATTAAGAAAAAGCAAGCTTGTTAACATCAAACTCATTTTGAACATAACATGTGGTTTGACTTTCACTCTGAGGAGAAATTTGTAACTGTGAGGCATGACAGGAGATTGCCTCTGCTATGCCGGACTTCAATTAAGTGCAGCTAATTTCCAGTCATTCATATTGTGGAGCATAAAACAGCAGCATGCCTTTATATATGAGTGGACGCCCATTAAAGCACTTCAGTTCTTCCATTACCTTTTGCTTTCATGTCCAGTTTTTGTGGGCTTTTAAATTGTGGAATGACTGCATTGGTACGATGCACTATTCATATCAACCTTGATTTCTTTTTAAAATGGGCTTGTAGGGACTTTCTATTGCCACTAAGTGGCATTTCTGTTTGTTCTTTTTCTGCTTTCTGATTTCATGGTGTGAATGCTAATAAGTGAGCACTATTTGCAATATGTAGCTCCAAGTGGACACAGTCAGGCTCATATGCTGTGGCAAGGAGAGACTAACACTGCTTGGATCTCTGGCTTTGCCTTTCATAGCGACACCTCATCTGTTGCAAGAGGAGAAGGCCAATGCTAAAATTAATTGTGTTAGCATGTGTGAATGAGACACGTGACTAGGGACCCTCCTCATTTCCTCCAATCCATGCATTACTGCTGTCAAAACAGGCTTCTGCAATGGAGAAAGCGCATCTGGTAAAAGAAGTACAGAAAAGCAGAGAATAAGTCAAAAATGTGGAAAAGAAGGGCAGGAGGTTGTTTTAATACGCGGAACATTATTTCCTATAGCTCTTCACACATTGCTGCCAAATGGTATTTGGGTTGGGCAGGTAAAAAAATAAAAACTGGTGTTTACAGATGAAAAATGCATGGATTTTTGCCTGCGCTGGGTAGCACACACAGTTTCATTGCTTCAGAAATCATGTTGTTCCCTCAAAAGTACATTCCGTTTAGTCATCTGTCTTAGTAAAGTGCCCAAGCTTTCACCAATGTACCTGGTTGAAATGAACTGCATTGAGTTAGAGAGGGAGGAGAAAGAGTAAGCACCTCTGGATCCACATCATTCACACTGACATGTCCCAGGGCTTATGTCCCATTTGATATGTCGGATGTTCCATTGCTCTGGGATGATTTCAGGGGTGTTGTGTGTGAGATGCAGGGGCGGAATGCACAACATGGTTGCTGAATGATGACCATGGGGTCCCATGGATGCTTCTGGTCAACAGTGTAAAGTGGGGAGGAGAAGCAGCAATTGGAGTTGCATGGTGCAGTAGCCAATAGAATCAGTATGGGTTAATTATCTCATGGGCCTATGTCCATATTGGACACTGCTAGGCACCATCCGATTGTTAAGCCCAAGCTTTCCAATGGGACAGTAACTTGTAGCATTTAGATCAGTGGTTCTCCAACATTTTAGCAGCAGGACTCACTTTTTAGAATGTCAATTTGTTGGAACCCACCAGAAGTGATGTCATTAACCTGGAAGTGATGTCATTGCCAGAAGTGACATCACCAAGCAGGAACATTTTTAAGACCCCTCTATAAGACAAAATCAAATCAAGTAAATAAGTAAATCCAAAGTTTATAACATTTAAAATTTTATTTAAAATAAAGAACCCTCCTTACTCTCACAAGCAGTTGCTGATCTATTTTTTTAAATCCCCAAATATCCTACAGGCTGCAATCCTATCCACACTTACCCAAGTGTAAACCCTATTGACTATCATTGTTAAAAACATAAACATAGTAGCCTGTTACAAGTACAGATCTGTAACATTTCCCTAATTGGAGTCACATACCATGGTAGCATCAACTAATATATTAAAAATAAAATACATGTTAAAATTAAAGGAGGATCACCTGAAATTGACTCACAACCCAGCTAGTGGGTTCCGACCCACAGTTTAAGAAACGCTGCTCTAGGTTAGTTCCAGTTGGAGGAAGATTTTCATGAAAATCCAATATGAATTTTTACTTCCATTGTAACGTCTCTTTTATGAACTATGTGGGTCAGTATTGCATAGGGGATAGTGGCTTCCTAGTATGTGATCATATCAGTCAGGTACTGGGGTTCTTCCCAAGGGAGAAAGGCAGTGATGAATTTTTTTGGTATTATTTTTGTAAAATTTTATATATTTTTGGCACAGTTGCCTTGTGATAAACTGCTCCACTTTCTGTCTGAGAATTTTTATCATTTTCTCATCTCTACTTTATTGGTTAAACTTGTCAAATCATGTTCAGGTTATTTCACATAAACACCTGTTGAGAAATTATGAAAACTGGGATGTAAAATGGGATTTTACTTAGTAGGACCACTCCTTGAGCAGCTGCAGTGGCTGCCCATTCACTTCCAATCTCAACTTAAGATGATGATACTGACCTTTAAGGCCCTTCATGACTTAGGCCCAGCCTACCTAAAGGACTGCCTTCTCGCATACATACCAGTTTGCCCTCTTACAGTAGATCATCAGATAAAGGGGCTCTCCTTCAAGTGTGTCCAAAGTGAAAGGGATGGCAGCTTGGGGATGAGCCTTCTCTGTAACGGCTCCACAAGTATGGAATTCCCTTCCAGAAGAATTAAAAACTAATACACATTCTCTCCTGGCCTTTCAGAGAGGGCTGAAATCATACCTATTTCGTCTGGCCTTTGGATGATGGTTGGCTGTCTGCCTTCTTTCCCTTTGGAATGTTGTCATAGTTTTGTTCAGTCCCCTAGTCAATTGTTTTCCCACCCTCCAAAGGGCCTGATATAGAGAATTGGGTCTAGCTTCATTCTTGTACATTCTCTGTGTTCCCATTAAATGTTTAATGTTGTTGTTTTAATGTGCCATACTTATTGTGGTTACATTGCATTTTGTTCTTTGTAAGCCGCCTTGGGCATTTGCTTTGGCATAGGAAAGGCGGGGTATAAATTCTTCAAATACAAAAGACTGAATTTTCTACACTGGAGTATGCAAAGACCATATGCAAAGACATTTTATTGTGCACATTTTGTTTAGTGTATTTGTATATATTTTAAAAAGGTCAAAGCAATTTAAGGAACTGTAATGCAATAACTGCCATTATTTAGCTGGATAAAATGAACAGACATGATACATGGAAACTAACAGCAGCTCTGAAGGGCAATTTTGATCAGGTAAACAAGATATAGTTAAAATATACCCTCCTCCCACAGTGCCACTGCTCTGACTAAAACTGAAGAGCTCTTTCTCAGCTTTTCAGGTTGAGGGGAGATTTCATAATGGATAGCTCACATAATGTTTGCTTTGGCCATTCAGCTAGGTTTATCGCTGTATCTTAACCTGGCTTGAAATAATTTTGAATGTTTCCTGTGCAATTGTGTTTGCCCCAAAACTGTTTTCAAGCAACATGTGAACAGAAGTTTCTATTTTCAAGTCTGAGCACATACTTGCTACTTGATATTTGAAATATCATGCATTTTCAGTCTAATATGATTCCAACACATCCACATTAACTTATTCAGAATGCCATTTCGACTGGAATCCAGAGCCATAAAATACAGCAAATCCATTTGCGGTGGCTACTGATGAATTATATCTAATAGAGCTGAGGCTAAGTACATGGAAATTATTGGTAATGGTTATATACATTTTTGAACAGAGCAACCTTCAATCACATTAACTCTTGGAGGGACAACAATGAGTTTCTTCTGTATCTGGGTGACTCCATAGGATATGAGTGAAACCAGTTGACAGGGGGCATTTTTTTCTTTATGGTACCAGTTTTCGGATAAGAAAACATAATTATTTATAGACTGCTAATAGTAAAACTTTTGACACTTTTTGAGCTGCCTTTTCCAAGCCTTGGGGAGGTTATTTTCTCAGTGATTTTAATCTCTGTTTTCAGGAAAAAAGAAGGTCTTTGGACTGGGCAATTTTGTGTTTGATTTATATTCTTCCCAGGTTTATTTTTTGAACATGATTCTGGTGTTATGACATCAACATTAACAGTAATCAGTACGTCTGAGTTCCATGTGATTTAATAGTTGGAGATGCTGAATTTACCCGTCACTTTAAAAAAGTCTTGTAAACTGGATATTATATGCTCTGCCTTTTGCCCACAACCAATTACTTTTCAGAATGTGAAGGCAAGAAGGCCTTGAATGGGTCGGCTGCCATAATTTCTGATAGTTTATCTAATCTTCTTGTGGCTTCATATTGGTTAAAATGGTTACTAAACCTTAAAAATCCATCTGCAACTGAAGGATATAGAAGTGCTACTTTAAAACTGAATTTGGGCTGTACTTTTCTTTCCAGACAAGCACATTTTTACATTCAGCAATAAATACAGATGAGGTTGGAATCCATGGGATGTTTTGCTGATCTTTGCAGTAAGGGCAACATGGAACTGTCTGTTAAAAAATAATCTATCATCATCAATATCTATCAAAAGACCTTTGGGTTTCAACATTCACACAAAATTGTCTCTGTGAATATATCATTTATCTATACTCAGCCCACGTTATCCACAGATTCGGAACCCACGGATTCCAGCATCTGTAGGTCCCTCAAACCCAAGGGGCTGGCCAACCTGGACCCTCCAGAGGTGAGCTGCCCTCCTCTGGAGGGTGTTCTGAGCCCCACAGAGCCCATGTGCATCCATCTGTGGCCTCTGTGGGCCTCAGAATGAGGGTTAGAACAAAAAAATGCTACTTTCGGTTCTCTGCAAAACTGGAAGTAACATTTGAAGGTATTGACCAGGCCGGGCTGAGATTTCTTTCATTCTAATCCTCATTCTGCGGCCTGCAGAGGCCACAGGTAGATGCATGAGGCCTCTGCGGGGCTCAGAACACCCTCTGGACCAGAACAGAGCCCTCCGGTTGGGTTCAGAAGGTTTGGGCTGGCTTGAAAACAATGGATTCCAACAGCGATGGTTTTCCTTATCTGTAGTGGTTCCTGGAATGGAACCCCTGCGGATAACTCGGGCCTATCTGGTTTTTTTTAAAATTTTAAGAATGTTAGATCCACGCTTCTCATAAGGATGTATGGTGGCTTACAACAAAATGAAGAATATAGAAAGTACTAATAATGACAGAAAGACCAGCAAGCACAATAAAACACAATGTGAGAGAGAACGGTCAACTTACAGCTCAGTCCTGTTGGGCCCAGCCACCAGCAGAATGGGCGTTCCATTGGTAGCGACTGCTGAAAAGCAGCTGTAAAGAGCACTCTTGTAGCACACAGTGTGCTGCAGGAGCACTTGTGAAAAGACCAGAGCCTTCTTGTGCCCACCAGGGGACTGCCAGGGTAGGTAGGACATCAGGGAGGTGGAAGGGGTGGGGAGGTGGTGAAACTGGACAGGGAGGGGGCAGAATGCGGGGGGGGGGGGGGGTGGGGATCTGGCTGTGATAGTGCATATCAGATCCTATCGCCAGCAACCTTCCCACACCCTCTTGCTCCTCAGACCTGCACTAGCTAAACAGCTGGCTCATGTCTGAGAAGACCCATTGCAGAGGTTTACAGAGATGTAAAGGGATTTAAATTCCCCTTCACTTCCAAAGCTTCCTGATCTCCACCACCTTTGTGCTGGATATAGTGTGCCCACTTTTTGGTGCAGCTGCAGCCGCAAAGGGAAAGGATAAGATTAGGCTGTTATCAATGTATCCTCTCCCCCACAAAAAAACAAAGAACACTATGATCTGACAAAAAGCCAGGCCACCCATTATTTATTTATTTATTTAATTAATTAATTAATTTATACCCCGCCTTTCTGCGCGAAGGCACTCAAGGCGGCTTACAACAATTAAAATACAGTACAATCATTGTATGAGAAAGTTAAAAACAATAGTTAAAACAATATTAAAACAATTAAAATTTAAAATTAGTTCCACTCTTGCCTCTAACTATAGGTATACCTCACCTATAATGCAATAACTGCCACTGGTATGTCAAAGGTAAATGCAGGGGCAGCAAAAGGGGTCAACAAAGTCAGGCATTGACTGGGATATCCAGGATACCCATAGCCCAGCCCTAAGACCCTTGCCAATACCTGACTCATCCTGGGCAGCAGAGCAATTATGATGATTTCAAGCAGTTTACAGCAGCCATGTTGGCCACTACCATTTTTTTTTAACTTCAGTGCAATGCACTCAGCCACATCACTATAGCTGCTTCACAGCAATAGGGTGGGTGCACTGCATTGTGGTTAAAGATGATAGCAGTTGAAGCACTTTGGAGTTAGCAGTTGAAGCACTTTGGATAGCAGTTGAAGCACCAATGGTACACCATTGGGGTTTGGTCCCCAGCTCTTCATATCCTGGTACCAACCCTGAGTAGTATAGGCAAAGAGTATAGGAATGATGGCCTGTGCTTTCTGTCCATTGCCCATTCACCATCTTGTAGCATATTTGCTACACATATTTGCATAGCTTCAAAGAACAGCCCTCTGATAGCCTTTTATTGCAACAATTTGGGACAAATTTTTGCCAGTATGCAGAGAAACAGATGTAAAAATGGGAAGTAGTTTGTGATTGTGGGAATGCGCTTCTGCCAATTTCAATCAATGCATTTTCAGGAACCTGAATGTTGCACACACTTGCATCGTGTTGCACAAAGCAACACTTTATCTATAAAGATCATGCAGGCTGCAGATGTCTGACCTATAAATGCTTGTTGGATCTGCCTGGGCAGGAAATCACTCCAAAGTAGCATTTTAAAATTGATTAGTAGTGACTGTATTTTCAGTTGGCATGAACAGGTTCATGCTATTTGAATTCAAATTCTAAAATGTTGATATTTGACTTTGAATTTCAAATTTACGTCTTCTGCAGAGAATTTTCTTTTCCTCCAGCTTTCCAGACTATCAGTTTGCCAGAGAGCCAGCATATCTTATATGGCCATATTGTCCCCTCCCACAGACTTATGCAAGCAATCTTACAAACATGAATAAAGCTGTTCAGAAGCTGCCTGAGTGACTAAGATCTTCTAGGGTGAGCACAAGTTGATGGATCCTTTTACTTTGAGAGACTGTGAAAAAAAAATGCACCTGCATTATCTAAGATTTTCATATTTCTTTCCCAAGGTTACATTTCAGCAAGCCATATTTCAACATTTCCCAAATTGCTGCAAAGCCATTTGTCATTATTGCAAAGTGCTTCTGTCCTAAAGCAGCCAAATCCAGTTTGCAGCAATGCCAATCACAAGGACACCCTTCCCTTCTTCCAAATGCCCTTAATGGCAACTTCTTCTAGATCCAATGACCCTGATCCATCTCCATGTAAAACTTCATATAAAACTTCCAGGGATTTCTGTATTGATTATATGGCGAAATGCCGTATCTTTAAGGCAAATAGTTTTGGGCCCAATCCTATCCAACATTTCAGCACTGATGGTAAGGCCCCAATACAGCCCCAAGGAGAGGGAACAAATTTTCCCTTACCTTGAGGAGGCCTCCATGTCTGCCCCCCACTGCAGGATGCAACACATGCCCCATTGGCATGGCTGCATCAGTACTGGAAAATTGGATAGGATTGGGCCCACACAACCCAATCCTATGATATCAGGCCCCCGTAGGTGCCAATATGGCTACCGCTGCATTCTATGGCCACCACAGCAGCCGTAGGAGACACCTTTGGAGAAGGGGACATTCGTCCCTTTGCCCCAGGGTAAGCATGCTGGCCTGCCAGTAGATGCTGGCTATCTTGTAGGTGCAGACTTGAGAGCCTCCGTGCCAGGCTGTGTGGCCCGACATAGAGAATTGGATCTGGTGGTGGAGGCTACCGCCAGTCCCACCCCCACTCTGCTGCTCTCTCTGCCTAGGTCCCACCCGCTGCCCCAGGAGGCCTTACCATTGGCCGGCGCTGCTGGAGCACTGGCTGGCCATACCGCCAGCACTAGGGCATAGTGCCGACTGACGCAGCCCCAGGGCTGGCGCTCCCTCATTGCTGGGTGCCATAAATGTGCTTTATGGCACATTTACAACCCCTAGAGTTGGTTGTGAGCAGCAGCACCGGCGATACGAGCCAGTAGGATTGGGCTCTGAGTCATTTAGTTGTCAGGGCCAGGGATGCTTAAACACAATATCTATTAAATCAAGAATCTAAATAGATTGTGGTCCACCTGGCTCCTAAGCAAGGAAACTGTTATTTGATTAGAGGTGTGTCTTTCTCCCTCATTCTTTCTTTGTCCTGCTTATTGCTGTTGCATATGCACATTAGTCTGACACACCAGAAAGGGGAGTGCTTCCTCCGGCACATTAAAAAAATGAGTAAGGATGAATAAGGATTGTGCTTGAGTATGGAATTGCATTTGTGTTTCTTTTTACCCATAGATCCCCCTTATTGGATCAAGGCAACCCTGATAAACCATGCTGATTGGCTGATCTTATCATCATGATCCCTCTACCACCAGCATCAGCTTTGTCCTTTTAAGAGTTGCATTTTTGAAATTAAAAAAAGAACTGAACCAACAAATGAACACATTGATGTTCATGTAGCATTTTAAAAACATTAAAAAAAAGCAGAGACAGCCTGTCTGAAGCATGTGGAGAAGGGTTAGACTGATGGCTGAATCAGTGTTCAGTTCACACCTGTCATTTCTGTTGTGAAGCCAGCATGAAGCTGGGCTCAGCATTGCTGCAAAATGATGCATTGTGAGCTCTCTTTTATATTGTGTCTGTCTTCTCCCTCATCCATTCATTTGTTCAAGTTTGCATTACATGCATGCCCTGCTTTCCCCGGGGGCAGAGGCAGATCTAAGGGAGGGCAAAGCTCTAAGTTTTGCAAGAAGCCTCACCTTGCAGTGGAAATCACTCCTCTCCTGCACCGTTTTAGCCAATCCTCACAGGGAAAAGCAACATCTTGGCGTTGCTTACTGGCTACAGCAGCAAGGGAGAGGAGGGATTTACACGACAGGGTAAGGCTTCTTGGAACACTTAGAGTTTTGCCCTCCCTGTAGATGCGCCTCTGCCCGGGGGATAGGTTCCCCCACCCCTGTGTATACATGAAACCATGGATAAGAGGGAACCTATGTTTATAGAGTTCTCCCTCTGACTCCTCCTCTCAGCAAGAAGATTTTTAGCAATCCAAAGTAAGAATAAAGGAAGATAAGCCCCCCATTCCCGATCCACGGATAACTGAAACTGTGGATACAGGATCCCACCAGTATTCCATTCTGAGTTTTGAGCTATGTTACATTTTAAAACCAAAATCAGAGTAAATGATCTCTCTCTCTCTCTCTCTCCCCCCCCCTACTAAATGGGCAAGAGGCACTTTCTCAAGCTGTGCTCATATTTAGCAGGGGGAGAATAACCGTCCCTATTTACCCCAGTGCACTGTCTTTTCTAATGGTTGTAGCTAGTGGGGGTACTGCATTTCTTAGTTTGGGAGGGCCCAATCCTACCCAACCTTTCAGCACCGATGCAGCCATAGTGCAGCCCCAAGGTAAGAAAACAAACGTTCCCTTACCTTGTGGAGACCTCCATGACTGCCCCCCCCCCACTGTAGGATGCTGTGCATGTCCTTTTTGCATGGCTGCGTCAGTACTGGAAAACTGGATAGAATTTGGCCCTGAGTCCTTTTGGAACAGGGAGCCATTTAATTATTATCTTATCTTTCCTCTAAACCGTGTTGTGAACATTTTGTTGAAAAGCTGTATATAAATCATGATAGATTGATAATCTGCGATATAAAAAGCTATTCTTCCCAGAGCCCAACAAGAGTAGAATCTAAGCAAATCCCCCCCCAGTGCTAATTATAGCTAAAGTCCTATACACATTTTACTGGGAGTAGGTCCCATTGAACTCAATGGGACTTACAGTACTTCTGAGTAGACTAGTATAAAATTGTGCTGTATCTCTAATAGTTGAAAGTCATAGGGACAAAACAAGGCTTCCAATGCATGCTCAGTCTTGGACATTTTTTTTTATTTTTTCATGAATAATAAGTTCCATAACTATGGCAAAGCTGGATATACCATTGCCTCTCTACCTGACCTCATTGTACAGTTTTGGTGCATAAAAGATACTGTCTGGGCATCCACGGGGGATCTAGAGCTTGTCACACAATATATCAATCTCTTATTCTTATGGGGTTGACATCGGAATACAGCTCCAAGATCACATGCAAAATAGAGTGCTCTGCAAAAGTCTTTTCTAAAATATACTGTACTATCTCTTGAAGTTGGAAGAACTAGATTGAAATTCAATTGCAAAAACAAACACTGTACCGACAGCACATATCCTGTCCCATCCTTCTTAAAAACATCTGGGCCTTAGCAAGGGTGGGATCACTGCATGTACAGCCCCACCTATAGCCCCGCATTGTCCCATCTGGGAGTTGGGGGGAATGTTGGAGTTTTAATTTGTGACATTACAGTCTCCATTTAAAGAATGAGAGTTTGTTTTATAAGCATATGTTCACACATCTAAATAACCCTTCCTTCCTCCTCCCAGGAGAAGTAATCTTATTTTGCACTTAGGAGACACCAGCTGCATCCCCCCTTCATGTACAGAGCTTTCCACCCTCTTCCTAAAAACACCAGAATAGGTGCAGAAAAAATACATACCCCAATCAGCTGCCAGGCATCCAAACTTCACACAGGGCAGGGCTTCAAGCCCTACTCTCCAAGCTGCACCATTCCATTGGCCATGCTGACTTTTATATAGCTCCTTATGTACAATTATGCTGATTGGGAACATATCATTGATTTCCCATTCATGCATTTGAAAATCCACCTAGAAATGGGCTGTCCCACCTGCCTATGGACCTGTGTGTTCTGGTTCTGACCTTTTTTTTCTTTTTTTTAATAAAATTTTCCAGGTGGTTATGTCAGAGATGAAGCCTGTAGTAAATACAAGGGGCAATGCTGTCTTGCTCATTCATAAATGACAAAATAATCCTTCTGTTTGACTCCTACAGATTGTCTTCATTGCTTCCGATTGACTGCCATTAGTCATCGGAGCATTATGGGTTTGCACAGATGCTGTTGATGCATATTTCCACTTTACATATCTGTCCATTGAGAGTGTTTTGAACGAGCCAGTGCCATCTGATCATTTAGCAGGTTATTTTTTTTTATGTTTACAGATCTTTCCGCTGCTGATTCTTATTGGTCATCCGCTGAAACAGACATTTTGTATATCAGCAAAGCAGATTGCTGTGTCTCATTCATTTCTTACATTCATATTGGCTTGTAAGTGCCATGCTATTATGGCCTCCACAGAGATCTTCTGTGCTGGACTGGGGCAAGAAGTATTCCCCAAGTAGAAATGTAATGTCATCAGCGAAATGCAATTGATAACTGCAGTATCCAAGCATTTACCCTGAAGTAGGCCCACATGTTTGAATCAGGTTACACCAAAATATGTTATTTGATTATGGGCTGTATGCATAACTGTGCCTGCTTCACAGGTTTCACCTTGCTAAGCAATTGCCGAAATGCCACTGTTTGTATAATTTTCTTCTGTTAAACAGCACTATAGAAAACAGTGCTCTATTGGTTCACAGGTCCAGTATTTTTACTGTGATTTGTTGGCGAGCAATTTCTAATCCATAGCACATTCCTTTTAAAGTTGAAATGATGAGGCGAGATTAAAAACAGATAATTTTTAGTAACCATTCATTGTTATCAAGTGCGATAGGACTAATTGCCACCATTTTATTGCAAAAAGGAATGAGCTCTGGTAGCTACCTTTAACCCAATTACAAACAGTATACTGTACTGAGAGGAATGACAAAGAGAGCTTTAAAAACAACAGGTAAGCAAACACCTGCTCAGCCGATAAAAGCATTTTCAGGTTTGGGTTTTTGTACTACACTGCTTAAAAAATAACACCTTGTTTCATGCTAAGCATATTCCTGGGCTGCAGAACAGCATTGCCGACGCTCTATCTCGTTTTCAGAAGAAGCGTTTTCGGCAGCTGGCGCCTGCAGCCCATGAAAAAACCCAACCGGATGCCTTCAGAGCTATGGAACCTTGATTCCATCGGTTCCAGGGGGCCATATGGGATGCCCTAGCTCCATCCACACGGGTACGCTACAGGTCCAAAATTCAGGAGTTTTTGGAATTCAGAGGTAATTCCGCGCTCCCTGAACTATGCCCAGCACTCCCCCCCCCCCAAGCACGTAATGGCACCTTTTAATTTATTTGCGCGACAGAGGCATGGCTCCGCGCTCCATCGGAGTTTTCGCGGCAGCTATAGCCTTTTGGTCCAAGGCCCAGGGCTGGCCTGATCCAGCAGCTGATTTCAGGGTGCAGAAAATGTTGCAGGGTTTCCAGATAGACATAAGCCCCCGATAGACATAAGCCTGTCACCCTGTGTACGTTAAGCGAGCTGTCCAGGACCTTTTGCGAGATTTGCAATTCAAATTATGAGGCCGTCCTTCGGCGCTTTCCAGCCTGGGGAGGTCCTGGCAGCACCCCTTCAGGATTCCTCGGGCAGAGCCCTCCAAATTGGGAACATAGGTACCCGTCCTGGGCTTATCATCATTTACCCGCGCCAATCCAAGACCGATCAGCTTGGTAGAGGCCATCGGGTTCAGCTGTCTTCCTGCCCCGAGAGGGAGATATGTCCTGGGGAGACGATCAATAGATATTTGGATATGCGCCCCCCAGCTGGGAGGTATCTCTGTCTGCATTTTGACTTGGTGCGGCTGACCCTGTTTCAGTGTCAGACGGTGTTCAATCAGGGGCTGATGAGGATGGGCCTTTCCCGTGAGGATTACGGGCTGCATTCCTTCCGAATCGGGGCAACCTCTCTGGCTGCCCGGTTGGGCCTGCCCCTAGAAGTTATACGTAGGATAGGCAGATGGCGGTCTGGAGCATATGAGACCTATATACAGAAGTAGGTTGGGCATTGGTGGACTGCCGTTTTAGTTGCACTGTTGAATAATGTTCATGTTGGGATATTGAAGTAAGGCCCTGGGAATTTACAGGCCTGAATGGAAAGGCCTATCACTAGGCCTAACAGACCAGCAATAAAGTGCTACGTCATTCTGACTCTGCTTTAGCTTGGTAATAAGATCATGTGATCTCGGGTAGAATGTTGGAGACTATTTAATCAGGCCCAGGAACACTTGTTGCTAGTTCTGCTTTCTGTTTCTCTCTGTGTGTGTTGCTGCTGGACTTGCAGAAGTTGTTTGCAGAACTTGCTGGAGCTGTTATTTGAAAAGCTTTACTGTATCTGTTATTTGTTTGATGTTCTTTACTGTAAGAAGCCTACTTCTGGAAATATAGAAGTTCTTGCTACACTGATTGATTCCTTACTGGAGTTCTGCAACCTTGGGACCTTCCTAAGCCTCACAGCTATAGGTTGCTTTGCGCTTTCATCAGGTCATGATGTGTTGTTCTCTGTTTTATCAGGTTCCCAGTGTCATGCGGCAGTGCGTGTCATTATAATTGGATACTCCATCATCTTTTGGGCCAAGAAGAGGGTGACTAGCAGCAGAATCGGGACCCAGCTGGGCCTGGGAGACATTGCCAATGTTCAATGAGTATCTAGGAGGGGCATGTGCTGGGGACAGCTACTGCCCCTCTTGTGGGAGGCCGTCGCTGCTCTCCCACCCCCTCCAGGTTATAGTCATTCACTTAGGTGGTAACGACTTAACCCAGAAGAGCACGTTGTCCTTGAGGGTTGAAGCCTGTTGCCCTGTCAGGATTGATGAAACACACAGGAGGATTAATGACTACCTGGGCAGGGCAGTATCGGGACTTGGCGGGGTGGTTATCGGCCATCCTATTATCAGGTTCGCTGATCCTGCCATGGAGGTAGACAGCTAGTGCCGTTTCCCCATAGCCCGTACGCTTGGGTTTAGGCTAGGCCCATTGCCAGTTTTGTTTTAAATTGTAAATAGTTAATAAAGTGGCCCATTATTACCATAGCCTTGTGTCAGTGTGCTTCTTGGGAGATCAAGGGTAATAGAGGTTAACTGGTTCTCACATACAAAGCCAGAGAATGTATAGATGCAATTACATGTACTCTTAGGCAGACATCATTTTTGGGGATTAGGCAACTGCAAAATATTCATGCTGAACATTTGGTTGGCATACAACCACTACCACCAGAGAAAGCAGTTGTACTTTCTGATCCATGTTTGGGGTTTTGTCTGCACCGTTCTTTCCCAAACTCTTCCTCTTTTGTACTACAGAACAGTATGCATGTCATAATACAATTTTGGAGAGAATATTGCTTAACCATTTCTGCAATGGTGACCACAGACTTCTAGAGGTGATGTCTAGAGGGGCAGGAGGTGAGGCCTGATAGTTAGCAGGAGAATCCGGGGTTATATTTCTGGATGGGAGACAGAATGCCAGGCTGTGACAAGCTGCTGTACCCATTGTGGCAAGATGGAGTAGCTAATAAGTTAGCCATGCATTGAGAAAGCGGGGAAGTGTGTGAGAAGCCCAGCTGGAGAATATCCTTAAGAATCTGTCCAGGCTTGATTTATGATTGCTGCTGAACCTTGATGGCACACAACCAGAGGAGATAACCACACTGTGAAGGCAACGTCTGAGACTGAGGATTCTTTGAATCACTGAATATATTTATTAAAAAAACCCATTGAAAAATGGTGGTTTAGACTAGCCTGCCAATGTAAATAGCCTTGAATGATGTCTAAAGACAGAGAAAGATGGTATACAGATACCAATAAAAAATAAAATAAACCTGCCTCTGGGAGAATTCATGCTCATAATGAACATTAGCTGAAGCAATGTCAATTGAAGGTCTGGCTATTCATTTATTACTTTATTATAGTGTTCTTCAAATGGTGGTCATGACCCACCTTTGAAGGCACTAAATGGACCAATCCCCCTTAAGGGGAGTGGTCCAGAAATGGGTGCACGACAGCACCGCAGTGATCACAGCACTGCACGCACCCAGGGGCTTCTGAACCTACTTGGGATCGCGCAGACTGTTGGGGAGGTCCAGGAGGCCTTCAGCCCCTCTGTGGGCCTCGCATTCAGAGCTCACTTCCTGTTTGTGCACTTTATTACTTCATTTAGGATATTTCTTGTCCAAATAGGTCCACAGAGCAGCTTAGAAAAAAAGAAAAAACAGAAAAAAAGATAACCAAGTCCTCAGTAACAACTCGTAAAACAAACAATAATGCAGAGGATTGTCACCAGCGGCGTCATGCAGCCGGAACGCTGGGCGGGAGGAACAGGTGAGCGGCAGCCCGCCCGTTGCGTACCGCTCCGTTTCGCCGTTTTCCCCGCCCCGGTTCTTCCCCTGCCGCTCACCCGTTCCTCCCGCCCAGCATTCCGACTGCATGACACCGCTGATTGTCACTGAATAAGCACATTTACCAAAGAAAGAGCATCACGTGTCAACCTCCTCTTACAGCAATTGAGGAGTCAATCAAGTCAGATTTACAGATATGTACTGACTCAAAATGTTTCAGGAAAGAGCCTTCCCCCACCCCCAATGAACACAACTTCTGGAGCTTACTTTTGGCATTGCAAAATAATAATTCTGAGCCTGAACTCTCGTGAACCAATTTAAGGTGTGACATTAGCCACCCTGTAAACAAGAGAATCAATTTGACTTTACACAGCATGGATCCTCCTGGTTCAGATGGCAAGGTTCCTATTCCCAGCTGCCTTATTAAAATATAACCTTTTACTCTCCTAAACTGTATACACAGAGCCTGCACGTTTACGACATGTTTCATATACAATGCTCTCTGTAGCTTCCCCATTTCCTCCCAGTTTAGCTGCCTTCCTTTGTATGCAACCAAATTAATATATAACATGCTTCTTCCTTAGGAAAGCAAATATGGAACAATGAAATATTAAAACAACCAATTTGGATGGGGGCGTGAATTATTTCCCTTTAATATGCACTGAAACTTTAGCAGAGAAACATCAATGAAAAATGGTCACACCCTCTCATATTAGCAGTAAATGGCCACAACCAGGTCAGGCCCAATCCTATCATTTCCCGTTCCCAGCTGATGCAGCTGAGCCAAAAACATATGTACTGCATCCAGCAGGAAGTGGTGGTGGATTGTGATGTTTCAGGGGTGAAAGGGGATTTAAATCCCCTTACACCTCTCTATGCCTTGCAACCCGCAAAGGGTCTCCTCAAATATGTTCCAGCTCTGACGTAAGTCTGAGGAGAAAAACATGGCAGGGAGACTGTTAGAAAAGGGGGGATAGGATCTGGTGCGCAACATCGCTGCTGGATTCTCCTCCTTCAGGCCCCCTTTTGCTCCCACTGTCTTACCTTCTCTGGTAGATGGCTGATCTGCTGGTGGGCTGGAAGCACTGCTGCTTTGTATGGCAGCCATTTTGTGACAGCAGAAGTGCCTTCCGCTGTTGCAAAGGGCTCCGCATGCCAGCCCAGTCTTCAATAGGACTGGGTCACAATTCATGTCTTATGTTGTCACAGAGTGGAAATCTGCCCTGGATCCCACTGCCATCAGTGGGAATTTCGTGGTTTAGAAACACATGCAATATTCCATGCTTCTTTATTTTACAGCACATACAATACAGAGGAAAACCTCCGTTAATATTTAAATGCCAGGGGAGCACTAAGTATTAATCTGTGGCTCAGTAATTTACATGTAACACAACACTGCTGGTATTAGTTCGTTCTCCTGTTTTATACCCCAGAGAACCTACGACTAAGAAAAGAAAAACCAGATGGGTCACCTCTTATCTTAATAGATCTCTTGCACTGTACAAATAGCCTCAGATAAGGGGGAAGTGAATGGCGGATGGAGGATGACCAAGAAAAAGAGCAGGCAATGCTTTTTTTTTTTTAAGCCTCAAAGAAGAATAAACTTACACATTAACACTTTTGCCCATTCTTCCATTATAGGTGTTGGGCTTACAAAAGACGTCTGTTTCTGGGGCTTGGTTAGTCCCCCTCCCTTGCAGCTCTCCATGTCCTGTCCCAATCCATTCAGGAGTGTTCCCCACGCTATAGGATAAGGTTTTCCATAAGCACTGAGGAAAGTTTCCTTGTGTAAAAGGGCAAGGGTGCTGCCAGTGAACACACCCCATGGGAGGCCACCATGGAGGTCAGGCATGGGGTCAGATGCTGTGGGCAAAAGGAAGGCCCACTGATCCCCAGTGCAACTGTGCTGCCCAACCCAGCAGCCCTGCCCCCTATAGTGATAACAAGGGAGGGCCAAACAGGAGGTGACCAGAAAGGTCCTCCTGTCCTGTGAACCAAGCAAGTAAAACATTTTTTTTTACGTATCTAGTCCGTTGTGCCTAGTCCCCAGTAGGCCTACTCAGATCTGCCATCCCAAATTACAACCCATGATGACGGTATGGAACCTCTGGATTTTAGAGGTAGCCTACATCTGAATGTTAGATGTAAGGAAATGGCAACAGGATACCGGTATCTTGTTTTCAGTGCTCCCTGATACAGCGGGAAGGCCACTGTGAGATACAGGAAGCTGGACTAAATGAGCCTTGGCCTGATACAGTAGGGATCTTCTTCTGTTCTTATGAGTGGGATCAAGGGGGTACATCAATCCGAGGCTGGAGGCATAGCTGATGCACTGCTACAGTCACGGATATCTGCCTGCCTTTGACATGCCCTGGACTCTGCCCAATCCCTGCTGTGATTCTCTCCCAGACTGCCCCTATGGGGGGTCTGGAGGTTCCTAGGGGGGAGGGGACATTCGGCCCAGGTCTTGCACTGATGCCGCATGACTGCCAATAGTTCAAGGCCTGAATAGGATTGGGTCATTCGCCACTACCAGCTCCTCTCTGACAAGTAGCATCTTGGAGGCGAAAATGGATTTTCATGTGGATAAATGGTTAATCCTGGGCTGTGGTCCCAATCCAGATCCCTCTAGGGCTGCAAATTTTTTAAAAAGTAAAAAAATAGAAATGTCCAATTTGATTCCAATTAGCAGATAGATAGATAGATAGATAGATAGATAGATAGATAGATAGATAGATAGATAGATAGATAGATAGATA